>CM066033.1:44311998-44766998 GCA_033557465.1 Ichthyophis bannanicus | reverse complement strand
TGGGCTTATCTGCTAGGCAAGATACTAATGCTCTCTAGCAAGGCCCCATAGTGCAAAGCTACTCTGTAGAGATGCAGAGAGCATGTTGCAGGTTGGTTAGAAGAAAAAACTGGCTGTGAAAAGCCAGCAGGTAACCAGCTATTCTGCCAAGGACAAAGGGGCGAAGAATAGAAGTTAACCAACCAGACTGTGATAATCCCTGGTTCTGTAGAGAAACAAAACCAGTGACTTAACCACTAGGAATTGCTGTATCTGCAGCAACTACCAGAGCATTATTGAAAAGTTCTTCTCCCTGCTCGTTTCTTTTTCCCAGTCTAAAAAAAGAACAGACATGATAGGAGTCCCTATTGTCTGATGAGCTGCTCTAAGGTAAGAAGGGAGGGGGGGGGGAGACATCTCCAGAAAGGAGAATCCTCCGGTAGAACAGGTAGAGGACTATAGGGGCTTACCTGTTTAAAGAGCCACTGTTACAAGCAAATGTTGTAGTAAGAGGAAGGCAAGACAGAGTTGCAAGAGACCGACTATGGAGGAGGTCTCGGATAGATGAGATGATACATGCCAGTACAGGGAAACAACTGTCTATTGATAGTTGCTACCTCTTTCCTCCAAGAGGAAGAGGAAAATCTATTGATTATGGGCATGATCATCATAAAGACTCTTAGAGTTAGAGAATGATGTCTCATGAAGAGATATCTAGGTAGGTTAGGATGAAAATTAGTGCAGATACTTCAAGTGAAAAGAAGCAGACTGCTATCCTAACCCCCAACCAAAAGGGACAATGATCTATTTGAAACCCTGAGACTGCTGGGTTTGACGACCCTGTTGAGGTTGTGGATTCTTCAGACCAGGGTGATGTTTCCCTTGTTTGGGAACATCTGAATGATGGGCAGATGATGGGTAAAACCTTCTCCCCCCTAGGGGAAGAAAGTTTGGTAGGACATTTCCTACCTACTGGGAAAGGCGGCGGCGTAGGACAGCCTCTGGAAAAAGGAAAGTCAGTGGATAACTGAGTAACCTGAAGTAAAGACTCCTTGTTGAAGAGATTTTCTCCAGTGCAAAGAGCATTTCCCAGTCTTTCTTGTGCCCATTTATCCAAGTCTGAAGCTTGAAGCCAGGCTGTACGTCGTGCCGCTATAGCTATAGCAGAAGTCCTGCTAACAGACTCAAAGGAGTCTAGGGTAGCACGAGTAAGAAACCTAGAGATATTTTGAGTATGACTAACCAGTGAGGAATAGTCTGTACATCTGGGCTCTTGAAGAAAAGGAGTCAAAAGATGTAATTACTTTGTGACCTCCTCAAGAGATTGACCCATATAAAAAATATATGAGAGAATTCTTGCTGAAAGCATGGATGTCTGGAAGGTTTGACGTCCAAAGGCATCTAGAGTCTTAGACTCACGACCTGGCAGACAAGAAGAGTGCCTTTTATTACTCTTCACTCGCCTCATTGCTGATTCTACCACAATGGAATGATGAGGAAGTTGAGTCTTTTGAAACCCTGGAGAGGGGGGCACCTGATATAGAAGATCAGATGCTCTAGAAGGTGGGGGTACCTTTAAAGGAGCTGCCCACATTCGTAGAAGGAGATCCTGCAAAGAATGATGCAAAGGAAGCATTATGTTCTCCTTTGCTTTGTTAGGAACAGAGAGGTATTCTGTATTCCCATGTGTAGGATTTTCTCCAGGAATAGGAATGGCAAGTGATTTTGCCATATCCAGGAGGAAAGTCTGGAAAGAAGGATCCCCAGAGGGAACTTCCCTTAGATAGGCTAGATCTGATGAAGAACTAGCGTTGGCACCAAGGGATCTATCTAAGTATATAGGAATAGAAGATCCTGAATGGTGCAGTATGGGATCCTTAAATGGTGGTCGCTGGTACTGCAGGTCAGGACCAGCGACAGTCGGTAACAGGTCGTCCATGCTAGGGATCAATTCCAAACTCTCATCGAGGGAAGCGAGCCTGACGAGAAAAGCATGGAAGGTACCGACAACAAAGGTAAAGTGGATATCGATACAGACTTCGGTACCGTATCTGATACCGGTGGATGAAGGCCAGCCGGTGGCAACTCTAACAGTGTCGGAGGAACCGAGAGTTCCAAATCCGAAGTATCGGAACAGAGCCTTCGGTACTGACGGGAGTCGGTACCCAGTCCTCCAGACTGGAGATCGATTCCAGACGGCATCGAAGGAAACGAGTCTATCGATGCACGTCTGGAGGATACCGACGTCGGTACTGGTATCGGTGTCGGTACCGATACTGGAAAGTCGGTCTGAAGCGTATCCACCGGGCCCGTAGGTACCGAGGATGCCAGACGACGATCCTTTGTGAAGAATGTTTCATCCAGCACCATTGCCGATGCCGGGGTATCGGTACTGCTCGAAGCAGATGCCACCACCGGGCATGGCTCAGGTATGTTCTGTGAGGGGTGAACCTCAGGAACAACCTGAAACCCCACACAGGCTTTGGAGGCCGAAGACTCCCATCAGGGTTTTGAAGCCAGTGGATTCTCGAGGACAAGACCGGAGGCATCTCTATGCTGTGCATGAGAACTGCCTCTCGAGGACTGGCTAGTCTTAACAGACTGTTTTTGGGTTACCTGATCCTGTGGAAAAGAAGACATGGTCGGTGCCCTGAGCGTGTGTCGAGGGGAACTC
This sequence comes from Ichthyophis bannanicus, assembly GCA_033557465.1. NCBI lineage: Eukaryota > Metazoa > Chordata > Amphibia > Gymnophiona > Ichthyophiidae > Ichthyophis > Ichthyophis bannanicus. The sequence goes on along the minus strand of CM066033.1, from coordinate 44,764,345 downwards.
GATGTTGAAAACTTCTTCTCACAATACTATTGCCCGAGGGCTCCGAAGGAAAATGGTCAGGACCCAAACAGGTTAGACACCAATTGTGAGTGTCTAAAAATAAAGTTGTACCGCCACAGTTTGTACATTTCTTGGGGAAAGTGGCTGGCGGTTCCATCAAGGAAATGGAGAGGCCTAGAAGGCCTGAGAAACTGTGAGACACTAAGGAAGAAAAAATATTCCTTAAAAAGGAAAATTTTACAAGAAAAGAAAAAAGAAACACCGGCGGTACCGGTGGCGTCGGGAAAGGCAGCCGCGACCACAAGAAAACTAAAAAATAAAAGAAGAATTTTCTGCGGTGACAGGACGACGTCCTGCCGGCTCCGCGGAAAAATGAAAACTGAGGAGAGGCAGTTGGGAAGGCAGCATGCAGGCATGTTGCGATGCTTCCAAAAGCTTTCTGATTGGACGCTGGGAAGCGTTCCCGCGCTGACTCCGTCGGTACCGACGTAACCATATGTGAAGACTCATTCCTGCTTGTTCCTGGAGATATACTTTTTCACAGAAAGGGGTGGAGGATGCCCTCCTGTTGGAAATGGTGGGAGCAAATACAGTGACAGAATTAAGAATGGCATGGGACAGACACAGTGGAACCCTTTATAACAGGATAAAATCAAAAGAAATTTAACCGTCTCTTATATCTCAACAAATAGGGGTGACCTGCACAGAGTGGTGGGTATATCCCTAAACAAAGGCATGTGGAGGGATGACTTGCACAGAGTGGCAGGTGCACCTACTTTTGCCACCTTGCTGGGCAGACTAGATGGACCATGCTGGTCTTATTCTGCTGTCATATACTGTGTTACTATGTATTAAGGATTTGGTTTGTGGTCCAATTTGGATGAGTAAGCACACAACAAAAAGTAAAGAGAACACTTTATAATGTCTGTTTGGCTTCTGGTTGTTGTGGTGGGGATAATAGTTAACTAGGACAGTTGCTTTGACAGTACGATACTGGCCTTGGTGGGTGGTACCAGTGGGTTATATGGGTGATATCACCAAGTTTTTGAGCATGCTCAGCCTCCTGCTGCTGGTAGGGGGAGACAACCTGCTTGTTGGGACTGGACTGGAGGGATTCAAGGAAAGCCAATTAGCAGGCATGTCTAATTTCACCTTAGAAACCAGAACAGAACTAAATAGTTTAGAAACTTCACTTGTCCCATTTTTGGGTGTTAGCCTTACCACTTCATTCTCTAGATCTTAGGGGTATACATAGCATATTTGCTTACCTGTAATGAGGGTTCACTGTAGACAGGATAAATCACACAGATGGGTGACATAAGTCTGTTGGTCTAGAATCAGAAACTACTAGAAATGTTTCTCACACGTGTGGGAATTCATGTGCTTCTGCTCTTTCTCCCAATGTGCCAATCTTTCCAAAGTCTGCCCAGTTGGTTTAGATCAAAGGATATAAAAAGTTGGAGAAAACCGTATGAAGCAATAGTGCAGTTAACATAAAAGAGCAATGCTCCCCTGCAGTCCAATTTGTTTTGGAAAGAATAGAGGGAGAATAAATGTGAAATTCAGTAATCACCTTAGATAAGAACTTCTAGTGCATATGGAACAGCACACTGTTCTTGAAAAACTGAGAGATATAAGTGCCAAGACCCTGCTTCCTTCACTCCTTTGTGCTGAAGTAACATCTACCAGAAGAAGCCCTTTCAGGGTGAAGAATGTACAATGTGCAGACATCTGCTGGCTCACATGGTTAATTTATGAGTTGATGGGAGGTTCTCTTATTGGTAGCTATATGTACATATATTCTTCATCGCTTCTGATGATGTCACCATCAAAGACAGATGCCAAGAAAGATCACTCCTGCTCCAAGGCTAATTTCATCATCCACCACTACAAAAGCCAAAAAATGGATGCAGCAACATAAGAAAAGTGAGCAGTGTTTTCTGAGCGCTTGAATCTTGAATTGTCTGGCTTCCTGGGGGGCTCCATGGTGCTGACTGGGGATTTTAATATTACATTCAACCCAACGTTGGACAACTCCCGGGAAGAGTGGCTGCTGCACTGGCAGCATCTTATTGAATTGATGAGCACCTGGCAGGAGAAAGTGAGCAAGTTCTATTCCTTCTACTCAGTGCCACATCAATCTTATTCTAGCAACAATTTCTTTTTCTTTTTTTTTTTTTCTTTTTTTTTTTTTAACTTTTATTTATAAGTTTCACAAATACAAGTCACCAAAAAGAAAACTTGAGGAAATAATGGCATTGGATAGAATTAAATAAAAAGGAACTAGCAATAAGCATATAACAAGCAATACACAAAGCAACCCCTGCTCCAGCCCACAAAGAATGGGACATTCCAAAGAAACAATATAACATTCAGTACTCTCAAGAAATAAAGTTTGAGCACAGTCAAAGCCTACTACAACAACGGCATTTCCTGGACAGGAGAGCCAAGCGGTTGACGAGCATGAATAAATGACAAAAGCTGGGATGGGTAAAGAAAAATAAATGAAACGGATTGAAATTTAACTAAATACTTACAAGAATACTTAAGAAAAAATGCCCCTACCTGGAGAACCTTCGGGCGAAGGAGGAGACACTCCCTCCTACGCCGTTGGTCTCCTTAGCTAGGTCAGGAAAAACCCCTAACCAAAAAAACTTTAAACAAAATATTCCGTTTACGAAAAGACATCTTTAGAAACCACACTCTGTCAGATAATAAAGCAAACTGCACTAAACACGTAGCAGGAACTGAGGACGCCACTGTGGAGCTCTCTAGAATATCTGAAACATTTAATAAGTCAGCATTAGGCAGATCTGCATCATTGGATGCCCCTGATACCTTCTTCCCTGTAGGGAGATAGAAAATTTTCTAACAGCGGGATGGGTCTCAAGGGAACCCCCAAAATCTCCAACATAACTTTTCAACATTTCTCTGGGTGAAATAATTGCAGATGTAGGAAAAATTAATTAAACAGAGATTTGCTTGATGTGTAGCATTTTCTAGATGTTCGACCTTAGTTCTCAGCATCTTAGAGTCCTTCATAAATACTTCTACGTAATTCTCAGTTTTCTCCACCCACGTGGACAGTCCTAAAACACTGCACTGTACGGCAACCAAGAATGAGCATGAAACTAAACTAGAAGACTTTGAAAATGGATTACACCCTTGCAACTTGTGCCTAATAAAATTACAAAAATATCTGGACTGTACAAAAACTGTCCAAAGAATATGCACCAACCTTCTTTCACAGGCTAGTCCAGGTATGGAGATACCAAGCAAAAAATCATAAGAGCACACCAAACTCATGGTCATCTCCTAAGCAACCAGCCTTGGGACTTTGGTAATATGCTTGCTAGAGTACCTTGTGAAACAAAACATCTATACAGCAGCCAAACTTATGAACGGGAAAGACACATTCTGCAATTCGTTACCACACTTAAAGGCATGCATTCACATGATGATATCCAAAAATAAGCTAAAATAAAATATTCACTGACATATTCATTCAGCCTTGCAATCACAGTAAAAGGAGCAATGATAAAATGTGCAAACTGTTCCAGGAGCAATGAAGAAACTCCAAAATGCAAGCATCAACAATTAGCCACCCCACCCCACCCCTCCCCCCCCAAAAAAAAAACAACACACCTCTGAAAGCAACAGTGATCAATGAAGGGCTACCAAAAGGGACTGCTACTGCCAGAAAGAAATCTGCACTTGTTAAGGGTTTACCTTTTGGGAAGTTCTCTAAATCTTTGGGAAAAGGGAATTCTTTGGGTTAAAGCTGATAAATCTGTGTATTTTAGAATTCAGCGTTTTTTTAAGTCAGTCAGGGCTTAGTACTACCAGAAAGCTTTTCATTTAATCAAATCAGAGTATAATTTAGCATAGAAGGTAGAATAGGTAAATATTCTTTGAGTAGAAAAAATGTAAAGGTCTCTAGAAACAATTTCTAAGGGGTCTTCCAGTTAGGAGGCAAAAGATCAGTGAAATTGTTTTAAATAAATATTAAAGCCAAGTGACAAATCAGACACAATTTAAAAGGCTCCTTCTATCAAACCAAGAGCTGTGAGAATTACCAAAGAAACTGTTAATAGATTATCTTAGAAGCACAGGTCAGGGCACTATGTAACAAGCCAGCTTATACTAAGGGGGCCGCGGCTCCGATAGCGACCGCGAACCGCTGCTGCGGCTTTGTAAACAAGCCCCTAAGTGTTCTTTTCCTCTCACCCACCCCAGGCACAATCTTAGCTTTATGGACTCAAACTTATTAAAGGGGAAAAAATGGTCAAATTCATTTTCAGGTTCAACTTATCAGGAATAGATCAATTAAGACCCTGAAATTAATTTTGAGGTGAACAAAGTCCTTTAAACATATTAGGTATAGTCGCATTAATACAAGTATCCCTAGCAACTTTACTACTACTACTGACCATTTGTATAGCGCTGCAAGGCATACACAGTGCTGTACAAACACATGTAAGGGACAGTTCCTGCTCATCAGAGCTTACAATCTATTCAAGACAGCACAACAGCTGAGGACGAGGGTACATCTAGGGGAAAGCTAAGGAAACACAGAGACTAAGCAGATCAAGATCAAAAAGTGGCCATGAAGAGGCGAGTTTTCAGCCTGGATTTGAAAAGGACCAGAGATGAAGCCTGACAGACAGGCTCAGGTAGTTTATTCCAGGCATAAGGAACAGCAAGGTGAAAGGATCAAAGTCTGGAATTAGCAGAAGAGAAGGGCACAGATATGAACTCTGCTCCTCTAGCAGAGCACTTCTGAGGACGGGTGTAGGGAGAGATAAGAGGAAGGTAGTGAGGAGCAACAGAATGAGTGCACTTATAGGTCAGTAGGAGAAGTTTGAACTGGATAAGTAAGTTTACTTTAAAAAAGTAAAGAACTTAAACAGCTAAACAAAACCATAAAACTATGATGCAGACAGCAGCCAAGCAGCAAGATGGGGGCTATTCAGTCTTTGCATTAAGTATTGCACGTACAATTTTCTCCCAGTTGGTGAAGGGTCTTATACATGCACTAGGTGCAAGGAGCTCTTTGCTCTGAGGAAACGAGTCCAATCTCTGGAGGCCAGAGTAGCAGACTTGGAGGACCTAAGGAAGACAGAAGTATATAAATTAAACCTACAGGACATAGTACTGAAATCCCACCTCCAGTCTGGCAGCTTCGCTGATGCTATGGTTAAGTCACACTCTTTACTGCATGTATTAGAGTGGTCAGATATATGCTAACAGGCACTTTTTTTTATTCCCTTGTCCCCAAAGGGCTCACAATCTAAGCATACCTCAGGCAATGGAGGGTTAAGTGGCTTGTCAAAGGCCACAAGGAGCGGCCATGGACTAGGGACCCCAGTCCCTCCAGCCTGAGGTTACTTGTCCTTATGTGGGAATTGAACCCCTGGCCCTCTGGCCTGAGGTAACCTTTCCCAACCACTGAGCCACACCTCCCTATGGAGGAGAGAGGTCATGTAAAAGGAGATCACCTTGGTGTGGCAGGAAGTGGTCCTGTAGCTAGGACCTCTCCTCCAGGTGATGTCAAACCCTCTTGCGCTGAGGAAAAGCTTAGGATGACCATTATTGTTGGTGATTCAATCAGGCATGAAGATAGCTGGGTGGCTGGTGGACGTGAGGAGTGCCTTGTAACATGTCTGCCTGGTGCAAAGGTAGATAACTTCACGTGCCACCTAGACAGTGTTTTAGATAGTGCTAGGGAGAAGTCTGCTGTCTTGGTACCAATAATATAAGAAAGTGTAGGAGGGAGGCCAAATTTAGGCTTTTAGGTAGGAAGCTGAAATCCAGAATTTCCAGGTAGCATTCTCCGAAATGATTTCCGTTCCATGTGCAGGAACCAGCTTAACCGGAATAGAACCAGGCTTCTGTCATTAACCTTTAAAAAAGGAGATAGAGCAACTTTTAAACTAGATAATAGGGGAAAGCTGACTGTCGCCCAAGAGCGCATGGTTTGGAAGGATGTATCCTTAAAGGATACCCTCCCTCTAATACCTTATTTATTTTTATTTATTTACTTGCATTTCTTATATACCGCACTATTTGCGATCAGCGCGGTTTACATAGAACAAAAAGGTATCCGACAATAAACAATAGGTCATTACATTGAACAGGAACAAGTAACTTGGAACAAGTAACTTGGAACAAGTAACTTGGAAAACAGGGTAAACTATGTACCTTACCCAATTCATTTCCCTATGACCTCTCCCTAACCTCTCCTGTAAATAAGCATGTAAATAGTTCTTGTCCATGAAGACTCCTTATGTACAAAAGTTACTTATATTAACCATATATATTCTTATGTAGTTCGGTTCTATGTAATCAGTTGAAATATACTGTCATGTTATGTTCTCTGTAAACCGTCTTGAATTGAAGACAGACGGTATATAAAAACTGTTAAATAAAATAAATAAATAAATATTAGCAAAAGAGGAAAGTTAGAGTATCCTGACAGAGGTTCCAATAAAGATAACAGTAACCCAGATGCCCTTAAGTACAGAGCAGACAAAATTGAAAGATTCCTAATTACCCCATCAACGGACAACCAGATTAATAGGAATAAAATACAACCTCTAAAATGCCTGTATGCAAATGCTAGAAGTCTAAGATGGGAGATTTAGAATATATAGCACTAAATGAAAGGTTAGCTGTAATTGGCATCTCAGAGACCTGGTGGAAGGAGGACAACCAATGGGACACTGATACCTGGCTACAGACTATATCACAATGATGGGATAGATCGAATTGGTGGAGGGGTTGTACTCTATTAGAGGGGGCATTGAATCACACAGGATTAAAGTTTTCCAAGGAACATAAAATACACTGTAGAATCTCTATGGATAGAAATTCCACGTGAAAAAGGGGAAAGTGATGGCAGTTGGGGTGTACTACTGGACTGCCTTGCCAGAATGGATGATTAAATGCTAAAAGGAAAACAGGGAAGCTAACAAAATTTCCAACCCAGTAATAATGGGTGATTTCAATTATCCCATTATCGACTGAGTCAATGTCACAACAGGACATGCTAGGCAGATAAAGTTTCTACATGAAATGATAGCTTCTTTTTTTTTTTTTTTTGGAACATATTTTTATTGGCATAGTGACATACAGGAAATGACACCATCTGAAGCACTAGAACTACAAAGTTCCACAAACAACAACATAATTTCACACAAGTTAATCACTTCCCCCATCCCTCTGTAGGTCCACCCGAGATAGTACAACACAACTAGAGGACAACACTCCCCTCAAAACCACCCACATGTCACAATCCACTTACAAACTTCAATTAAACAAAAACAATCTCAAACTCTTAAACCAACTAAGTATGTGTGTGTGTGTGATTGGCAGTCCCCCCCGCCCCTCCAGGCCGGCCCGCAATTCCCGGACCCCCCCCCTTCTCCAGATAAATATCCCAAATCTTATGGAACCTCCACTCCTGCCCCCGCAGGCGGTAGGTCAGCCAATCAAAAAGCACCGCCGCTTCCACTTTACCCTCCCAGTCTCCCTCCGAGGGGCCACTCACACTCTTCCACTTCCCAGCTATGGCCACTCTGGCAGCCAAACGCAGCTTTTCAGCTAGTAACTCCCGCCACCCATCCCTCGCCGTCCCCCCTCCGGGGATCCCAATAACCAAACCAGGCTCTCACGGGGTGCCCCGGACCTCTCTTCCCCTAATATCTCCCCCACGCGACACTCCACCTTATCCCAAAAGGACTGAATCACCGGGCAACCCCACCACATGTGGAGGAAGCTCCCACTCCCCCCACAGCCTCTCCAGCAGGTGTCAGAAGGGCTCCCCCCGGCCAGGAACAGACGCCGCGGCGTACAGTAAGCCCCATGCAGTAACTGCAATTGAGTCTGTCGCCAGGAAGACACCCAGGTGCCCCTGTACAACCCCGCATAGATCCCGTCCCACCCCTCTTCCCCCAATTCCCTCCCCAGCCACCTATGCCACCGTACCTGATGCAAGGGGGGCCCACTCTCTGTCCCCTCCTCCAGCAAAACCCGATAAATTCGAGCAATAAATCCCCTATCGCCCGTCCCCTGGAACAACACCTGCTCCAGAGGCGTGCCGTCTCTCTGGATGTGAGCCAAAACGTCCCCGCTACGAAGGAGGTGACGCACCTGAAAGTATTGATAGAACGGGATCCTATCCTGCAATGCGACCTCTAGATCCCGCTGGGACCGGATGATCCCCCCCGCCACAAAGTCCCTTAATTTATCCAGGCGTCCCTCCAATAGCTGGCGCCCCTTCCGTACCCAACCCACCTTCCCCAGAGGGAGAAACTCCCCAAGGGAAGACCAGGGGGAGAAAGGGCTGGGAAACCACCCCCGCCGCCTTCCCAGCGCAGCTACCTCCATCATGGCATCCAGAAATGGATGCCCCAACTTAGCGTGCCTACCACCGCCCTCTACTCCCTCCACCAACCATTTCGCCCAGGAGATCGCCCCCAACACCATCCGCTCCAACTCCACCCATGACTCAACCCCCTCCCTCCCGGCATGGTCCCGCCACGCCCGCAGAATGCAGGCCTGATGATACCACCGCAACGAAGGGAACCGCACCCCTCCCCGGGCTTTAAACTGAAAGAGACTGCCCCGCCGAATCCTCGCCGCCTTCCCCCCCCCCACACAAATTTCGCCAACCGACTCTCCCACCGTTTCAACATGGTCCCCGGGACCCCTAGAGGCAACTGCGAAAATAAAAACAAAAATTTCGGCAGTACAGTCATTTTAAGCGCTTCCACTCTACCCCACCAACTAAGGTGTAGGGCAGACCACCCATCCAACAGCGAGGATATCCGCCCCATCAGCGGCCGATAATTCAAGTCAAACAACTGCGCTGGGTCCTCCGCTATGCGGACCCCCAAGTATTTGATGCTCCCCGCCGCCCAGCGAAAAGGGAAGTCTGGAAAGGCCTCCCTCCGCAATCCCCCCAAAGCCAAAGCCTCCGTCTTAGACAAATTCACTTTAAAAACCCGATACCACCCCAAAATTCTCCAACTCCTGTAAGAGCACTGGCAGCGATTCTTCCGGATGGGTCATAAAGATCAACGTATCGTCCGCATAAAGAAGGATCTTATGGGGCACTTCCCCCGCCAGCACCGGCCGTATCCGGTGCTGGGCCCGGATCTTAAGCGCCAGGGCCTCGATCACGATTGCAAACAGCAAAGGCGAGAGGGGGCATCCCTGCCGCGTACCCCGCTGCAAATAAAACCGTTCCGACACCTGATCATTCACCCAGATGCGCGCCGCCGGCCTCTGGTACAGAGCTCTCACCCCCTGAATAAAACCCTCCCCTAGCCCCATCCGTCCCATAACCTGAAACAAGAACCCCCACTCCACCCTGTCAAACGCCTTCTCCGCGTCTAATGCCACACACAGCGCTGGGGACTGGCGATTCCGAACTAAATGGAGCAACCCGACCGCCCTACGCACATTATCCGCTATCCGCCTCCCCTTTATAAATCCCGTTTGATCCGGATGGATTAATCCTGGCAGACTGCTTTCCAATCTGGTCGCTAAGATCTTAGCGTACAATTTAGCATCACTGTTCAGAAGGGCAATGGGGCGATAGTTCTCACAGAGTTCCGGAGGGCGTCCCTCCTTGGGTAGCACCACAATATTGGCCTGCGCCATCGACTCCGGGAGCCCCTCTCCCTTCAACAAACCGGAATACAAGCGCGCCAAAAACGGGGCAAGTTCTTCCCTCATCATATGATAATATTCCGCCTGGAACCCATCCTCCCCAGCCACCTTCCCCTTAGGCAATTTCTTAATACCGTCCAATACCTCCTGAACCCCGATCGGCCGCCCCAGCCAGTCCGCCGTGCCCTCCTCCACCCTAGGAAAGACGATATCCCTCAGATATGCCTCTATCTTCTCCACACATACCCTGTCCTGTCGCTTATACAACCCCTCATAAAACCTCCGGAAGGCCGCGCAAATATCTCGGCTTGCAACGGCCCGCTCCCCCCCCCCTCCCACAATCTCTCGCACTATTCTGCCCTCCCGTTTCTTTTGTAGTTGGCGGGCCAACACCTTCCCCGCCCTATTCCCCCCTTCCATAAAAGCCCGCTTAGTAGCCCGCATCATCCGCTCCACCTCCTCCGATTCCAGAGCATTAAGCTTCGCCCGGAGTCCCGCCAAACGCTGCCTCACCGCCTTAGACCCTCCTCCACTGTGCTCCGCCGCCTGCAATTGCCCCATTTCCTGCATGAGGCGACCGCGTAGCGCTTCCCGCTCTTTCTTTCTTCCGGCGACTCCCCAGTTGTATCATAATCCCCCTCATATAAGCCTTCCCCGCATCCCAGAGCGTGGCGTCCGCTACCTCTCCACAATCATTCCACTTCATATAGTCCTGCCAAGCCTTCCGAAGCGTGGTTTGCCCGTCCTTGGACTGGTACAGGGACACATTACCCCGCCCCCCCCCCCCCCACCCCCCCCCCCCCCCCCCCCACCCACTCCCCTACCACCATCCCATGATCCGACAACGTAATAGGGAGGATCTGGATGTTCTGCAGCACCCCCAACTGGTCCTGTCGACCTAAAAGGATATCCAACCGGGAGTATGTCTCCTGCGTCGCTGAATAGCAAGTAAATTCCCGGCCCCCGGGGTTCTCCCACCGCCACACATCTACCAGGGCAAAATCCTCCATACACCTCTGTAGCTCCTTACCCTCCTTCCCATGCCTACTTCGGCAAACGTTGGACCGGTCCCTCTCCCCTACCACACAGTTCATGTCTCCCCCCACTATCCAGTCTCCCTTAGCTTTATCTTGAAAGACCCGGAGGGTGTCTTTGAAAAAGGGCCCCTTACTACCGTTAGGGGCATATTTAGAAAGGATACCTCTCGCAAGTCCACCCTCCCCACCACCCAAACCACCCGCCCTTCCTCATCCCCCCCACTTTCATACGGGATAAAGCGAGCATTCTTGTGTACCAAAATCGCCACCCCTCTTTTCTTAGAGTTATAAGAGGATCCATACACCTGTTCGAACCCCTGGGACTTGAGCTTCTCCAACTCCCCCTGCAGCAGATGCGTCTCTTGAATTAATGCAACATTCACCCGCTGTCTGTTAAGCTGTGCAAGCACTCGCTTCCGTTTAATCGGACTATGAAAGCCTCGAACATTGTAGGAGGCTACCTTCAAGCCCCCCACCCCCAACCTACCCATCAGCCATTCTCCATACCCTCCCGGCCCAGGGACCAGGAAACAGGGACCCCCCACACATCACACCAACTAACAAAAAGAACCAAACAACCACAACAAAAACCCACCGCTCATACACCCCCACTCACGCCACAATTTTTTGTCTTTACAGACCTCCACCAGACCACGCTTCAGTTCCCCCCCTCCCGCTGCCCCACCCCCTTCCCCCCTCAGCCCATTTCCAGAAATCTGCCCCCCCCCACTATCCCACTCCTCTACCCAAATCACCGGGGCCCAGGGGGGGACTACCCCATTCTCAGCCCCTCCACCCCAGCCCATTCGTTCCCCCCTCCTCCACCCCCCAATCGTACCAAGCACTCCCCTACAGCAACAAATACAGGGAACCCAGCATCATAAACAGCACTTTGAAGTCCATTGACCCGATCACGGCGATCCGCCGTTGCCTGTTTCTGCTGGCGCCACCGCCGGACTTCTTCTCGGCGATTTCTCCCCCGCTCTCCGGCCCAGTTCCCCTGCTGTGTACTCAGAAACTTTTCCAGGGTATCCTTCGTGGCAAAAAAACGGCGCACTCCATTCACCATCATAGTAATCTTTGCCAGATACCATATCGCCACCTGCACGCCTCTCCGGGCCCAGCTCTCTTTCCATTTAATCAAATCCTTCCTGCGTTTGACAGTCTCCGAGGCCAGGTCTGGAAAAACATAGACCTTCCACTCCTTAAAAGTCACAAAACGAGATTTCCGAGCGGCCCGAATCACATGCTCTCTGTCCTGGAATCGGAGAAGCTTTACAATGAGAGCACGTGGCGGGGCCGACTCACCCGCTTAGGCCGCAACTCTCTGTGAGCTCTCTCCAGTTCGTACGCTGGGGTGGACGGGGCACCTGGAAAACAAGTCGCCAGCAGCTCCCCAGTAAATCCAAGAGGGTCTCCAGCTTCCGCCCCCTCCGGCACCCCAAAAATTCGCAAATTCGATCGCCTGTCTCGGTTTTCCATCTCCTCCGCTTTAGCATGCAGCCAGCTAAGCTGCTGTTGCAACGATCCCATCGTGCGCTGCATCTCCGCCTGGGAGTCCTCCGTCGAGCTCACCCGGGCTTCCACCTCCTCCAACCGCTGCCCAAGCGCCGCAAACTTTTCCTCCAGCTTTTGGGACACTCTCTCCACAATTTCATCTTTAGAGTCCCGAATCTCACGCAGCACGGCCTCCAGCTCCGTAGGGGGAGCGTCCTCGGTCTCCCCTACCTCCAGACCCTCGGATCCGCTGGGATTGGATTCGGGGGCTTTGCCTTAAGCACCTTCGGCATGTTCTCGGTGCCGGTTGGGGGGCTGTATCTACCCGAAGATAACCGGGGCAGCAGAGAGCTCACTCAACCACGTCTGCTCTCCTCCGTGGCTAGACCGGAAGTCCCGAAATGATAGCTTCTTGGAACAACTGGTTCATGAACGGACAAGAGGTAATAGTATTAAGGTCACTTGGAAATAGTGATCACAGCATGATCGCATTTGAATTAATAAATGGAGGGAGGATGGCAAGGAAGCACCCAGTACTACCTTTTAACTTTCAAAAAGGGAGACTGATAAAATGAAGAAAATAGTTAAGAAAAAACTAAAAGGAGCAGATGCAAAGGTTAAAGATTTACATCAAAGCATGGGCGATGTTTAAAAATATCTTGGAAGCCCAGACCAGATGTATTCCACACTTTAAGAAAAGTGGAAGGCTGGTCAAAAAACTGCCAGCATGGTTTAAAGGTGAGATCAGAGAAGCTGTTGTAGACAAAAAAGCATCTTTTGAGAAATAGAAAAAACGAGACAAATCACAAAAATGGGAAACATAAGCACTGGAAAGTTAGATGCAAGGCACTGATAAGGCAGGCAAAGAGAGAATTTGAAAAAAAGCTTGCCGTGGAAGCAAACATGCATAATAAAAACGTTTTCAACTACATTTGTAACAAAAAACCTCTTAAGAGTTTGATCATTAGATGACAGACGTTAAAGGGGCACTAATAGAGGACAAGGTCATAGCAAAGAGACAATGAATTGCTTCAGTCTTTACTGAAAAAAATGTAGGGAATTAACCCCTGCCTGAAATAGTTTTTAAAGGTGATATATCAGAGGAATTGAAAGAAATATTGATAACCTGGGAAGATGTATTACAACTATCTGATGAAATAAAGAGTAGCAAATCACCTGAACAGGATGATATACATCAGAGGGTGTCGAAAGAACTGAAATATGAGATTACTAATGGTCTGCAATCTGTGAACTATCATTAAAATCAGCTGCAGTACCTGAAGATTGGAGAATGGCCAATGTAACGCCAATTTTTAAAAAGGATTCCAGGGGTGATCCTGGAAACTACAGACCAGTGAGCCCGACATCAGTACTGGGCAAAGTGGAAGAAACCATTATAAAGAATAAAATTACTGAATATGTTTAATGGGAGAAAGCCAATATGGCTTTAGCCAAGGAAGGTCGTGTCTCACTAATCTGTCAGTTTTTTGAAGGTATGAATGAACAGGTAGACAAAGTTGAGTCAGTTGATATAGTGTACCTAGATTTTCAGAAAGTCTTTGACAAGGTCCCTCATAAGAGACTCTTGGTGAAATTAAAAGTCATGGGATAGGAGGCAGTATACTCTTCTGGATTAGGAACTGGTTAGAAGATAGAAAGCAGAGGGTAGGGCTAAATGGCTAATTTTCCCAATGGAGAAAGGTGAATAGTGGAGTACCCCAGGGATCTGTGGTGGGTCCGCTGCTTTATGACATATTCATGAATGACCTGGAAATGGAAGAAACAAGCGAGGTGATCAAAATTGCAAATGACACAAAATTATTCAAAGTTGTTAAAACACAAGAAGGCCTTGATAAAGTGGAAGATGATGTCCAAATGGCAGATTAAATTTAATGTGGACAAGTGCAAGATTATGCATCTAGGAAAGAACCACCCAAACTAGTTACACAATGCAAGGTTCCACATTAGGAAGCACCACCCAGGAAATAGATTTAGGCGTCATTGTGGATAATACATTGAAACCTCTGCCCAATGTGCAGTGGTGGCCAAGAATGCAAATAGAATACTAGGACTCATAAAAAAGAAATGGAGAATAAAAAAAGATCATCATAATGCCTCTGTATCATTCCATGCTACTGTCACACCTTGAATAGTATGTGCAATTCTGGTTCGCCATATCTTAAAAGGATATAGCAGAATTAGAAAAGGTACAGAGAAGAACTACCAAAATGGTAAATGGGATGGAAAGATACCCCTAATGAGGAAAGGCTTAAAAGGTTAGGGCTCTTCAAAAGAAACTGTTGAGAGGAGATATGATAGAGGTCTATAAATTAATGAATGGAGTGGATCAGGTAAGCTTAGATTGATTGTTTATGCCATCAAAAAATAGAAAGGACTAGGGGACATGCAGTGAAGCTACAGTATAACCTAATTAAGACTAATAAATTTTTTCACAACGCGTAATCAAACTCTGGAATTCATTACCAGAGGATGTAGTAAAAGCTGTTAGTGTAGCTAGGTTTAAAAAAAGGTTTGGACAAGTTCCTGGAGGAAAGGTCCATAAACCATTATTAGAGAGGATCCGGGAAATCCACTGTTTGCCCCAATACAAGCATTCTGGAACCTGCGTGTCTTTTTGGGAAACTGCTAGATAAACTTTTGACTTGGATTGGCTACTTTTGGAAACAGGATACTGGGCTTGGAGGACCTTGGTCTGACCTAGTATGGCATATCTTATGTTCTTATGACAGGGATGTGTTTTGACCTTTAGCTATAGAGAACCTTTTCTGATTTTTTTTCTGCCCGATCACACTGGCACCTGGTGACACTGTGGACATCCCTACTGGCGAGATACTGGCCAGGCATTCACGTCTCCCCAGATTTGCAGATGAGCACACCAGATCTTCTTGTGCAATACTCAAACCACATACATACACACACTCTTGCAGTCAACAAAAACATACTTCTGCCCAAAAGATGCCCTGCACCTATCAAAAACAGTTGATCTGCATTTCTCACCCAAACAAGAACCTTTTCCATACTCGCTCACATACTTTCCTACTTTCTGAAAAATGGAACTGTTGATTTAAGGAACTGTTAGGGAACCTTAGATTAGCTCCTTTAGCACAAACACTATTGCTCTTCTTAATATTTCTGTAGGGGTGTTTATTAATGTTTCTTTACCTTACAACCTTCCCTCACCTCTGCTTTCTGTTTTTTTTAAACTATATCTTATGTTTTTCCAGAGTGCAGACATAGCAGTTCAATACATAATTGTCGCAACCATTCTTCAATATGGGACACATTGAAGAGCAGAGCAGAATATTTTCTAAGTCCTGGCTTTATTCCATATTTTTGCAGTAATAACTGACATTGCAGGAAACCCTAAAAACATACATGGGCCTTTCCTGAATATGCTTTATACGTGTCTACAGCTGACTGTGCCCTTGTTCCACCCTGCTCCGAGACCCCCATGCTAGTGACAGATATGTAGGGCCGTGGGGCTTTCACAATACAGTCTCAGATGTTTTTGCTAGAAAAACGTCTACGGCACAATCCATATGGCTTATTTGTGTTAAGGAATGACCTCCATTGTGGAACCTATGTATATTTTTTGGGAACCTGCCAGGTATTTGTGACCTGGATTGGCCACGGTTGGAAACAGGATATTGGGTTTGATGGGCCTTGGTCTGACCCAGTATGGCATTTCTTATGTTCAAACCCATGCCAGAAAGATGGGAGCGTATTAGAACATCTTAGCACCCAGTATTCTTTCTGAAAACCAGCAGACGAGAAGCAACTCAGACAAACAAAAAAGACACTATCACTAAGTACAAACAATCTAATATGGAAAAATAACTACTCAATTATTAATAATGGTGGTATGAAAGGGGTATATGAAAGAAGCGATTGAGTGATTGGCTCTGCTTGGATGGGAAAGGAGTAATTGTGAGAGGTGAATGAATGGAGCAAACGGAGAACTTCTCATGGAGCTGTTACTTGAAACATGTGTAATAAGATCAGGTGGTTTAGAGGACACTATGGTTGGGGGGGGGGGGCAATTGTTGGGGGGGGCGGAATTCCAACTTCAACAGTTCTGCTTATGTGCTACCTTCATAAGTTTATTTTTATTTTTTATTTATGAGTTTTCTATACAGCTATTTCAGGTAATTATAGCGGTTTATAATTAGAACAAATACATTGATCATTTAACAGTGTAACTGGCACTTAAATCAAAAATTTACATAATTTAAGAGAGATAACATTTACAATTATAATGACATGAGATTTCATTAATCTCAGGGGAGGTTCATGGGGCAAGAGAGAGAGAAGTAACTATTTAATGAGGTTTGTTAGTTTAGATGCAGGAGAGGAGCAGTTATCTATGTGGGATCAGTATTTGGTGAAGGTATGTTGGGACCAAAATGTTCAATGAAGAGGTGAGTTTTGATGTGGGCACGAAAGATGATAGGTCTGTAATGTTCCGAAGGCTAACAGATAATGAATTCCAGAGCACTGGAGAAATATATTCAAATGTTCTGTTGCTAGTGCATCGTTTGGTTTTAAGGAATTCTGATGGAACAAGTGTGTTGTTCAATTGACCTCTTCTTAGACGGTCATTGGGTATGGCTTTGATTAATTGTGAGAGGGTTAGGGGGGGGCTAGTTTTATGATTTTGAAGGGAGTAACTTCTATATTATATGGCTTTGAATAGGTAACCAGTGTAAGTCGTATAAAATCGGTGTTAAATGGTCGGTCCAGTATGAGTTGTGAATGATTTGTGCAGCGATATGTTGTGCCATATGAGCAGGTGAAGATATTTTTGGTAGACCATATAGAAGACTATTTCAATAGTCTATATGCGGGGTTATCATTGCTTGCATTATAGCTCTGAAGTCTGAGAGCTGTAATAGGGGTTTTATGTGTTGCAGAAGTCTGATCTTGTTGAATATTATTTTAGTTGTGTTTTTAATGTGGGTCTGGAAAGAGAAGTGTTTGTCTAATTTCACGCCTAAGTATTTTACCTCATCTTTGACTTCCAGTAAGACGTCATCAACTGGTATGGTCTGAGGTTTGATTCCTGGTGATTATTAACACTTCGGTTTTTCTGTAGTTGATGTTTAGGCCAAATTTCTTAAGCCAGCTTGCAATTTCCTCGGAGGTTGTTATAGGGTCGAAGTTGGGTGCAGTTATATTGAAGAGCATGAACAGCATTATGTCATCTGCATAGATGGCATAATCAATCTGAAATTGCCTTATGATTTGACAAACTGGTCGAATATAAATATTAAATAGTAGTGTTGAAAGCGCAGATCCTTGAGGAAGGCCTGTGGTTTGAGGATAGGTGTTAGAGGATATGTGACCAATGCTTACCTGTTGGGATCTTTCCGATAGATAGGATATGAACCATTTGAGCATGGTATCACATAAGCTTATTTGTTTAAGTCTTTGAATTAGGAGAGAGTGGATGACAGAATCAAAAGCAGCATCTATGTCAAGGAAAAAATAATATGTAAGCTTAGTTATTACAATCAATCCCCTTAATGATTTTGTTGTAAAGAACTAGCATCAATGTCTCAACACTCGAAAGGTCTGAAATTGATTGTTGTCGAGTGGTGCATAAAGGTCAATGTGGTCTTGCAATTGAATGTCAACGCTTTTTTCTATTATTTTGGTGAGGAAAGGTAGACTGGAGATGAGTCGGTAGGAGGATGAGCATATTTTGTCAAGGACTTTGTTTCTTAAGATTGGCTTTTTTAAGCTCCAGAGGCATGTGAGTCTTGTGATAGTGTTAATAATTTCAAATATAATAGGGGCTACTTCAGAAATAGCATCCTTGATCCATTTGACTGGACATGGGCTTTAGATTTATTTATTTTATTTTACCAGTTTTATATACCACATTTTCCTTCAAGTGTTAGATGTTGTGCTGTGTTCATAGTTACAATTGTCCTTTTGAGGGATTCAGGGTAAATTGAGTGGAACTTTACCCAGGGTTCTGCAGGTGGTAATATGCTAATCACAGGTTCATTAACGAGTTGAGGGATTTTACTATAGCGAATAGGTCTTTTGGTTTATTAATGGATCTCATGAGGAGATCCGTTTGGTAAGCCTTTTTAGCTAGGTTAATATGGAGACGATATTTGGTAAGCATGGTCATGTATTTGTCTCTGTCTGTCTTCGGCAGTTTTTATGGCTCGCCAGGAATGTTCTAGTTTTATAAGCTCTCTTTTCATTAGTCTCAACTCATGGGAATACCATTGTTTGGAGGGATTTTTTGACATGTTTTTTGAATTCTGTGGTTTGGTAGCTATATCCTCGATGGAGGTGTTCCACTTAACGACTGCATCAAGGTCGTTTGAGCTTAAGTCTATGGACTTTAGGAGCTCTTCAGTGAAGGCTTCTTTATCAAACTGTTTGAATTTAGAGTATAATTTAGGGTGGCTTCGTTCTGAATGGGTTTGCAAATGTTTGATCTCTAAGGTGAATTCAATGAGGTGTTATTCAGACCAGGGAACTGGGGTAATCAGTGGTGGGTTATTATGTAGCAGTTGGATTTCATGTGGAATAAATATAAGATCAAGTGTGTTTCCTTTCTTGTGTGTGGTATTGGTAACAATTTGTTTATAGCTTAATTCTTCCATTGCACTTAAGAAGGAAGAGGATCGTAAGTTTTGTAATGATGGGAGATTGAAGTCCCCTAGGAGCACAGGGTTATATTAACAATTTCTTTGAGAATTTTTGCAAGGCCATCAGGGTTGGAAGTAGGGGGGGTCTGTATACCAAGCATAATGCTGTTTTCTCGCTTTTTTTTTTTTTTAAACTTTTATTTTCATTTTGCAACAAACAAAAGAAACAACACACCAAAGGAGACAAAACAAGTATACAATAAAGAAAAGTAAACCCAATTACCCCCCACCCCCACGCTTCTTCTCTAGCTGATTATGTCAGCATGTGAGCGCTTCCAAACAACAGTGATTATGCATCAAAACAATCAAAAGAGTATCTGCGATACAGAATAATCATGGGACAAAGATATATACAAATTTAGACAGTCAGATGAGAGCATTGAGCAGAATGTACATAGTCATTGAGCATCTTCCATTTAGACCGATGATGAGGAGTCTGAATGGGGGAAGCAAACATACGAGGTATTTGTTCATATTTACTGTAGAGACAGACATGATTCCACCATTCATTGGGGCTCAGCTGGGAGCTATCTTTCCAGTATTTCGTAATTAGGGAAATAGCAATGCCAAGCATAAAGTCCAAAAGGAAGTAAGCCGTTTTTGGAAGAGAGGGGATCCCCGCAGCTGAGCGAAGTCCCACTATCCTCCAAGAAAGGGGCTCTTGAAAGTGCAAAATAGACTGGATACGACCCCAGACCCGACGCCAGTAATACTGTAGTGCGGGACATTCATACATAACATGAGGTAGTGAACCAATGGCCGCATGACATGTCCAACAACTATTGCCCTGAGTAGTGTTCCATTTGGCCAATCTGTCAGGAGTGTAAAAACACCGGTGGGCTAGAAAGAAGAGTGTCTGAGTGAGTGAGGCGGATCGGGAGACCCGTGTCACTCTACTCCAGACAAGGCTCCATTGCTCCGGGGTCAAAGTCACATGCAATTCTCTCTCCCAAGCTTTCTGCGCTATAGGGGTATCTCTAGTTATAGCATTACATAAGGTTTTGTAAAAATTGGATGCTACACCCGGTGAACTACCGATAGATCGGATAGTCTCCAACCAACCTTGTGTAGGGGAGGCCGATGGCGGGAGCACCTTAGCACTCCGAAGGCAATGCTGAAGTTGCACCAACTGAAAGTAGTGTTTCGCTGGGAGACCAAATTCAATTTGCAATTCACTAAAAGTTTTCCAGCGACCTTCATGGAACAACTGACTAGGAATCCAAATGCCCCTAGTGTACCAGGGGCTCCACGCCATCGGCTTATTTTGTATTCGAAATCGAGTGTTGTACCAAAGTGGGAGCTTGTCTAACGGACAGAGTCGGGAGTCTAAAGAGTGCATAAGATTATTAAAGGCACCTAAGGTGTCTAAAAGCATTGGTGGAAAGTGGGAGTCTGATGGGAGAGTCATACCAGGGAGAAAAGTAAGAGGAATCGGTTTGCAAAGGTCCTCTTCTATGTCTAGCCACACAGGTCTACTCGGTACTGGATCTTCCAGCCAACGAGCGCCTTGTTTGAGAAGAAAAGATTGATGATACTTCAGGAAATCAGGGAATCTGACACCCCCATTTTCCTTATCTGCTTGTAGCTTATGTTTCGCTATCCTAGGTGTCTTGTTTTGCCACAAGTATCTAGTCAGAAGGCCCTCTATATCTTTATATATACGTCGAGGGAAGAGACAGGGCAACATTTCTAAGATATAATTCACTTTCGGAACAATCATCATTTTTATGGTTTCTAATCGACCCCACCAGGTAAGTGTTAAAGGAGTCCAGCGGTGAGTAAGCGCCCGGACTTTAGAGGTTAAGGCTTTGGCATTGAAGGAGATAGTGTCTTCCAAAGGAGAACAATAGTGAACCCCAAGGTATTTGACCATGCGAGGTTGCCATAAAAAGGGGAAGGGTTGCATATCTGCCTGATGAAGCAAAGGATTTAATGGAAAGGCTACCGACTTGGTCCAATTTATCTTATAACCGGACAGTTGTGAGTATTTACCAATTTGCTCTAGGACAGCCGGTACTGAGTCTATAGAGACAAAAAGCATAAGGTCATCAGCATACGCTGAAATTTTGATTTCCCTATGGGTGAAGGGGACTCCATGAATCTCCTCCGATTGCCGGATTAGTAAAGCCAAGGGTTCGAGTGCAAGATCGAAGAGAAGTGGAGACAGTGGGCATCCCTGGCGAGTGCCGCGTTGAAGGGGAAAAGGCTGAGACTTTAAAGCATTGGCACATATACTGGCTGTAGGCTGTGCGTACATGGTGCGAAGACAACGGAGAAAACCTTCCCCGAATCCGTACCAGCGGAGGACTGCAAACAGGAAGGGCCACTCTAAGCGATCAAAGGCCTTCTCAGCATCAAGTGAGAGGCCGACAAATGGGCGATCAAGATTAACTGCGGTAGTCAGTACATGGCATAGAGTCCGAGCATTGTCAGCAGTTGATCTACCAGGAATGAAACCGCATTGATCTGGGTGTATTAAGGTAGGCATCCTATCCGAGAGCCGGGTAGAGAGAATGGTGGCAAATATTTTATAGTCCGCGTTTAGGAGGGAAATTGGACGATAATTAGCTGTTAGTTGCGGGTCTCTCCCCTCTTTCTCAAAAACTACTACATTTGCCATTGAAAAGGACCCAGAAGGAGAACCCTCCTCGGCCAGAGCAGAAAAATAAATTTTCAAAACTGGAGCTAAGTCAGCGTGAAAGGTTTTGTAGAATTCAGCAGGGAGACCGTCTGGGCCTGCGGCTCGACCTGAGGCACATTTCTTAATAGCAGAATGAATTTCTGAGACAGTAAATGGTGTGTCCAAGGCCACTCTATCTTCGTCAGATAGGGTCGGTCTTTGTACCCCTGAAAGTAAGCGTTCAAATACATCTGGCTCAAAATCACATTCAGATTGATAAAGCCGAGTATAAAAATCACGAAAGAGTTCTAAGATTTCGGTATCTTTAGTGACCAAGCCCCCCCCCGACGGATTACGGAGGGCGGTAACACGCTTGGCTTCTTTTTGACCTTTTAGGGCATTTGCTAATAATTTGCCAGCACGATTATTTTCCCGATAATATAGCCCTTGTTGTGATTCAATATTTTTAACAGCAGCAGTGTACAAAAGCTGATTGTATTGAAAACGCAAGCGTTGTAAACGGAGTAAAATACATGGGTCAGTACGGGACGTGAGGAGACGCTCCCCAGCTTGTATCTGCTGCTCTAGAATCAGTAAATGCTGCTTTCTTTGTTTCCCCTGCCGAATTTGATAGCTAGTTATAGTGGCGCGGATGGATGCTTTAAAACCCTCCCACCAAGCCCAGCTCGCCGTGTCATGGGGTGAGTTAAAATGAAAATAATCTTGGATAGCGGCCTTTATATCAACCTGAAAATCTTTTTGACCCAGTAGGGATCTATCAAAAAACCAAGCTCGGGGAGAATCGTCCCGCGCAGTGACACGTAATGATAAAGATATGGCAGCATGATCTGAAATATGGAGAGGATGAGTCCTAGTCGTGTCTACTTGAGAAATCAGTGCTTTGGAAATGAGAAAGAAATCTATTCTAGATTGGGAGTGATGGGGGGCAGAAAAGAAAGTGAACTCTAAGTCGGAGGGGTGAAGCAGCCTCCATATATCTACCAGCGCAAGATCTTGCATCAGAGCTGTAAGGGTAGCAAGACTCTTGGGTGGACTACTCGTTCTAGGCGGCTGTCTATCTATCAGAGGGTCTAACACTTGATTAAAATCACCACCAAGTATTAATGGAGTATTGGCAGAGGCCTGTGCCAACTGCGCAATACTTGCATAGTAAGCAGGGTTGTCCACATTCGGGGCATAAATGCAAATACATGTAAATTCACTATCTCCAACCTTAAGATGTACTCGGGCCCATCTACCCTCCTTGTCAGCGCTAGTATCAATTACAGTAGCTTGCAAAGATTTCTTAACCAGAATGGCTACCCCGCACCGTTTAGAAACGGCGGGAGAATAGGCAGCCACCATGTAAGGCTTAACATTGAGTTTCAGTGTTTCAGCAGAGTTTAAGTGCGTTTCCTGAAGAAACGCTAAATCAGCATGCTCATGGCTAAGATAGCTAAGGATTTTCTTTCTTTTGATTGGACTATTAATGCCCTTTACGTTGAGTGATAAGATTTTACATAAAGCCATTCAGACAAGTTAAAAATTCTGAGCATGATAGCGCACATAATTTCACAATGTCCCTCATATTGACTGTATCTAGCTGTACATATGGCATAAAAGAAAATAAGCTTAGATAATACAATGAAGCGCCCCACATTAAAAAAGAAAAACCGCAGCGCGGTAGAGAAGAAGCAGAACCCCAAAATTACTGGCGACCATGTGTCTGCGGGGAGAAGCCCCAGAGAAGGCCGTAATTGAAAAAACACATAACCTGTAGGACTGTGCGTGCTCCGAATCCGACCGAGGCACACATCATGGAGGGATAGGAGACCACAAAACAAAAGTCATAGAAAGAAAGAAAGAAAGTCCAGGTAGTCTCTGTGCTTAACTATGACCGCCGCATCGGGCCCTTCAAAATGGCGGCCAGAGCCGGCAAATAAAAGTCCAAGTCGTTGGATTAGCGCATCTGCTCTGCTTCTTTGGAGTCTAAAAATGTTGATAGTAGATCAGGATCTTCGAATGTCCTGGTTTGGTTGTGGAGAGTCACTCGGAGTTTCGCGGGATACAACAGGCCAAAGCGAGCCTGTAGCTGTTGAAGTCGAGGGCGAAAAGCAAGGAGTTTCTTCCGTCGGTCGACTGTAGGCTTTGCCAAATCAGGGAAGAAGGGGGGGCGGAGCCTGATGTCCAGCGGGTAAGACGCTTCGCGCTGAAGCTCCCGAGAGGCCTACTTAGAATCCTGACATAATACCTATACAAACTTACTATTTCGCTCCGGGCTGACCGGGGTACCTCGGGGGGGATGGCGGCCCATAAACCAGCGCGCTTGGACTTCGGGTCTCCTTCTTCTTCTCACGGAAAACGCTCCAAAACAGAGGTGTCCTCCCCACAGAAGATGGTTCCATTTCGGGAGAACACCGAAATGCACCTGGAGATTTTAGAGGAAATACGCGGCGTGAAGGAATTGGTGCAGTCCAATGGAGAAGCGCTTAGAGCCATGCGAGAAGACTTTGGAGTGCTCCAGGACCGACTTGAAAGTCTCTCATTACGGCAGGACAATATGGCGGGGGTCCTCGACTCGCACGCGGTGCGCTTGGGCACACTGGACAAGGCTGAGCGCCAGATACAGAATCTTCAAAAGGAGTTAGAAGATAGCAATAATCGAGCCCGTCGCAACAATGTGAGGCTCATTGGAATACCGGAGGGGGTGGAAGCGGGAGATATGAGAGAATTCCTGCTCAAAACTCTTCCCTCCTTGCTGAAGATCACCTTTCATAAAGAACTGGAAATCGATCGTGCACACCGTGTTCCTGCCCACATGGCGCTCAACCGAACGACCCCCCGGCCTATCATCTTTCGCTTGCTACGATATCAACAAGTGGAACAAATTTTAAATGCTGCCCGGGCGAACCATCATTTGGAATTTGAAGGTCACAAAGTCTCCTTCTTCCCTGTTTTCTCGCTTTTGATTATTAGAAGGTCAATATCTGATATTGTGGCAGAGCGGTGTAGTTGCAGCCTTAAGTAGTCCTTTCATTATAAATTAGAATGCCTCCACCCTGTTTACTTGCTCTAGGAGTCTGAAATATTTTGTACTTGGATGGGCATAGTTGGTTTAGTAGTATGCTATTCTAGATCACTGAGCCAGGTTTCTGTTATAAATATTATATCTGGACTGATTGCATTTGCATAGTTAATAATATTTTATTGATCTTGCATTAATTTTAATTATAAATGCATTGTAACCATCTTCAAAATATTAAATAATATATCCCCGCCAACACTTCAACCGCTGATCCAACAATCATCTGCATTAAGAATAGGAAGAAGTAAAGATACTAACATCATTGAAACCCCAAAAAACTACAGAACGTCAAAGCAATTTACTTGCACCAGAGCCTTCTCTTTGTATGCTCCCCAACTTTGGAATCAGCTGCCTCCCCCAATACGAGCAAAGACCTACTTGATTTCAGAAAAGCCATCAAGACCCATCTATTCTGTGATTACTATGGACCCCTAATAAAACTAATGCCACAGTTAGACCTTACAGACCTAGTAATGGACAACTAATTAATGTAACCGTATCATCTTACTTGCAACAATCTGTACATAGTTTAGCCTTTGCTAAATGTATCTAATACCCCATATACTCCTCCAAGTTGCTACTCCTTGTTCTATGTAAAAGTTTATTGCTATGTTTGTTCTATGTGAACCGCCTTGAATCTGACAATAAGGTGGTATATAAAACCTGTTAAATAAATAAATAAATGCACATTTGAGTAGAGGGGTTTTCTGGGGGCTGTTCAATGTCCCGTGGTTGCCTGTAGGAATGAGGTCAGTGGTATGAGTCTTTGTTGTGTGATTTATGTGCATAAATGTGTGAGCGAACAATTGGGATTAGTTCAGGTTGTGTGGGGGAGAAGAACTGAGCGTTAGCTCTTACTATTAAACAAGAAAGTATGATTGTACCAATTATTAAGGCAAGAAGTTGAAGATGCATTTTTGGTGGCTATAGAGTACTGTACTGTTGTGATTTAAAGGCAGTGGAGAGTATCTGTTTGAGCTGTTTTAGGGGAAAGTTAAACAGCAGGGAGTTAAACTTGAAAAAAATGTGATACATTCACTGAAAATTATTTTAGTGTAAAAGACTCGAATTCCCCATCCAAGAGGAACCTCATACTCAAAAAAGCAAAAGGAGTTCATGCTGACGTGTTTAAGAGAAAAATTTACTGGAAAAAGGCGGACAGACTACTAAATCTGGACTACCCATATGCATATTTGGCATCTATCAAGACCAATAAAAATAAAACAGATATAGTTATACTTGTAGCAAAAAGCAAACTTCTTTCCCTACTTTAACTACTCATAAAATCTTCAAAGATGAGGAAGGCCACTTCATTCTACTAAACAGCTCAATCCAAGTTGTTGCATATACTCTCATTAATATCTTTGTTCCCAATAACCACCAAGGGGATTTTGTAATCAGATCATTATTAAATACTTGAATGGAAAGAAAACCACCTAATAGGATTTATTTTATTTATTTATTTATTTAATGATATTTTTATACCGCCTTATCAAACAATCAAAGCGGTTTTACAAACAAGAAATATAAAAGCAGTGATAATATGAACATGTAGTAATGATAATTACATGTAAAGTAACAGTGTGTTTTACAGAAAGATATAAAGCACTATTTACATTGTGTACTATAATACAACGTGAGCTATAATACAGCTTACTAAATGATTGTTTTTCTCTTAAACATTGAATTAATTATTCAGTTAGACCATAATGCTCAATAAACAGGACAGTTTTTAGTTGTTTTCTAAAGTCTTTAAGGTCCTGAGCTGCTCTTAAATCATTTGGAAGAGAGTTCCAAATCTTTGGTGCCGCAAACGAGAATGCCCTTTCTGTTTCTTTACGTGCTTTTCTAAAGTCAAGTGATGTGTTGACTCTATTGGTAGATCCTAATCTTCTAGGTCTTTTGCCGACGTCTGATTGAATGAGAGTAGCCAGACTGTTTGCAGAACAGTGATGTTTGATTTTGAAAATGTATATAGTGGTTTTATATTTTATACGATAAGCTATAGGTAGCCAATGTAGCTCCTTCATAATAGGAGTTATGTGTTCCTGGCTTGATAATCCGAAGATTATTCGAGCAGCAGTGTTTTGCGCGAGTTGCAAAGGTTTTAGTGACTGCTTATGAAGGCCAAGATATATAGGATTACAAAAATCAAATAATGGCGTGATTAAAGCTTGGCAGACGTTACGGAAGTGGGTTGTTTCGAGTAGTGGTCTTAATCTTCTAATAATCTTCATTCTGTAATATGCGCTCCTGATTGTCTTACTTATATGTGTTTTCAGATTCATTTCTCTGTCAAGGGTCACCCCAAGATATTTTACTTCAGATTTAATGGGAATAATAGAATCTTCTATCAAGATGTCAGGTGGAGGAGGGAAATCAGGGTTTCGAGATACAAATAAGGCCTCAGTTTTGTTGAAATTGATTTCCATGTTATTACATTTACACCAATCAGACATTTGTAGGAGACAATCTGTAATTCTATGATAGTCAGGGTTATTGATTGACACAGGTGTAAATATCATTATATCATCTGCATAGATGGTGTACTTAATGTCATTCTTTGAAGGGATGTTGCAAATTGGTTGTATGTAGATATTGAATAAAAGGGAAGAGAGGGCAGAGCCCTGTGGAACTCCTTGTAAAACTCTTATGGGTTGAGATGCTTTGTCACCTATCTTTACTTGTAAGTGTCTCTCTGTAAGATATGACTGAAACCATTGTGGATGTGGTTTCAAGCTGGTAATCAAGCCAAAAATGGACAAAAATAGGATAGGAGAAGAAAATCACAGATGAACAAGAAAACTCCTCCATGCCCATGAGGTCATTTACAAGAAAACTTAGTTACTCACCTATAACAAGTGCTCTCTGGGGACAGCCGGAATCAGTCCTCACCTATGGGCAAAGTCTGCGCCAACAGAGCCCGCACGGGAGCATCTCCCCAGCTTTCAAAGAAAGCCTTTGGGCAAAGCATCACGCATGCATGGTCCCTTTCCCGCCTAAGGGTGCCATCTTGCCTCAGTCTAATGACATAGCTAAAAAGGCAAAAATAAAATATGGTAAAGAAACAACTCCAAGGGGAGGAAGAGGATTGTGAGGACCGATTCCTGCTGTCCCCAGAGAACACCTATTACAGGTGAGTAACTACACTTTCTCCAGGAACAAGCAGGAAGTCGGTCCTCACATATGAGACTCCCTGGCTACAGGCTAGCGAGAACCTGTACAAAATGCTACGGCAACCAGAGGGGATGAGCCGTGAGCTGTAGCAGTCGAGTCCCAACTGAGACACTCTTGCAAGACCCAAGTGTCTGGCAGAAAACCAGCACTCTGGTAGCCTGAACACAGAACGGTCGGAGGGCAGGAGTTGCCTACACCTCCAAGAGATTATGGAGCATGGTCTAGCCAAATGCGTTGTCCTATCAGGAATCTCCCTCACAATAGTGAGCTGTGAAGATATGTACTGAAGACCAGGTAGCAGCCCGGCAGATTTCAGGAATATAACACAGATTTGCTACAGAGGTAGCCATGGCTCTGACTCAGTGTGCCGTGACCTGATGGTCTAGTGAGATCCCAGCCTGCTCATAGGCAAGGGCAATGCAGTCCGCCACCCAAGTGGACATAGTATGCTTAGTTACTGGAAGCCTAAGTCGACTGGAGTCACAGGAGACAAAGAGCTGAGGCGCTTTGTGGTGGCCCTGAGTCTGTTGCAAATAGAAGGACAGGTCCCTGTTACAATCCAGTCTCCGCCTTGCCGACGTGAGGCCTCGGGAAGAAGGTGGGGGAGCACCACCTCCTGATTGAGATGGAAGGGAGACACCACCTTTGGCAGAAACTTGGGGTGTGTGCAGAGCACCACCCTGTTCTTGTAGAATCTCGTTTAGGGCGGCTCTGCCATCAGACCCTGTAGCTCACTGACCCTGCGAGCCGACATCAGTGCCACAAGGAAGCCAGGAGCTCAAATGGTGCTTTAATGAGTTGTGAGCACCATGTTGATATCCCACTCTGCTGTTGGTAGGCGAATGGGGGGGCTTGGACACCATAAGGCCCTGCAGGAAACAATAGACAACAGGCTGAACTGAGAGGGGGTTGCCCTCGACAGAGTGGTGGTGCACCACAGTAGTGCTCAGGTGCACTCTGCCTAAGCTGGACTTCAGTTCCATCTGTAACAGGTGGAGTAGGTATTGGAGCAGCAGCTACACAGAACAGGAGAAAGGGTTCACCTGCCTCTTGGCACACCACAATGAGATTAGATGTCATTTGAAGGCATATGCCCTTCTCATGGAGGCTTTACGGGAGGCCAAAACCACCACCTCCACGTCATATGGGAGGTTGAAGGGAGCTAGTGCTAACCTCTCAGCAGCCAAGCCTTGAGTGCCAGGGACCCCAGGGTTGGGGTGTAGGAGAGAGCCCTCCTCCTGTGTGTAGTCCTGAGGCACAGCCCAGGGGAATGAAAGGTGATGCCGACAGACAGAAGGAGCGGGAACCAGGGTTGCCTGGGCCAATGGGGGCTGCTAGAATTAGTGATGCCCTGTTGTGCTGAACCTTGAAGAGGGTCTTGGCAACCAGTGGTATCGGCAGGAAGGTGTAAAGGAGGCCTTCCGTCAATGGGATGAAGAATGTATCACCGCCATCAGAGATGGGTGCGGTTGACGTGAGCATTAGTGGGGCAACTGTGTGTTGTCCGGGCTGGCAAACAGATCTGCTAGGGGGACTCCCCAGAGCCAGAAAAGCCAGGAGGCCACTCTGGAGTCCAGGTGCCACTCGTGCGGTTGGAGGACTCTGCATAGACCACCCACAGGAGCCTTCCTTTGCATATGAGGGGAGGGCTACCACCTCCTGGCAGAAAAAGAGTACGACCCTGTACCTCCTTGTTTGCTGACATAGAACACTGAGACTTGGTTGTCCGTCTGGACCAGCACTGGCTGGTGCTGCAACCAGTGACGAAAGGCTCGGAATGCCAGAAATATCACTCAGAGCTCCAGGAGGTTGATCTGCAACTGTCTGGGACCACGTGCCTTGGGTGCAGAAGACCTCGCAATGAGCTCCCCATCCTTGCAGGGAGGCATCCGTGGTGAGGACCCTCGAGGGAGGAGGGGTGCCTGGAAAGGTATCGCAGCTTTGACCCGGTGAAAAGCGGGATATAAATACAGCTAAATAAAATAAATAAATAATAAATAAGACGGTGAGGGATCTGCCACCAGTGGAGAGGAGTCTGCCAGTTGTTGGGTCACTTTTACCATCCCAAAGTCTGCCTGTGGCTTGTGTCCACCGGGAACAGAGGCAGCACTGGGTTACCCTCATATGCAGGTAGGCATATGGGGTTACGTGGACCATGAAGGCCAGGTGGCCCAGCAGGTAGAGAAGGTGAGCGGGCAACATTCTGTGATGCTGCATTCTGCATTTTAGCACCCTGAGGCGCTCTGTCTTCTCAGGAGGGAGGAAGGCCTTGGCCTGAAGAGTGTCCAGCTGAGCCCCTGTTAACTCAAGGCACTGCGCCGGAGAGACGTGGAACTTGGGGTAGTTGATGATGAACCCTAGACGCTGCAGGATGTGGATGATGTGCTCGGTGGCTTGGTGCACCCTCTGCAGCTATGCCTCCCCTTATAAGCCCATCGTCCATGTAGGGAAAGATGAAGGCCCCTTAGAGACAAAAGGTGGGCTGCAACCACCGCTAGGCACTTGGTGAAAACCCTTGGTGATGCCGCCATCCCGAAGAGTAGCACCCTGTACTGCTAGTGATCGCCTCCCACCACAAACCAGAGGTATTGTTGGTGGTTGGGATGGATCAGGATGTATGTATAAGCATCCTTCAGGTCTAAGGAGCATTGTTAGTTAGTCTCCCTGCTGGAGGCAGGCAGTAGTGTTCCAAGGAAGAGCATCTAGAACTTCTCCCTCACCAGAAATTTGTTCAGGTCCCGTAGGTCCAGGATGGGCCCATGGCTCGGAAACAAGGAAATATCTGGAGTAGAAGCCTTTGCCCCAAAAAAGTTTGGGCATTGGCTTTACCGCCTTGTCAGTGAGGAGGCCTGTGAGCTCGATGAGGAGCAGAGTCTGGTGAAGGAGAGGCCTTACAGGTCCTCCTGGGAAGAACGAGGGTGGCATCTGTTGTAGGTGGAAAAGGAATCCCTCCTTGACTACTTGAAGCACCCAGGAGTCTTTGGTGATGGAGGACCACCTGTGGGCTGCTGAGGGCCTCCTGGGGGAGGCTATGCCAAAGGGAGTCAGAAACTCCCTCCAGGCTGGGCCGGTGCCAGTGCCAGTGCCTGGGTCTTAGGCTTCCGGGGGCCGTGCTCTTGTCCCTTAGACTGTTGCCCCTTGCTGTGGGGCGAGAAGGCCTGGTACTGTGGGGTGCACTACCAAACACCTCCTTCTTTCTTGGGAAGAAAGGCTTCTTCCCTGGGGCCTATTTACGAGGGTGCACCAAGGTCTTCTTCGAGAATCTGGTCCTGGTCAGGAACTCAGTCTATCACAGCAGCCTTGTCTGACATGGATTTTCCGAAGAGGCTCTCTCAGTGCAAGGGACATCAATGAGTTTGTCCTGGACCCACTGCTTGAGGTCAGACAACTGCAGCCATGCCTGGTGTCGGGCCCTGATGCCTGCGATGGCTACTCTGGCTGATGATTCAAAGCCATCATATGCTGCTCAAGATAGGATCTTTGAGCATTCTGACTGCCAAGACCAGTGATTTGAACTGCTGAAGAGGTTCCTCATTGAGGTCTGCAGAGAAAACGGGGACTTCCCTTGCCAGTTCCTTTAGGTACATGCTGATGTACAACTGGTCGGACTGGACTCTGCAAACCTGGTAGCACTTCCAACTGAGGCCATACAAGGTCCAGGCCTCCCTACCTGGGGGCACTGATGAATGAGTCTTTTGGCTCTTGAGCTGCCACATGGCTGACTCGATGACCATAGAATTGTGAGGGAGCTGGATTTTCTGGAACCTCAGGCTTCGGCGGACTCAGTACATGGTGTTGAGCCATCTGCTCACAATGGGCACAGACACTGGTGTTTCCCACATACAGAGGAGGCGGCGCTCGAGGATCAGAAGGGCCTCGTATTGGAAGATCTCAAGTTCATCCTTGTGATGGTCCTCTTCCACCTCATTCTTGAATGCAAGCACATTTGTCATATCCCACACAAAAATCAATGGATGCAACATTCTTGGGCAGGGAATGGTGCCAGGACACAGGTGAAGACAGGTCCGAGGTCACGTCTGTGTCACTGGGTGTCCAGGGACTCCTCGTCCTATGTCTTCCAGTCTGACTCAGTTAGATGAAGAATCCAAGGCTCTGTGGCTGGGTCTCGATTCTGAAGGCCCGTAACCCCCACGGGGCCTGTGGTCCAAGCCACATGCACACGCTGGGGAGAATTAGTGTCCCGAGGAACGGGACTGGGACCTCATCCGATGCAGATAGGTCTCTCGAGGCAGTTGGCGCTCAAGGATTGGCTCGACAACCAGGAAAACCCTTGAGATCGAGGGTCTGGTCGTTGGAGCGGATGAACTGGAGGAACCAGACAGACATCACTGCCTGCTGCTGGGCTAGGAGGGCAGTGATACTGCGCTCCAAGGCGACCATTCTGGTCTCCATTCCAGATGGCTCCGCAGCCTTCAACGCAGGCACCAATGGCTTCGGGCACAGCACCGGTTCCATTGAGGAGAAATCCTCAACCAGGATGGCCTCGGGGGTCCAAGGCTGGTCGCCTGACATTGACTCCTCCTTCCAGAGCAACTTGTGAGGCCGCTCCTGCTCTGACCCCTCAGACTCATGCCGGGGCGTGTGGGGCCTGGTGTGGGATTTACCTGCTTTTCTAGACCTGTCCTCCAAAAAGGTCTTTGAGGACTTCAAGCTGTTCTTGCATTCCACCTCTAAGGAGTTCCTCTCGGAGGAGCCGCAGGACTCAGGCAGTCCTGGCTTTGTGGGGCACAGAAGTACTGGAGGGGGGCCCTGGAGCATGGCGTCGCCAGGGACTCCAGCGCAGTCTGATCTATGGAAGAACTTTTCTTGCTACAGCTGGCAGCTCTTGATGGCCTTTGCGGACATGGACTTACAAAGATCACAGTCCGAGTCATCATGGTCCCACCCGAGGCAACGGAGGCAGCAGTTGGGTGGGTCGGTGAGGGACATCTTACTACACTGATCGCTTTTCTTGAAGCCACTGGAGGCCATGGGAAAAATCTGGTCCTTGAAAATGTGTAAGGGTCAGAGGCCTGTTGGCCAAAAAGGGTGTGAAGTGCCAGTCAAGGAACTTCTTAGGAAAAAACAAGAAAAATGAACCCGAGGAGTGAAGCTGAGGTGAGCTGGCTTGGGGGCAGGAAGAGGGGAAACAGGACAGACATCCAGTGGCTCTGTGGAAAAAAGGAAACTGAGGCACGATGGCACCCTTGGGCATGAAGGGGACTATGCATGCATGGTGCATCTCCCAAAGGCTTTCTTTGAAAGCTGGGGAGATGCTTCCACGTAGGCTCTGTAGGCACCAACGTCATCCATATGCGAGGGCTGACTTCCTGCTTGTTCCTGGAGAATCAGCAAATGCCATGACTGCACATTCCTAGAGCTGAAGGAGGGCTAGACCTCAGAGATTGATTAAATATTCAGAGCTATTATAAGGCCTCCAGGCCTACCTAACATCCTCCTTTGATCCAAATACACAAAAAGTGCTGAAATCTGAAAGTGAACGTCCAGAATCTGTCTCCGTTTCAATCGCCAAACTTGGACTAACGTTCCGAAGGCTAGAGGGAATGAGTGAGAATCCACAAAACAGAGGAATGGAAGCATCGGAATTTGCAAAACTAGAGAAAAAAAAAAAACTCTTCAAAGAATTAGATTAGCAAACGAGGAAAAACAAATGCCAATGCACAAATACAGTGGGAAATACAAAGTGTTACTCCAGGAACACTTTGTTGATCACGAACAGACACATGAATTGTTAAGGAAAGGTGAACTGAAACCGTAGGATGAGAGATTGATAGTTGCAGCCCAGGACAGTGGATTATGGAAAAGATGGTTTACAGTGAGCATTGAAAAAATTGGCAACATAGACATATGTCGATTCTGTAAGAAAGACCTGGAAACAGTGACTGACCTCATAGCTGGCTATGAAGTTCTGATGGTGAAAAGTTCTATACAGAAAGGCACAACAAAGTAGCACGCCTCATATAATGTTTACAGTTTCCAATGTAACATCACTGTGCCTGAAAAACACTGGGATTATGACCCTAAGAGAATTACAGAGAATGAAGAGTTTGTTCACCTGGGACATTTCCCATTCTGACAGATAAGAAACTGGATGTGCAGAAACCCAACAGTGGTAGAATGTGGCAAAAAAATACAGAAATATTTCCCATTGTACTGGGAGCCACAGGTTTGATAACTAACCCATTTGGAGAAACTGCCATGAGACAGACTAATCCTAAAATCATGCCTAGAAACACTTCACATAACAGACACTTGGAGATTTTTACATCCAAAGAATCAGACTATATATACTTTTCACTAATCATTCATAACACCAGTATAGATATAATATGCATAGAAAAGAATCTAATGTACAATGTTTTCTATCTTTGAATTTATTACATCACCTGTCGGACTACACAAAACAGGAGACCACTATTGGAAATTAAAATGACTACTTACTTGATTACAAAGCTTGAAAGCTGTGTTCTACAATTTTAGCATAAAAGACATGGGAAAACATACCATCAACGGTATGGGAATGCCTGAAGACATTATCAGAGGAAAGTAATAGCAATTGCAATTAGGAAAAAAAAGGAATATATATATATATATATATATATATATATATATATATATGTATATATGAAGAACAAAAGCTGAGAAAGGACATGGACTCCCTAGAAAATACATATAAAATAAACCAGGGGGGAGGAGGAGCGGACCACACATACAAACAACGTTTTGTACCTAAGAAAAGATTGAATGACAGAAATGAAAATCTACAAGACAAGACTCTGACAAAAATACTCTGCATTTGTGCTGGCAAACCAAAATTACAGACAGCAAGAAATAATAATATGAAAATTCAAGGAACAACTGGTGACATACACATTAAGGATAAGGACATCAGAAGGAGATGCAGAACGTTTTATGAACTACTTTATACATATGAACAAAATCCCAACAAAAAGTAAATATTTATTCCATTTATTTTAATTTAGCTAGGTTTATTTAACCACTTTTCGCCTGGTTAAAGCAGTTTACATGGAACAATAGATCATTATTTGGTTAACATTTAAAGGCCAATTCCATCCTGCCCCTGTACGTCCAGACAAAAACGGGGCATGCAGCAGTACCACCCGAGTCTGATCCCGTGGGGCCCAGACGTCCCTACGGGATCAGAATCTCATCTACCGGTCTGGACGTGCAGGCTGAAGCAGGATTCTGATCAGCCCCACGCCTAGCCACATATCCAGCTAACTCGGCCAGGCTCCTGAATGGAGCCGTAGTGCCATGGCTCCATTCAGGAGCCGCAATCCTCAGCTGCAGATATTAAACTTTTTTCCCCCCCGCAGCCTGACCCGCCGATCTGGCCTTCCATGGCCAGGGTGGGCTGCGGGGAACCCCTGCACCTCCTATCCATGGCCCAGCTCTGCCATTCCCCATCTATCTGGCTGATCCTGGATGTACAGGGCCGACCTCGCAATCGCACCCACTGCCTGCCCTCGCTCCCTGCCATCCACCACCTTCCACCCACGAATAGAGCTCCCCGCACAAGGGCTATACATGCAGGGAGCTCTTTTGCCACCAGCATGATCCAGGTCTGGCCATCCGGATCAGAATGACCCCCAGAACTATATACAATGGGTGAATAATCCTCTGTTTTACTACATTAATGCTTTGAATCTCTTCAAGTAGGTAACAGTGGATGGGGCGGGATTTATGTTGTAGGACCGAAGTGTTCTGAAAAGATGTGACACACTCTAGAACATGGGTGGGCAATTCCAGCCCTCATGCACCACAATCCAGCCTGGTTTTGATGATGTCCCTAATGAATATTCATGAGATTTATTTGCATCCACTGCCTTCTATTGTATGGAACTAGGTCCATGAATATTCATTAAGGACATCAAGAAAACCAGGCTGGATTTGTGGTGCACGAGGGCCGGAATTGCCCACCCCTGCTCTAGAAGAAATCCATCTACCATTGATAGTGGAACAAAAATCAATCTTGCTAGACAGACTCATCACTGACAGAAATATAGAAGAGCCATAAATGGAACAAAAGCTAGTAAATCACCAGGTCTTCATTGATTTACTGTCAAATTCTATAAATCCTTTAAATATATCTTTTTTTTATACTTTAAATTTTTATTCGAAAAAACAAATATACATGAACACTTGCCCAAGCTAATCCCCAAATTCCCTATACAGTGAACCGGCTGTCCATCCCTTCCTTAACACAATCATAGCTAACTCAACCCGCTCTTAACAATTTGTGTATCAAACATTTACCCTAACTATATACATAGACATTGCCTCTCATGAAGCCCATGAAGAACCACTCATCTATTAACCGTTACAGACTTTACCCCCTGCTCCATCCCTCTCTCCCCCTGATAGCAAACCCCCGGTCATGAACACCACTAATTCCTGCTAATATACTACCTGCCATTATCCCCTTTCATCTCCCTTCTCCACCCCTCCCTCCCCCCCACCCCCCCAGCTTCCCCTTCCCTTCCCCCCCCAAAACCTACCCCACCCCAAGAACACCACACAACTGACCCCACACCTCCTCAAATCGAACCACCCTCTGCCTCCTAGCTGCAGTTAATTTCTCCATCTGCACCACCTGCCTAAGCCTCCTCTCATATTGTTCCACCGTGGGCATCTCTTTTTGTTTCCACGCTGCTGCCACCTCACATCTGGCAGCACACAGGCACGCCAACACCTTCCTACCCCCCCTCTGTACCCCACTATTCTCCCACGACAATAAAAAAATACTGGGCTCCAGACCCACCTCCACCCCTAACTTCTCCTGCATCCATCCTCTAATCAGCCGCCAATACCCCTGAGCCTTTACACAACTCCACCACACATGCCAAAAGGATCCCATCTCCCCACACTCCCGCCAACAAGTAGGTGACACCCTCGGATATATTCTGTGTAATCTCTCTGGTGTATAGTACCACCTCAGCATTACCTTAAAGCAATTTTCCCTGATCCTACTTGAACAGGGCCCCCGCTTTATCTGATCCCATACCTTTTTCCACTCCTTACTCGATAAGTGTCTTCCCCATATCCCTCTCCCATTCTACCATATACATATGTTTCCCCACCCCCTCCCCCTGAAACCCTTTATATAATCCCGATATCATCCCTTTCAACCCACTCTTCCCATACCAAATAGCTTCTACTCTAGAAATCTCCCTTCCCATCCCCGCCCTCCCCAGTACCTTCCGAAGAAACAAACCCACCTGCATAAACGCAAACCTGTCCACCTCTTCCAGGTTAAACTCCTCCTTCTCCTCCTCAAAGCTCCTCATCTCCCCCTCCAACAACTGGACACTACACTCCAACCCTTTCCCTTTCCATATATCAAATCGACCACCTTCCCAACCTGGTGCAAAGGCCTTCCACCCCCTCCATGGTGTCATCACCGAAAACCCCGTCCCCCTACTAGCTACCTCTGGCCCCCGAACCTTATCCCATATCTTAACCACCTGTCGCATCGCCGCAGAACCCCTCCCTAATTCCCCTCTCTCCCCCTTCGACGCCCAGACCAATGTTGCCAAGTTCCCCCCCTAACCCGCCATTTTTCCAAACTCACCCACAGCCTCTCCTCCCCTCCCTCTCTCCACTCCATTACATGGGCTACCTGTGCAGCCCTATAATACGCCTGCAAATTAGGGACCCCCAATCCTCCCCCCTCCTTGGCTGCATACATCACTGCCCGCGCAACCCGCGGAGGCTTCCTCTTCCAAATATAACTAAACACCCTCCTCTGCAGCGCCCTCATCGCCCCCTCCGGCACCTCCACCGGTAAAGCGTGGAACAGGTATAACAATCTAGGGAGAATATTCATTTTAATTGCAGCAATTCTGCCCAGCCAAGAGATTTCCATCCGCATCCACCCCTCTAAATCCCTGTGAATATTTCCCAGTGAGCTCGGATAATTAGCCTGATACAAATTCTCATACTTATTCGTAAGCTTTACCCCCAAATAGCCCAGAGACTTACGAACCCATCGCAACGGGTATAATCGTTTCAACCTCTCCTCCAGCTCCCTATCTAAACTTACCCCCATCACTTCTGTTTTATCGACATTCATTTTAAACCCTGAGACCACCCCGTACCTTTCCACCTCCCTCAGCACCTCTGGCAACGATTCCTGTGGAGAGCTAATGTATAACAGAATATCATCCGCATATAGTGAATTATTATGTTGTTGCCCCCCTCTTTCCAACCCAACTATCCTTCCATTCTCCAGTATGCATACCGCTAACGGCTCCACTACCATTGCAAACAGCAGTGGGGATAAAGGGCAACCCTGACGAGTCCCCCTACCGAGTGCAAAAGCCCGAGAATACCTCCCGTTGACCTTCACCCTCGCCCTAGGACCCCGATAAAGACCTTTCACCCATGTCAAAATTTGGCCCACACCCCACCCGTTCCAACACTTTCATTAGAAACCCCCAATGCACCCTATCAAATGCTTTCTCCGCATCAATTGACATCAACAGAAGCTCCTCTCCCTCCTACCTAGCCTCCCAGATCACCCCTATCGCTCTCTTTATATTATCCGCCGCTTGTCTCCCCATAATAAACCCTGCCTGGTCTATGTTGATTATCCCTGGCAACCATCTCGCCATCCTCCCCGCTAAGAGTTTCGCCAACAGCTTGACATCCATATTAAGAAAGGAAATTGGCCTATACAAACTACACCGTAAGGGGTCCTTCCCCGGTTTCAACAAAACAGTAATACCCGCTGTTAACGTTCCTTCTGACAGCTCCCTCCCTTCATTTAACATACCATTGAACACCCTGCAAAGTAACCCCCTTATCTCCCCCAAGAAAACCTTATAAAAACTCCCCGTCAAGCCATCTAACCCCGGAGCCTTCCCCCCTACCATCCCTCGCACTACCCTCGCAATCTCTTCCTCTGAAATCCCAATCTCTAAGTCCCTGCTGGCCTCCTCCGGAAACTCCCCCAGCTTCACCCCTTCCAAACAGCCCACTATATCCCCCTCCTCCCCCCCCTCCATCTCCTGATATAACTCCTGATAATACTCCCGAAACTGCTCCCGTATTGCCTCCTCCCCTCTACAAACCTTCCCATCCATCCTCTCTGATATATCACCGCTGCCCCTTTTTACTGCCGTAGCCTTCGAGCTAGCAAACTGCCCCCTTTATCACCAAATTCATAATAGACCTGTTGAGCTCTCTGCAGTGCAAAAGCCACTTGTTCCTGTTGCATAGCCCAGTGTGCAGTGGCATCCAAGAGAGCAAATAGAATGCTAGGTATCATAAGGAAAGGAATGGAAAATAAAACAAAAGATATTATAATGCCTCTATATCGTTCCATGGTGAGACCGCACCTTGAATAGTGTGTGCAATTCTGGTCGTCGTATCTTAAAAAGGATATAGCGATTTTAGAAAAGGTTCAGAGAAGAGCCACCAAAATGGTAAAGGGGATGGAAGGATACTCCTATGAAGAAAGGCTAAAAAGGTTAGGGCTCTTTAACCTGGAAAAGAGACAGCTGAGGGGAAATATGATAGAAGTCTATAAATTAATGAACGGAGTGGAACGGGTAAACGTAGATCGATTGTTTACCTTATCAGAATATAGAAAGACTAGGGGACATGCAATGAAGCTACAGGGTAAACTATTTAAGACTAATAAAAGAAAATATTTTTTCACTCAACGTGTAATCAAACTCTGGAATTTGTTACCAGAGGATGTAGTAAAGGCTGTTAGTGTAGCTGGGTTTAAAAATGGTTTGGACAAGTTCCTGGAGGAAAGGTCCATAAACCATTATTAAGAAGGGACCCAGGATATCAATGCTTGAACCAATATAAGCATTGTGGAACCTGTGTCCCTTGGGGAAACTGCTAGCTACATATGACCTAGATTGGCCACTGTTGGAAACAGAATACTGGGCTTGATGGACCTTGGTCTGACCCAGTATGGCATGTCTTATGTTCTTATGCAACTCGGCCTTCACCCTCTCCATCTCTTCCCTATCTGCCTTTACCCCGGACTCTTGATACCGCTTCTCAGCCTCCCTTACTGCCTGCCCCAACTCTCCTTTCCTTTTCCTCTCCCGTTTTCTCCTCGCCCCCCACATTATAAACCTCCCCCGCACCACCGCCTTCAACCCCTCCCATACCATCACCTCCGCCACTTCCCCAGTATCATTAAAACGCAAGTACTCCTGTATCACCGTCTGCACATCCTCCACAATCGCTACATCCTTCAGCAACTTCTCATTTAACCTCCAGAATACCACCCCTCCCTTCTCTAACCGCTTAAAACAAACTTCTACCACCTTGTGGTCAGTCCAACCTACCAGAAGAATACACCCCTTCCTGCACCTCCAGCATCCACGCCTTATCCACCAATAACAGGTCTATCCTGTTCCAACTGTCATGTGGAGCCGAACAGAAGGTATATTCCTTCCCCGCCGGATGCAGCACCCTCCAAGAATCCACCAGGTTATATTGTTTCATCAGCTTTCGTAAACCTTGCCTATTCTTTTGCCCCCATCCCTCCCTTCGAATTCCTATCTACCCCCGGGTCTAATACTAAATTAAAATCCCCCCCCAACCACCACTTCCCCCCCCCCCACCCCTTCTATTAGTCGCCCGACCTCTTTCCAAAACCCCCCTTGACTGCCATTTGGGCCATACACCGCCACCACCACAATTTCCTCCGACCCCCACCACCCCTTTATCCCAACCACTCTCCCCTCCCCATCCTTAAAATGCACCCCCACTTGAATCCCACACCCCGCCCTCACCAAGATGGCCACCCCCCCCCTTCTTTGCTCCCTCCCTATTACAGGAATAATATTGCACGGAGAACTGCTTATGCCGCATTCTCCCCACATCTCCCCTCCTCAAATGAGTTTCCTGAATTACCACCACATCCCATTGATTTTTCAATACCTCCCGGAACAGCATCCCCTTTTAGCTGGCGAATTCAACCCCTTAGCATTTACCGAACCTATCCGCAGCATCACTCTTCCAACCCTCCCTCCCCCCACCCATTTACTATTACTGTGTTCTTGTCCCCAACCCCTTCCCCCCACTCCCGCCCCACACCCTCCCCCATCCCCTTAACTTCTCTCCCTCCTACCCTTCCGGAACGCCTAGTCCTATCCCGACACTCCATTCCCCCCCCCCCTTTATCCACCACACACCCCCAACACCCTCCTCCCTTTCCCCTTCCCACCTCCCCACCCTACAACAGTACTGACCCCCAAACCCCCCTCCCTCTCAATACCCTTCCCTCACCCCCACAGCCCTATTAGTCCAGTGTCCATATTCCCTGAGTAACAGGGCTCTATCGCCCCCCACTCAGTCTTCATATGTGCATCCCAGCCATTCCCGCCACCTCCACCTCTCATGTGTCCTCCTCTGCCGCGGGTTTCCTTTGCTCCTGCGATAGCCGCTTCAGTCGCTTTCCTCTCGCTGCCACTGTGAACCCATTGGCTGTTTACTCATCGCTGCCCTGGGTAGTCTCCACTGTTCCCGCTCCACCGTTTGGGGGAGATCCTCGCACCCCAATTCTCCGAGCATGGTCCACGCCTCCTCCGCCGATTTCACCCTCTTATTCACGCCATTCACCGAAATCAGGACCCCAAAGGGGAACAGCCATCTGTATCTCCACCCTTTCTCTCTCAGATATGC
Source organism: Ichthyophis bannanicus (assembly GCA_033557465.1). Classification (NCBI taxonomy): domain Eukaryota; kingdom Metazoa; phylum Chordata; class Amphibia; order Gymnophiona; family Ichthyophiidae; genus Ichthyophis; species Ichthyophis bannanicus. Next base: position 44,722,870 of record CM066033.1, on the reverse strand, counting down.
TGTAACCCCTTTCATCAATCTCCTCCGTTCCAACGTGCCTTTGGACAAGTTATTAAACACTTCAATTTCACTCCCTTCCCATGCAATCCTTCCAAAACTTCCGTGCCGCATTTAATATTTGCTCCTTGAGAGGGAAACTGCTCAAGCAGACTACAATATATCTTGCCTGTTTCTCCCTCCTCGGGCCAAGACTCCTATGCGCCCGTTCCACTCCAATGTGCTCCACACGTGGTCTAGAGTCCTCACTCAACTAAAAAATATGGCTGCAGAGCTTCTGCACCACTTGCGCACAGTCTCCTCCGGCACCCCCTCTACGCGCTCTATCTCCTCTATTTTCTCCTGAAACTCCTCCTGCTGGGCCTTAAGCATATTCTGCAGCTCCGCCACATCTCTCACCTCCTCCTCACACTGCTCCACGTGGCCTTCCAAGTCCTCCACTCGCTGCCCCAAGCAGCCCACCTCCTGAATCTCCAGCAAGGTTTCTTTCACCTCCTTTCGCATAGCCTTAATCTCTCCTCTCATTTCCACTTTAAACTCTTGGAGCCACTTCAACGACACCTCCTCCGTGTCTGTTCCATCCTCCTACTCCGAACTACCAGCGCCATCTCCCTCCTCCGAGTCCGCCATCTCCTCCTTCTCCATCAGCACCCACCGCACATACGGTGACTGAAAGCTCGCCAGTTTTTTATTCGCCGCCATCTCCGTGCTGGGTGCTCGCTTCCTTTCCACTTTATCCACCTGGGGGTCCCATTAATTGCTCTCCACTCTCGGGAATCGGATGGAGCTAGGCTTCTATGCTGCCATTAGCTCCGTGACATCACCGGAAGTGTAAGCACAGTTACTTACCTGTAACAGGTGATCTCTGGGAACAGCAGGAATTAGTCATCACATATGGGCACGTCGGCACCGACGGAGCCTGCGCGGGAAAGCTCCCCAGCTTTTCAAATGAAAAGCTTTTGGGGCCTCCCACTGCACATGCGCGCTGCCTTCCCGCCCAGCTCTCCTCAGTTCGAGTTTAAAGCTGAGACAATAGAGAGAGAGGACAGGAAGATAGAGGAATAGAGAGACAACTCCTAGGGGAGGTGGGTGGGTTGTGATGACTAATTCCTGCTGTTCCCAGAGATCACCTGTTACAGGTAAGTAACTGTGCTATCTCTAGGAACAAGCAGGAATAAGTCATCACATATGGGGACTCCCTAGCTGAGATGCCTGGGAGATCCCCCTCCAAGGGTAACCATCTTCGGATGGATCTCAGGCATCCATTCTGGGAAGGTGGGCAGGAGTTGTTTAAGTATGGAACAGGTGTTTGAGGACAGCCTGACCAAACAAGGCATCCCGGCGGGAGTCCTTGTCCAAGCAGTAATGGGCTGTGAAGGTATGTTTATATTTATGTTTAATAAAACTTGATATACCGCCCAACACCACAGGCATCTGAGCGGTTCACAATAAAAACATTAATTCAGGTTCTTTTTTAAAAATTTAAAAATTAATGCTGCAGGAAAAAGAAAGGAACGCCAATTTAAAACAGTAAAGGGGGAGGAGGAAAGAAAGAGAGCAGGTCAGAATTAACAAATTGCAATATAATAACACGAAACAGAAAGGGAAGGGAGGACACAAGTGGGAGATCAAACACTAGCTAAAAGAGAGCAAATCAAGTTAACAAATTACAATAAATCAGCACTAGACAGAGGAGGAGGGGGAGGACACAAGTGGGAGGTCGAATGCTAGATTAAAAAGGTGGGTTTTAAGCTGGGACTTGAAGGACTGATATGACTCTACTGCACGGAGCGAGGGGGGGAGCGAGTTCCAAAGGCTAGGGGCCAGAAAGTAGAAAGCGGAAGAGCGAGTAGAAACAAGATGGGCCTGGGAGGGGGAGGGAAGGGACATCCGGTTTGTGTGAATAGAGCGGAGCAAACGATGAGAGGTACGGAAGGATATTTGGTCAGCAAGGTAGGAGGGGGTGCCAGTACGAGCAGCTTTGTGTGTAAGGATAAGAATTTTGTATTGGATGCGGAAAGTGACAGGTAACCAGTGATGGTGTAGAAGAAGGGGAGTGACATGGTCGAAGCGGGAGGCATAGGTTAGTAATCGAATAGCTGTATTTTGCACACGTTGAAGACGAGACAATTGGGATTGGGGGAGACCAGCCAGGGAAACATTACAGTAATCTAGACGAGACACCACTAAAGAGAGAAGGAGGGTTTCCAGAGCAGAAGAAGAGAGGAAGGGGCGAATGGCTCGGAGCTGCTTGAGGGAAAGAAAAGAACGTTGAACAATGGAAGAGATGTGGGCCGTGAAGGAGAGAGAGGAGTCAAGGATAACACCCAGGTACCGAAGTGAGGAGACAAGAGGAATGGACTGGGAGGAGAAAGTGGGGGCGCAGGCAGGGGAGGGGCTCCCAAACGTGAACCATATAGCAAAGGATTTAGCGGGGTTAGCATGAAGGAAATTAGAAGAAAACCATGAGGCAATAGCAGCAAGACACAGATTAAGAGGGGCAATGTCAGGAGAAAGAGAACTTGTGTGATGTAGGAGAAAAATGTCATCTGCGTAGTAATACGCAGAAATGCCGAACTGTTGAATTATGAGGGCAAGAGGGGCAAGAAAAATATTAAAGAGAAGGGGGGCGAGAACTGAACCCTGAGGAACTCCACATGTGAGGGGAAAGGGGGAAGAAGAGGAAGAACCAGTAACTACAGAGAAGGAGCGACATGAGAGGAAAGAGTGGAACCACCGAAGTACCAAACCAGAAAGACCCGCCTCCCGAAGACGAGTGAGGAGAGTGCGGTGATCCACTAGGTCAAAGGCTGCAGAAAGATCAAGGGAGACAGCTAAGGTGAATAAGCCACGATCGTGAGCAGTGTGAAGTTCGTTAAGAAGAGAAAGGAGGACAGTTTCAGTGCTATAGCCGGGACAAAAACCAGATTGCCGGGGGTGAAAGGTGAGGGAAATTTCGAGGTGAGAGGAAAGTTGAATGAAGACCAGTTTTTCCAGAAATTTAGAAAGGAAGGATAGGTTGGAGATGGGGCGCCAGCTGGAAGGAGCGGAAGGATCAGAAGACGGGGATTTTAAGATAGGACGAACGACAGCGTGCTTCCAGCTGGGTGGAAATGTACCAGAGGATAAACTAGAATTGAACATGGAGAGGATGTAGGGGGAAAGAGCCAGAGAGGGTTCTAGGAGCCAGGATGAAGGGATAGGGTCAGCTGAACAGGTGGTTTTGCGAAGGGAAAGAAAGGTTTTTTCAAGGATGCTGGGGGTTATTGTCTCAAAGGAAGACCAGGAGTGGGATAAGACAGGAAGGGAGCGGGATGGGGAATAGAGGGGGGGAGGGGAAAGCACAGCAGGAGGGGAAAGGGGTGGGGGACATAAGGGGAAGGAATGACGGAGGGTATCAACCTTAGCCACAAAGAATGATGCTAAGGAGGAAGGGTCTGGGGGAGAGGATGCAGGAAAGGAAGAGGGAGAAGGGGTAGAGTGGGATGAGGTGAGGGAGCGAACAATGGAGTACAGTTGACGGGAGGAATTGGAGGAGGTAGAGATAAGGTTAGAGTAATAATCACGTTTAGTGGTTGAAAGGAGGGATCGATAAGAGCGATGACACTGACGAAAACCTAGCAGGGTGGAGGGGGAGGGACACTTCTGCCAGAGGCGTTCTGCCCGGCAAAGATGCCTGCGGTGCAGGAGAAGACCAGAGTGAAACCAGGGGTGGCTAGTGTGGCAGCGAGGACGGGGACGGGGGCAAAGGGGGGCAACGGTGTCGAGGGCTGTGGAAAGTGAGGAGTGCCAGAGGTGGGCCTGGACGTCAATGGGGAGGGATTCAAAATCTGCAGGGAAAAGAGTGGTAGGGGAAGGGAACTGGGAAAGAGTGTCCTTGGAAATTTTTCGAGTAGGCAATGGTACTGAGCTAGGAGTTGAGATATAGGTTGGGGCTGGTGGAGGGACAGGAACAGAAAAGGAGAGACAATAGTGATCAGACCATGGAAGAACGGTAGCGGAGGGGGGAGTAGAAAAAGGAGGAAAGGAAGCAGAGGTAAGAAGGAGGTCAAGTGAGTGACCAGCAATGTGGGTGGGGAAGAAAATGGACTGCTGCAGGGACAGATCGGACAGAAGGGCAAGAAATGCAGAGTCCCTCGCTGAGGAGGGGGAGTCAACATGAATGTTGAAATCACCTAAGATGAGCAGGTGGGGATAAAGAAGAGAGACCTCAGATAGGGTGGTTGACAGGGAATCCCAGAGGGGGGTTGAGAGAGAGGGTGGCGCATAGATAAGGAGAAAATAGTAGGCGGTGGAAGGGGAAGAGGGGAAGTCAAGCCGCAGGAGTAAGGACTCCGGGTAGAGTAGAGAGGGGGAAGAGGGGAGCTCAACAAAAGGGAGGGAAGAACGGTAAATGACTGCCACACCCCCACCGCTTCGACCCCGGCGGGAGGTGGAGAAGAAGGAGTATCCTGGTGGGAGGCAACGGTTTAGAAAGGGTTCATCACCCTCCTTCAGCCATGTCTCGGTCAGAAAGAAAGCATCAAGGTTGTGGGAAATGATTAGGTCATGAACTAGGGAAGTTTTGGAGCGAACGGAACGGCAGTTTAAAAGCGCAAGTTGCAGAAAGGTGAGAGAGGAGGGGGATGGGGGAGAAGGAAGGGATGGGAGGCATGGACAGTGGATGAGGTTCGATGGTTGACGAGCAAGGAATCCAGGGGGGGAGACAGTAGGCATTGCAGGGCGCCAACCCCAGTGTACGGGGATGGCAGACATGAGGCAGACTAATAGCAGGAGTAAACAACTAGGCCGGGGTAAAAACCAAAGACTGGGGAATAATGCGTGCAGGGGTGAATAAAGTGAAGTGAACACCGCAGGACGTGAGGGTGACAGAGAAGGAACAGCACGGTTAATCATAGTAGGGGTAGAAGCAGAAGCCTTGGAACTGCTGCCCCGTAGCTCGCCCCAAGGAGCTCACCTAAGGAGCACGTTGTGCTCCTTGTGCGCGCTCCTTCGGCGCGCGCACACGGCGCGCGCCTGAGCAGCGCGGGGCGCCGCGTCGGAGTGGATGATAAAGGGCCCGAGGCCCAGCGTCACTTCCGGGGGCGGGATTACAGTACCTGGAGTGACAGGGTAAGCAGACAGGCTGGGTTGGACGTTTGCACAGCAAGACGCTAACAAAGAACAAGCAGGCAGGCAGTAGCAGGCAGCAGGGTACACAAATCAGCAGGAGACAGCAAGCAGCAGACTGCAGCCGCGTCGGAGTGGATGTTAAAGGGCCCGAGGCCCAGCGTCACTTCCGGGGGCGGGATTACAGTACCTGGAGTGACAGGGTAAGCAGACAGGCAGGGTTGGACGTTTGCACAGCAAGACGCTAACAAAGAACAAGCAGGCAAGCAGTAGCAGGCAGCAGGGTACACAAATCAGCAGGAGACAGCAAGCAGCAGACTGCAGCCGCGTCGGAGTGGATGTTAAAGGGCCCGAGGCCCAGCGTCACTTCCGGGGGCGGGATTACAGTACCTGAACTTGCAGTTATCAACACTTTAGCTGGGGGTGGATGGTAGCAACTGCTTCTGTTGTACTACTGGTAATTGTTGTTCCTTGAGGAACTCCAGTTCAGTCCTCCTCCTCTGGGTAGTGTACCTCGTCCTGCAGCATGGAGACTGGGCATGTCAAAATCGTGACATCACTGGATGTAGCCTGCTGGTCTCTCCCATCAGCCCCAGTGAACTGGATGTAGGGTAGGGCGCGTAGTGGCTGCTCGACAGATCTGATCAATGGATACAGAGTGGAGATGAGCCATAGAAGTGGCCATGGCTCTCACATTGTGAGCTGTGACATGGCCTTCCAGAGAAATGTTCTTACTCTGGTAAGCAAAGGAAATACACTGAGCAATCCAGTTGGAAAGTGTGCGTTTGGTGACTGGAAGTCCCAAATGAGAAGGATCAAAAGCCACGAAAAGCTGAGAAGACTTTCGATGTGGCTGAGTTCTATTGAGGTAAAAGGCGAGAGCTCTTTTACAGTCAAGAGTATGAAGGTTCCTCTCTGCACTGGATGCATGAGGAGCCGGAAAAAAGACAGGTAGATATACCTCTTGATTAAGATGAAAAGGCGAGACCACTTTAGGCATAAATTGGGGATTCGTCCTAAGGACCACCTTATCATGATGAAATCTGGTATAAGGTGGATTTGCCACCAAAGCTTGCAGTTCACTGATGCGGCGAGCCGAAGTGACTGCAATAAGGAAAAGGACCTTCCAAGAAAGAAATTTCAGGGAGGTAGATACCAATGGTTCAAAGGGTGGCTTCATAAGTTGACCCAGAACTAAATTCAAGTCCCATGCTACCGGAGGAGGCCGGATGGGAGGCTTAGTGAGGGTTAGGCCTCTCATGAATCTTGCAATAATAGGATGAGAGGAAACAGATTGTCCATTTATAGGTTTTAAGGATGCTGTAATAGCACTTAAATGGACTCGTACTGAATTCGTCTTGAGGCCTGCATTGGAAAGATGCAGGAGATAGTCTAGTAGAGAATTCAAAGGAAGTGCCAGAGGGTCAAGACCCTGTTGAGCACACCAAATGGAAAAACGTTTCCATTTGAAAGCATAGGAACGCCTGGTAGAGGGTTTCCTAGAGGCATAAAGGATATCTTTCACTGGTTGAGAAAGATTAAACTCTTGAAGGCTTAAGCCTTCAGTAACCAAGCTCGGAGATGTAGGGACTTGGGGTTTGGATGCCACAAAGTCCCCTGCTCCTGAGACAGAAGGTCTGGTGCAGCTCCCAGGTCCAGGGAGGAGCCCTGGGAGAGCTGTAGAAGGAGAGGGAACCACACTTGGCGTGGCCAGCGTGGAGCAATGAGGATCATGGATCCGTGATCCCTCTGAAGTTTGAACAGAGTCTTGGGAATCAAAGGAATGGGTGGAAAAGCGTACAGGAATTCCTGACCCCAATGCAGGAGAAAGGCATCGTTGGCCTGAGCTCCCTGACACGGAGTCCTGGAACAGAACCGGGGAAGTTTGGCATTCCACGGACTTGCAAAGAGGTCTATGTCCGGGGTCCCCCATTCCTGAAAGATTCTGCGTATTTGGTCCATATGTAGGGACCATTCGTGTGGGAGCAGAACTCGACTGAGTCTGTCTGCCCGAGAGTTTTGAACTCCTGGAAGATATACTGCCAGAAGATGAATTTGGTGCTCTCTGGCGAAGGCCCATAATCTGAGAGCTTCGTTGCAAAGCGACAGAGAGCCCGTCCCTCCTTGTTTGTTGATATAAAACATGGCCACCTGATTGTCTGTCTGAACTAGGACAGTCAGGTTGGCAAGGAGGGTATGGAAGACTGTGAGGGCAAGGAAGATTGCTCGCAGTTCCAGAAGATTGATATGAAGGGTGGTCTCTTGGGGAGACCAGATTCCCTGAGTGGAGAGATGTTGAAGATGAGCTTCCCACCCTGTTTGGGAGGCATCTGTTGTGAGGGTTGCTTGGGGCAACGAAGGTTGGAAGGGGGTCCCCAACAACAGATTTTTGGAGGATGTCCACCACTGGAGAGACCAAAACAGACGTTTTGAGGTGAGTACCTGGTCTGACAGCAGTCCCGATGCTTGAGACCACTGGGTGGCCAATGTCCATTGAGCTGCTCTCATATGGAGACGAGCATAAGGTACCACATGAACCGTGGAGGCCATGTGGCCGAGAAGTTGCAGCATTTCTTTGGCTGACAAGTGACTTCTGGACTGAGCCTGGGAGGCCAAGCTTATTAGCCTTTGGCCTCGGACCAGAGGGAGGTAGGCCCTTGCAGTGGTGGAGTCCAATTGGGCCCCTATGAATTCCAGGGACTGAGTAGGGATGAGTTGGGACTTGGGAATGTTTACCACAAGTCCCAGATATTGAAGAATACGCCTTGTGCGGTCCAGAGAAATCTGGGCTTCTGATTGAGATGGAGCTCGGATGAGCCAGTCGTCCAGATATGGGAAGACAAAGATTCCCATGCCTCTGAGAAATGCGGCAACGACTGCCATGCATTTTGTGAATACTCTTGGAGCAGAGGCCAGACCGAAGGGTAGTACTCTGTACTGGAAATGTTTTCCCTGGAACAGAAATCTTAGATACTTTCTGTGGGATAGATGGATGAGTATATGAGTGTACGCATCCTTGAGATCTAGAGAACAAAGCCAATCTTGACTCTGAAGGTATGGAAGGAGAAGGCCCAGAGAGAGCATTTTGAATTTCTCCTTGAATAGAAACCTGTTCAATTCTCTCAGATCTAGGATAGGTCTGAAGCCCCCTGTCTTCTTTGTTATGAGAAAGTAAGGGGATTAGAAACCTAACCCCTGTTGTGGAGGAACCACCTCCTCTATTGCCCCTTGGGCAAGAAGAGAAGAGACTTCCTGACCCAACAGGGTCAGAAGAGATGGGGGAGAACTGAATTGCCTCACCATGGTATGGGGAGGAAGGCTGGAGAAATGAAGTTTGTAGCCTTCTCGGATAATAGAGAGGGTCCATTACTCTGATGTTATTTGCTCCCATCTGGGAGCAAAGTGAGCTAGCCTTCCAGGAATGGTGAGGGGCTCTGGCTGTGCTAGAGCCAGAAACGGCAAGTTCTCTAGAGGGAAGTCAAAACCCCTGAGGGGGTTGAGCCTGCTGGGATGTAGCAGACACTGCAGGCTTTGACTTTACCTGCTTAGATTGTTGACGCTTAGCCGCAAGGCGAGGCTGAGCAGATTGCTGGCCAGTATTTGTGGGAAATCTGGTCTTTTTATAGTAAGGCCTTTTAAAAGGCTTCTTTTTGGTAGGGGTAGAAGTAGACTTGGAAAGTCTATCTAGAGTGGCATTTTCTGCATCCATTTGAGCAGCTTTAATCTGCCAGTCTTCCCCAAATAAGTTCTCACCGGTACAGGGCAGATTCCTGAGGCCTTCTACAACCCAGGGTTCTAGGTTAGAAGCCTGGAGCCAAGCGAGACGTCGGGCTGCAATAGCAATTCCCGAAGCTCTGCCTGCAACCTCGAAGGAATCAAAGGCTGCCCTGTTGGAGAACTTGGAGACCTCTGAAAGTTGTGTCACCATAGAAAAGAAGTCCGCCCTTTGATCATCAGGGATAAAGGGGGCAAAATTCTGTATTTTTAGGGCAAGTTGCCCAAGATACATGCCCATATAAAGGCTATAAGAGTTGATCCTGGCGATAAGCATACTAGCCTGGAACATCTTTCTTCCAAAAGAGTCTAGGTTCTTACATTCTCGCCCTGGAGGGGTAGAAGAATGCCTCTTAGGACTCTTTATTTTCTTCATAGCAGACTTCACCACAATGGAGTGGTGAGGCAGCTGAGTTTTCTGGAACCCAGGCGAAGGAGGGACCCGATACATGGTGTCCAACCTGCGGGAATGGGGAGACAGTGTTAAAGGAGTCTCCCACAAATCCATCAAGTGTTCTTGAAGGATTTCATGGACAGGCAGAGTGACTGCCTCTTTAGGAGCTTTTGAGTATCCTAAAATGTCCAATTTTTTTGATCTGGGTTCTCTTTCAGAAGATGTAGTAATAGAAAGTGCTTTAGCTACATCAACAATGAAATCCTGAAAGGATAAATCCTCTGGAGGAGACATCCTCCTCTTGGGAGAAGAGGGCTCCTCAGGAAGAGTAAGCTCAGCAGAGTCATCAGAGGAGTTAAATTCATCAGAAGAATCTGAGTACTCTTTCTGTGCTTCCAATGTACGATACGCATACCGATCGGTATCGACATCGGGCGTATCGGGCATGGGATCGGTACCGGGCGAAAGCCGGAATCCGGCATGCGAAACCGATCGACGTTTAGAAGTTGATGGTCTCGGTTCCGGTGTAGATACCGGAACCGGGGTCGGTACCGATGAAATCGGTACCGAGGGCGTCGCAGCCTTAATGAATGCCAGTACGGCCTGCTGCATGGTCTGGACAGTACTGCCCATAGACGCCACTACTGCCTGGATGTCGGTACCGGTATGGGCCGGTACCCCAGAGCAGTCCAACAGGTGATCTGTCGAGGCCGTGCCATCGATGTCAACCTGTGACCCCATGATTGCTTTGGAGGCCGGAACCTCCCGCCGGGGTTTTTTGGCCTGGGCAGAATCCTCGAACTCAGAACTGAGAGCCTCTCGATCTTTAGAAAGAGATTTGCTTTTAGAGGATTTGCCCACAGAAGTTTTGGTTACCTGAGATCCATCCGGAGAGGAAGACCTGGATGACTGTGATGCTTCTGAAGGAAACAGCACATGAAGCTTGTTAGCCCGGTTCTGCAAACCGCGTTTAGACATCTGGGTGCAGGATGGGCAGTCCGGTATGGCGTGCTCAGGTCCCAAACATTTGAGACACCATTCATGGGTGTCTGTGACAGAAATGACAGCACTGCATTTGGTACATTTTTTGAAAACAGGGACTGGCTTCTCCATGAGGAGAAATTGTGTAGGCCTTAAGGCCTAACACCGGGTACCAAGCTGTGCTGAAGAAAAAATAAAAAAGTCCTTTTTTTTCTTTTTTGATATAGAAAGAAAGAAAGACCGGCGATACCGGTTTCGGTATGGGGAAGGCAGGTACGCGGTCTAAAGAAACAAATAAAAGTAACAAATTCTTCAGCGGTGACAGGAACACGACCTGCTGGCTCCGCGGAAAAAGAAGAACTGAGGAGAGCTGGTCGGGAAGGCGGGAAGGCAGCGCGCATGTGCAGTGGGAGGCCCCAAAAGCTTTTCATTTGAAAAGCTGGGGAGCTTTCCCGCGCAGGCTCCGTCGGTGCCGACGTGCCCATATGTGATGACTTATTCCTGCTTGTTCCTAGAGATAATATATATCTTAAACCCATTAGAGAAAGAAGAAAGAAACAGAGAAACATGATGGCAGATGAAGACCATAAAGCCTATCCCATCTGCCATTTCATATAAACTACTGTAGTCCTTTTTCCCCCCTTTAGAGATCTTCTGTGTTTATCCCATGCTTTCTCAAATTCAGATACTGTCCTTGTCTCTACTGCCTCCACTGGGAGACTATTCCACGCATCTACCACTCATTCTGCAAAGAAATATTCCCACATATTACTTCTAAGTCTCTCTCTTTGCACCTTCATCCTATGTCCCCTTGTTGCTGAGTTTTCTTTCAATTGAAAGGTGTTCCCCTTCCCCTCTGTGCATTTATGCTACAGAGGTATTTAAACATCTCTATCATATTGCTTCTCTCCTGCCTTTCCTCCAAAGTAAAAATATTACATGAGATTGGTTTGTGAATTATTCCTACTAAACAAGGATTGAACAAGATGCAAATTCTACAGACACATTTCTCCAATAGGATGTGACACCAAAAGTCTGACCAGAATTCGCACCAGACTAATGCAAGAAATCCCAGAAAACCAGTCAGGCTTCATTATAGAAAGCTAATCCTCTGAAAATATCAATCAAGCTCTAACATTATTTGGAAGGCCCAAACTACTTAAATACCTCTTCTACTACTTCCAATTGATGCAGAAAAAGCCTACAGTAGGGTATACTGGCCCTTTATGTTTGCTGTCCTTGCAAAATTTGGTCTGGATTCATGCTTCACAGTATGGTTTGAGTAATACACAGTCAACCTCTAGCAAGTGCTAAGATCAGTAGGATCTACTCCAAATCATTCTCTCTAAAGAGAGGCACATGTCAAGGATGCCCCACCCTCTCATTATTCCTATTGGTGATGGTTACAGAACCACTAGCTCAGAAAATACAAGCCCACGCCCAAATCCCAGGCCTGAAAAACAGACAGGGAACACAAAAAAAAACACTTTTCACAGATGACGTACCTCTAGCTGCGATGCAACTTGAGTGTTTCCTAAAGGCAATAGTTTAAATTTTGTATTAGTTTGGTCTCATTGTGAGCTGTGACATGGCCCTCCAGAGAAAGGTTCTTACTCTGATAGGCGAAGGAAATACACTGAGCAATCCAGTTAGACAGTGTTCTCTTGGAGACTGGAAGTCCCAAATGAGAAGGATTAAAAGCAACAAAGAGTTGAGAGGACTTTCTATGTTGCTGTGTTCTTTGTAAGTAAAAAGCTAAAGCTCTTTTACAATCCAAGGTATGAAGATTCCTCTCTGCATTTGATGCATGAGGCCTTGGAAAAAAACACAGGTAGGTAGACCGCTTGGTTCAGATGAAAAGGCGAGACCACCTTTGGCATAAAGTGTGGATGAGTCCTAAGGACTACCTTGTCATGATGGAACCTTGTATAAAAGGTGGATTAGATACTAGCGCTTGCAACTCACTGATGCGACGTGCTGATGTGATTGCTATGAGAAAGATAACCTTCCAAGAAAGGAACTTCCAGGAGGTAGTAGCTAAAGGTTCGAAAGGTGGCTTCATGAGCTGCCCAAGAACCAGGTTTAAGTCCCATGCCACCGGTGGTGGCCTAATGGGAGGCTTAGTTAGAAGAAGGCCTCTCATAAATCTTGCTATAAGAGAATGAGAAGAAATAGGCTGTCCATTTAGAGGCTTAAAGGAAGCTGCAATAGCACTCAAATGGACTCTTACAGAGTTAGTCTTAAGTCCTGCATTGGATAAATGAAGGAGATACTCCAGCAATGATTCCAGAGGTATTGCAAGGGGGTTAAGACCCTTTTGCGAACACCATATGGTAAACCTTTTCCACTTGAAAGCATAAGAACGTCTTGTGGAAGGTTTTCTGGAAGCAAAAAGAATCTCTTTTACTTGCTGAAGGAGATTAAGACTATGAAGATTATAGGCCTTCGGCAACCAAGCCCTGAGATGCAGAGACTGGGGATTGGGATGCCATAACATTCCGTCCTCCTGAGATAGGAGATCTGGAGCAGACCCTAACTCCAGGGAGGGAGCTTGAGAGAGAGATGTAGAAGCAGAGGGTACCACACTTGCCGTGGCCAATGTGGAGCTATGAGAATCATATGGCCTCTGTCCCTCTGAAGCTTGAACAGGGTTTTGTGAATTAGGGGAATGGGTGGAAAGGCATACAAGAAGTCTTGACCCCAGTAAAGGAGGAAAGCATCCCTGGCCTGAGCCCCCTGAGCCAGAATTCTGGAACAGAACCAGGGAAGTTTGGCATTCCACGGACTTGCAAAGAGGTCTATGTCTGGGGTTCCCCAAATTTGAAAAATCTTGGTCACCTGGTCTGCATGCAGAGACCACTCGTGTGGAAGCAGAACTCGACAGTCTGTCTGCCCAAGAGTTTTGTATGCCTGGAAGATACACTGCCAGGAGATGAATCTGATGCTCTCTGGCGAGGGCCCATAGTCGCAAAGCTTCGTTGCAAAGCGACAGAGTCTGTTCCCCCTTGCTTGTTCACATAGAACATGGCTACTTGATTGTCCGTATGAATGAGGACTGTCTTGTAGCTGAGCAGGGTGTGGAACACTCGAAGATATTTCTTTTGCATCACACTTCATCGTCCCACCCGGATATAACCCCACTAGAAACCTGTCTATCTTCAGTTTCCTCATGGCTCGCCTCCAACTGTCTAGTGCTCAATATTGCTAAGACTGCTGCATTCTGGTTCCCCCACAGCTCCGTCACTTATTCCCTCTTTCAGGCACCCGTATCTCTCTAGTCTCTAAACTCCGCTACCTTGGTGTCATTCTCGACAGCAACCTTACTTCCATGATCACATTTCCCATATCTCTCGGCGCTCTTTCTTCTGTCTCCGACAAATTCGGGCCATTTGACTGTTCTTATCCTCTCAAGCCCTCACTACCCTTCTACTCTCCCTGGTCATCACCAGATTGGATTTTTGTACCACCATCTATGCTGGTATCCCCCAATATCAACGGCATCGACTACAGCTAATACAGAATACAGCTGCTCGGATGATATTACACGCCTCCTCTCGCGATCATATTACCCCACTGTTGCAACATCTCCACTGGTTATCACTGGAATTCCGGATTTCTTTCAAGACCCTTACGTTAGTACATCGAGCCATCTATCTTTTCCAACCCCAGTACCTCTCCGATTTATTAACCTTCCATACTCCCACTCACAGCCTTCGATCCGTCCATGTCAACCGTCTTCACCTCCCAGCTCCCTCCAAAGCTCACTTACAATCTACCCGGAAATCAGCCTTTTTCTATTTGGGCCCCTCCCTCTGGAACTCACTTCCCACTTCCCTCTGATTAGAAGAATCCTACCCCAAATTTAAGGAGAAAAGATGGGTTTTAAGAAGGGAAAGAAATTTGGGGTAGGATTCTTCTAATCAGAGGGAAGTGGGAAGTGAGTTCCAGTGTTTCTCTATGAATTTCCTCTGACCCCCCTCTTTTTTCTCGATTGCTGTCCTTACCTCTTGTCTCCTGTACGGCTCAGATTATTGTAACTTTTTCCTTTTCTATTTCAAAATTATTTTTGTACTGTAAACCGCCCCGATGTAATGGGGGGCGGTATATCAAATGTAAGTAAACAAACAATAAGGAAGATTGCTCTGCGTTCCAAGAGATTGATATGTATTTAAGTCTCTTCTGGAGACCAGGTGCCTTGGGTGGAGAGGTCTTGCAAATGAGCTCCCCAACCCATCGGAGAAGCATCTGTTGTGAGAGTTGCTTGGGGTAGGGGCTGTTGAAAAGGGGACCCCAGCAACAGGTTTTGAGTGGACTTCCACCACTGGAGGGACAAAATAAGGCGACTTGTGTTTGCTATTTTGTCTGACAGGCATCCTGATGCCTGGGTCCATTGAGTGGATAAGGTCCACTGGGCTGCCCTCATATGGAGGTGAGCATAGGGAACCACATGCACGGTGGATGCCATGTGGCCTAGTAGTTGTAACATTTCTCGAGCAGTGAGATGAGACTTTAGCACTGCTTGAGAAGCTAACTGCACCATGCGAAGGCAGCGGGCCTGGGGTAGATAGGCCCTTGCCTTTCTGGTATCCAGCAAAGCTCCTATGAACTCTAAAGACTGAGTGGGAGTTAGACTGGATTTTGGGATGTTTATGACCAGACCCAAATACTGAAGGATACGTATTGTGCAGGCTAGAGAAGTCCTGGCCTCTGACTCTTTTGGGGCTCGAATGAGCCAGTCGTCTAAATAGGGGAAGACGAATATCCCTAGAGTGCGGAGAAATGCTGCTACTACGGCCATGCATTTCGTGAACACCCTTGGTGCTGAGGCCAGGCCAGGCCAGGCCAAAAGGAAGCACCCTGTATTGGTAGTGCTTTCCTTGAAAAAGGAATCGAAGGAACTTTCTGTGGGGTGGATGGATGAGAACATGGATGTACGCATCCTTGAGATCTAGAGAACAAAGCCAATCCTGACTGAAGGTATGGCAGCAGAGTTCAGAGAGAAATCATCTTGAATTTCTCTTTGACAAGGAATTTGTTCAACTCTCTGAGGTCCAAGATAGGTCTGTATCCCTGTGTTTTCTTTGGGATAAGAAAATAGGGGTAGTAAAACTCCGTACCCTGTTGAGGAGTGGGTACTTCTTCTATTGCCCCTTGGGCAAGAAGGATAGTGACCTCCTGATCTAAAAGGTTGATGAGAAGTGTCGGAGAATTGAACTGACTTATTGTGGGAGGGGGCATGCTTGAAAAATGAAGCCTGTACCCCCTCCCTTTATGATGGAGAGTGTCCAATGCTCTGCTGTTATCTGCCCCCATCTGGGGGCAAAGTGACATAACCTTCCTGGAATGGTGGAGGCTCTGGTCCCACGAGAGCCAGAAAGGCTAAGTTCTCTAGCTGCAATTCAAAGGCCTTGTGGAGGCTGAGACTGCTGAGACGGTTGAGGCTTAGCAGTCTTTGCTTTCTTCTGTTTGGGTGGTTGCTGACCTTTCCTGACAAGCTGACCTGCAGAACGTCCCTGCTGAGCATGAACAGGATAATAATATCTTTTCTTCTTAGAAAAGAATGGTTTCTTGAACGATTTCTTTCTAGCAGGATCAGCTGTGGACTTGGATAACCTATCCAAGGTGGAGTTGTCAGCATCCATCTCATTGGCCTTTTCCTGCCAATCTTTACCAAACAGGTTCTCACCAGTACACGGGATATTTCCCAATTTGTCTTGTACCCAGAGCTCCAGATCGGATGCCTGGAGCCAAGCAATTCTACGTGCACCTATGGCAATGGCAGAGGTTCTGCTTATGCACTCAAAGCAGTCAAAGGCTGCACGGTTGACAAATTTAGAAACATCTTGGGCATGTTTGACTAAAGTGAGAATATCCTGTCTTCTATCCTCAGGAAGGATATTAAAGCTTCTAAATCATCTGTGACCTCCTTCAGGAACATTCCCATGCAGAGACTATAGGAACTGATCCTGGCAGAAAGCATGGAAGCTTGAAAGACACGATGTCCAAAAGCATCCAGGGTTCTGCACTCACGTCCTGGAGGATTAGAGGCATGCCTCTTTGCACTCTTGATCCTTCTCATAGCTGATTCCACTACAATAGAGTGGTGAGGAAGCCGAGTCTTTTGGAAACCAGGACAAGGAGGGACTCTATACAGAGTATCCAGTCTGTGAGAATGAGGAGAGGTGGTAAGAGGTGTCTCCCACATCCTTAACATGAGATCATATAAAATCTCATGAATGGGCAAGGTAGCTGCCTCCTTAGGAGTTTTGGGATATTGTAAAATTTTCAACTCCTTAGCTCTGGGCTCTGTTTCAGGGGTCACAGTAATGGACAGACCCCGAGCCACCTCCCTGATAAAAATCCTGGAACGAAATAACCTCTGGAGGAGACATCCTGCGCTTAGGGGAGGAGGGCTCCTCTGGGAGAAGTATTCCAGCATCGACAGAACTATCAGAATCCTCAGATTCTTCTGAGGACTCAAAGTACCGTCTGTCCGGATGCTCCTGAAGAGCCCGATACCTGTACCGACAGAAGTCGGTACCGGGAGTAATCGGCACCCAAGGGCATCGGATGACTGGATACTGACAAAGCAGACATCGATGCCGATGCTATTAGTACCAGTACTGGTGCCGGAGCCGATACTGACCGGATTGTCTGTTGCGGTTCTGAGGGTGTCGATGCCGCAAGGAGAGCCGCCAGACATCTCTGGTCTATCGACGCTGCCGATGCCTGGATGTCGGTACCGGAGAAGACCACCGGTACCCCAGAGCATGGCACCAGTAGTTCTGCCGAGGTCGAGGCCTCGAGAACATCCTGGAGCCCCGATAATGCTTTGGAAGCCAAAGCCTCCCACCGGGGCAATTTTGCCGGTGCAGAATCCTCAAGGGCAACGCCAGAGGCATCTCGATGCTTAGAAGGAGATCTACCCTTTGAGGACCGGCTGGACTTATGTTTAGTTACCTGAGATCAACGGGAGGAAGAGGAAGCCCTGGAAGACGTCGATGCCACCGAAGCTGCATCAGAGGGAAACGGGGTACTGAGCTTAGCAGCTCGGTTCTTCCGACCTCTTTTAGACATCATGGCGCAGGACATACAATCCGTGATGGAGTGGTCAGGACCTAAACATTTTAAACACCATTCATGGGTGTCGGTGACGGAAATGGTACCGCCACACTTGGTGCACTTTTTGAAACCTGAGGCAGGTTTCTCCATTGTAAGAAAACATTTTTGGGCCTAAGGCCCAAAAAGGCACGTGCACCTGATGAAAAAATAGGAAAAATCCTGACATATATATAGACACACACAGACATATATAGACATATATATATATTTTTTTAAAGACAGAAAATAAGAAGAAAAAACGGCGGTACCGGTAAAGCATCGAGGAAGGCAGACGCGACCACAAAAAAGAAATAAAGAATTCTTCTTCTGCGGTGACAGGAACGATGACCTGCTGGCTCCGTGGAAAAAGAAGAACTGGAGAGGGGCAGCTGGGAAAGGCGGGAAGACAACACGCAGGTGCTGTGGGATGCTCTCAAAAGCTTTCTAATTGGACGCTGGGGAGCGTTTTCACACAGGCTCCATCGCTACCGACGATACCCATATGTGATGACTACATTCCTGCTTGTTCCTGGAGATTGCCCCTATTACCGATTTCTACAGAGGTATTTAATGTTTCACTTACCTGGGGGCTTTCTTTACCCATCCCCAACAAATCTAGTTTAAAGCCCTCTCTTCAGTAGGTTAGCCAGTCTGCTGCTGAAGACACTTCGACCCTTCTCTTGACAGGTGACACCATACTCTGCAGCCCTTGGAACATCGGAAAGTCCGTAAGCGTCTTAAGTCACAGAACTGTCCCCTCAACAGGGCTGATGATTTTCCACCCCTGGGCTTGTCCTCTGGGAGACCAGTTCCCTTGGTTTCCCCCAGGTCCTTAACCAATTTCTCTAAGGCTTCCTTGAAGAGAAGTTTGCCTTTGAAAGGAAGTTTACTGAGCGTGTTTTGGACGACACATCCGCCAACAAGTTGCGCAGCCACAGACAGCACTTCACCGCTATGACTGATGCTATACTCTTGACTGACACACGTACCAGACCGTAAAAGGCATTGGCTAAATAGGTGGAGCCAGATTTCAACCTTGCAACCTCGAACACTGGCTGCTGAGACTCTAGCTCTGAGTCCAACAAGCCCTGAGCCCATTATAAGCAGGCCTGTGCCACATAGGCTCCACAAATCGATGCCTGTAGCATCAGGGCGTTAATCTCAAAAGACTGCTTCAACAGAACTTCCAGCTTCTGAGCATCCTTCAAAACCGCTCCCCGCTCTATGGGGACAGTTGTCGTCTTAGTCACTGCTGACACAAGGGCATCCACCTTAGTGAGCTTTAGGAGCTCCTTCTCACCTGCCAGAATCAGATACAGCCAAGCAATCACTCAACCTTCCTGTACCTCCCACTTGGCCTCTATCATTTGTTTGATAGCCCAATGTACCGAAACACCATGTTTGAAGTTCTGATGCCCTGGAGCAGCAGATCTTCCAAAGGTTCATCACTGGGCAGGGAATCGTGTGGAATATTTAGTGCTGCTAGCGACTGAGCAAAATCTCCTCTTGCTGGAAGACCCAGACAATACTAAGGTCCTCTCAAGAGGGAATCTCACCCTCCACTGTCAAGGAGTCCTCCCAGAGACCCGAGGGGCCTTCTAAGAGGTCAGAGCCCCCCCGAATGCACAAATGCCTGCTCCAGAGTTCCACATCCAGAAGGTGCTTCTTTGCAGGAGGATCACCCAACTCCGACAAAGACCCCCTACAGGGCTAAGGCCAAAGTTTCACTCTTTTTCATGAGCCCCCCTTTGGAACCTATGCTGTTCCCCAGCCCCTTCTTTGAATAGTAGGTTTGATGGAGAAACAGCACAAAATCTGGGCAGAAAGGTACTGCAGGAGAACCAGAATTAACCAATCCTGAAGCTGCTAAGCTACTGGGAGCTGCAGTAAGTAAATCCCGTCTTCCCCTTATTGAAGGCAATGGCGTGTAGAGCTGACTTAAAATGGCCATGTTTTTCGCCAAAACTGCCAGTCCTCTGACAGGAGAAGTAGCTTGTTCCAAGGGCAGCACCAAGTCTCCCACCAAAAAGGCTGTCTCCCCCGCAGCAGCTCTACTACTGGAAAGCACTTTTTCAGCCATTCAGACCTCCTATTCACAGCCATGGCAGAAGCCGCCAGCTGACAGAGCCACATTTGCTTCTACACGCAGCACAGACAGGCTTCCCTGAAGACATAGCAACCAAAAGAAACGCATCTGAGCAAGCCCCACGAAAATGAACGTAAACCCGGCAAAAAAGACAACTCCCACGCAAAACATCATCCAGAGAAACCTGTCCAAAACCTGTTGGCCTCTTAAAAGCACTTTACTTTAAACTTTGTTTCTTTTTTTAGGAAAGGAAAAACAAAGCCAGCACTAACCTGCACCATGGCTGCTGGACTTCCTCTGATTCAACAGACGGTGAGCCTGGTAACGAAGGAGAAGGGACCTGGACCACCAGGTTCTGTACACCACAGTGGGAACTGGACTGAATCAAAAGTCCTGGTTCTGACAGGGGAGCCCAGCTCCTCCTGTTTATTCAGCTGTCTGAGGCAATTTTTCCCTTCTGTCTTTTTACTTTTTTTTTTTAAACCTTGCTCCTCCTATGTATGCTCAGAAGCCTTTCCCTCCTCCATGATCTTGCCCATAAAACTTAACTAATCTCTCTCTTTCTCTGTCTTTATAAGTGTATGTATTGGTCAGCACTGCGTGTGCCTTGTAGTGCTTTATAAATGATTAACAGTACTAGTATATCAGTCCAGCTCGTATTCTAGAGGCTGGTGTAGTATTTGCAGTACTTTTTCATAAGCTCTGCTTACATTAGCATGGTCCCTGGGTGTACATGCACCAGTTTTGTTTTGGTTTTGTTTTTTTTTGTTTTTTTAAACAAGCAATGTTAACGAGTAGTATTTTTCTCTTTATTGTCAGAGCATTTAAAAAAAAAGAAGAGTACAATCAGATTTTCAAAGTAAATGTTATTTCGTTGACAAATTCATTTTATTATGAACCAAATACCATGGTTAAAGAGTATAACTGTTCCATAAAAACAAAGAAATACTCACTGTCCTTTCCCAGGAGGAATCACACCGAAAGAGATTGGCCTACAAGCAATTCCCATGAGTACCTAGACTTCCTAGAAAGATTATGGTACTGGGCTGTGTCCCAGATACTGCATGGACATGGGACTGCGAGTCTCCGACACTTATGATGTGCACCAACTTCCAGCCCCCCCTTTCAGGTTTCTTCTCTCTGGGTCTTCCATTTAACATTCTGCACTCAGGCAAGCCTCCTCACAGAGTTCACATGGTATAGAGAGCAGCCAGGGCCAGGCCTTGACTGTAGAACTCCCTGAAGGATGTAAAAAAACCTCCTCCAGTCAGGCAAACTCATTCCACTCTTCTTAAAAACAAGGGTCTGTTTTCTTAGTCCATCTGGCTACTGTCCAGCTCCTCCAGAAACCTCTGACATTTGCCCATCAGAACTTTAATAGCTTCACTCATCAGCACATCAGGGGGTAGCACACCTGTGGACTCCACAGAGACTGTAGGAAAGAGAAAGAGCCTTTGGTCAGTGTACAACCTCAACAACATGAGAAGGATCATGTAGAGACAGCCATCAGTTACAGTTTTAGGCAATTAGAAAGTGAGAGGGAGGGAAGTCTGTAGCTCTGCAGAGAGAAGACTGGCCCCTCTTTTGCATGATGGAAGGCAGCAGAATTTTTTTTTCCTACAGCCCTGCATCAGCTGTTCCACAGAAATCAATCTGCTTTTTTTTTTTCTTTTAAATTCCTGACCTACAGTTTGGAATTCACTGCCTTTTGACTGGATTGTAAGCTCTGATGAGCAGGGACCATCTTTTACATGTGTCTGTGCAGCACTGCATACGTCTTGTAGTGCTATACAAATGTTCAGTAGTAGTAAATATTCAGCAGTCCCACATGACACACTGAACCCTCACAAGGTCCATCTTTTCCCTTAGGCCTTTGACAGAGTTGAGAAACTGCACAGCATGCAGATCTGTGGCCTGATTTGCTCCTCTTCTATTCTGTCTTTCCTGTCTTCCCTTTCTTCCGCTTTCCCCCCCTTTCCTATCATGAGATGGCATCTCTCTCCTCATCTCCTTTTTATTGGCATTTGTAAGCTGCTTTGTCATCTCTGACTAAAGGTCACATAGTAAGTCCAATATAATAAACAAAAAAAAACAAAATACCACCCATTGTCTTATATGAGCAAGACAAAATGTCATGTGCCCCCCAGGCTGTCCCACCCCAGCTCCCGACTTACAGATATAATGATCCCGCACTCGTGCCAGGCGCACCAACTTTTTCAATTCCTCATGCCGAAAGATCTCTCGACTACAGGTGTCCAGGCGAGAGTTTGCCACTTTTGCTACTTTCCTACCTGCACCAAGAAAATAGTTCATGTGAGAACAGAGGTCAAATGATTTGCTTAAGATTATAGAGCTTGGACCAGGTCATGTAAATATACCAGCAGCTCTAGGAGAAAGGTATGTGATGGGCAAAGGGTATATCCCTTTCGAGTGCAGAGCATTAAGAGTATGACAGTCTGAGATTATTCCACTCCCGATGACTTCACACAGGAAGGATCTGGCATAAAAAAAGCAATAGAATCACTGCAACCAGAGGAGATGTGGTACTGCAAGGGGTGCGTGGTTGGTGCCTGAAGGACTCTAACAGGGTAGAACAGCAACACACCATTGAGATTTTGCACCTCGATGACTCCAGGAGAGAAACACTTTCTCAGCGTCTCCGCCAATTCCCCCTCTATGGGCTGCAGCAGTGAGATCTCGGGGAGCAGGCGGTAACTGGCTGTGGCCACTGGTGAGAACTTGGCATGGTCTTTCCCTGCAAAGGCACAGAATAAGCAGTTCATCACATCCTTCCACAATGACATGGGGGATATTTAGACAACAGTTCCCTCACCCCTCCCCACACTCAAATAATCCCTCTAATCAAGTGCCTTCATTGGCTCCTTATCCATTCCCGCATACAATTCAAGCTTCTCTTACTCAACTACGAGTGCATTCATTCTTAGAAACCCAGACTAGATACATTCCACATATTAGAAAAGGCAGGAAGAAAACCAAAACGATAGCAGGCATGGTTAAAAGGGAAAGTGAGAAGGGCTGCTGTAGCCAAAGAACATCTTTCAAAAAAAATGGGGGAAAAAGAAAGGATCCAAATAAATTAAATAGGAAACGGCTTAAGCATTGAAAAGTCAGATGCAAAGCACTGATAAGGAAAGCAAAAAGAATTTGAAAAGAAGCTTTCCATAGCAGCAAAAACTAAAAATATGTTTTCAGGTACATCAGAAACAAGAAGTGTATGAGGGAGTCAGTTGGATCATTAGATGATCATGGGGTAAAAAGGAACACTCAAAGGCCATAGCAGATAAACTAAATTAATTCTTTGCTGCAGTCTTTACTGAGGAAGATCTAAGGGAGATGACCATGCCAGAAATGGTATTTAATGGTGACAATTTGGAGGAACTGAAGAAATCTTACTGAACCTGGAAGATGTCACAGACCAAAATTGACAACCTAAGGGGTAGCAAATCACCTTGCAGTTCAACTATCAGTAATCTGAAACCTATTGTTAAAATAGTCTATGATACCTAAACATCATAGAGTGGTCAATGTAACACCAATTTTTAAAAAGAAAGTTCCAGAGGAGATCCAGGAAACTAAAGATTAGTGAGCCTGATATCAGTGCTGGACAAAATGGTAGAAACCATTATAAAGAAGAGAATTACTGAACAGAGAGATAGGTATGATTTAATGGCACAAAGTCATCGTAGACAAGACCTTCCTTGGCTAAATCTCACTAATCGGTTATATACTATTTTGAAGGTGTGAATAAAAAAGGTAGATAAAAAGTGAGCTAGTTGATATAGTGTATTTGGATTTCAAAAAGCCTTTGACAAGGTCCCTCATGAGAGACTCTTGAGGAAATTAAAGAGTCATGAGATAGGAGGCAGTGTACTATTGTGCCTTGGGAACTGTTAAGATAGGAAACAGTTTGCTTATGTTTATTTAGATTTGATATACTACGTCTCATAATTAAAAGCAGTTTATAAACGATTTAAACATGAGAAAGTGGCAAGAGCTCCAAGATAGGTTGGCTTAAACAGTAGTAGGGAGAGGGTAACCATTAGAACATAAGATATGCCACACTGGGTCAGACCAAGGGTCCATCAAACTCAGTATCCTGTTAGTGGTCAATCCAGATCACAAGTACCTGTCAGGTTTCCAAAAAGCAGGGGCGGCTCAAGGCAATCTGCTGGGGGGGGGGGGGGCGCTCTCAAAACTCCAGTCAGGGACTGAACCAAACCAAAAAAGCTGATTAGATAATGTGGAGGAAGTGCAAGATGTTCGCACACCAAGGAACTAAAAAAAAGAGCGAGAACCATAGCACAGTTTATAACACCAAATTATAACTCATTTTTATTTTGTTATAAACAGCATTATTGTTCTTGCTTTTTCTTTTTGAACATATATTTTGCATTCACAGAACCTCCTCCCTCAACAATGGAATCAGAACAGAACCAGGACATTCAACCACAGAACTCAATATAAAAAAAAATAAATCTGATTCTGATCTTCTCACGAACAACATTCTCCAGTACCAGAGACACATTGCGAACTAATACAAAACCCTACAACAAAGTTCACTGAGGATCTGTAGAGTATACCATACCAGCACCAA
Organism: Ichthyophis bannanicus; assembly: GCA_033557465.1. Taxonomy (NCBI): domain Eukaryota; kingdom Metazoa; phylum Chordata; class Amphibia; order Gymnophiona; family Ichthyophiidae; genus Ichthyophis; species Ichthyophis bannanicus. The sequence continues at coordinate 44,698,813 of CM066033.1, read as the reverse complement.
TTTCCAAAACTCACAAAAAAAAACTTAAGTCTACCAAAAAAAGCAGCACTGTAAATACTGCAATGGGCCCTGGAACTCCAAACTCCTACTTGAAAAACTGAATAATTCAGATTACTGCAGTACAGATCCGTGCGTACAAACTCCATGTTAAGAGAACATCTGGCCTTGGCCACAAGCTCAGAACACAGACCCTCACCAAGTGCAGAATAAATGACCATAACCTAAAAATAAACCTATGTAGATAAAAATTAAACTGCAACCCCAAGTTGTCAGATTCTGCATACAATGCAACACCAGAGAAATAGAAAGAGATGCATTAACCTGTACTTTATAAAATATAAAGACAGCACCAAGTCTGATAATTTTATTTTCAAGGTTCTTTTACCTTTGTTGTCTGACCATCTTAGTCTCTGATCATGCTGGTCCCAATCTGAGGTTTCTGCTTTTCTCCATCTCCCAGTGCCCGTCTGCTCCCCCACCAGGGCGGCATGAGGATGATGCAGAGCCATGTGCGGAGATTCATTGTGACATAAACTTAGCATACTTTATTTTTAAATGTATATGCCACCCATCTAAAATCCTAGGTGGCTTCCAAACACACATGCAATTTAATAAAACAGATGTTACAATAAATTAACGAAAAGCCACTTACACAGCCCCCATTCAAACCATTATAAGTATCTTCACATCAGATTTATTTTGCTATGACCAGATTATTGATAAGGAGGGAAGATACAAAATGTGAACAACTAATCCTGGTAGCCATGAATTCAAAGGCTGGATTGGATTGTGCTGAACAAGTCAAATTTGTACATAGGGTTCTGTACTGTACTAACACCATGTTAACAAAACACATAGCTTCAGTCACAGACCCTCATGAAGTACAGAATAAGTGACCACAGCCTAAAGTAAAAATAAAAATATGTAGACAAAAATTAAATTAAAACTTCAAGAAGCCAGACTCCACAAGAGCAGCAACACCAGAGAAACAAAAGAGAAGTTTCCCAAACTGTGTCAAATATAAATTTTGTGCAAAGTTCAATCACTAAATTGAAAATAAATTATTTTCTACCTTTGTCGTCTGACCATTTTATTCTCCGATTATGCTGGTTCTGATCTGAGGCTCTCTTATGTACTGTAATACCTTTCCCAGGTTTGGGGGATCACCATTATTCCTCCCATATGAATGTGCTCAGGCAGGCCAGCCCCAAGCATAACTTCATTAAAGAGGGATGGCCAAGGGTTCAGCCGAATAAAATTGGTTATAAAACTTGACCATAAAGCCATCAAGCACTGGGGCTTTTTTTCTCTTTGAGAGACTAAATGGTCATCAGGACCTCCCTTTCAGCGATATCCTTATCTAAATGCAGAGATTCCTCTTCACTAAGACTGAAGTGGCCAGTCCTTAAAACAAGCAAACAAAAAAAAACAAACCTTGGTGTTTCCCCCCTTCCCCCCCAAACTCCTTAGTGTACAATGTTGTGTAATACATTTGGAATACTTTCGGGATGCTCTCCGAGTCTTCCATTATCTTGCCACCACTATTTCTAAATGTTTGAACCTTGTCACTTCATCTGCACCTTTAACTGATGGGCTAGAACAGTGCTTTCCAAACTTTTATCCCATATGACATCAATTTAGCAACTGAAAATTCACATGACCCCAGATGATGAAATCCAAAGTAACAGGTCTCCAGCCTCCTTCCCCTCCCTCCACTCATCTAAAGCAGAAAGCAGCTGCAGGCAGTAGAGTATCCTGTGTCAGTGTGCAGCATTTTCTTACAGACCCCAGTACTCAGCATGGGTTTTCAGTCTAACAAGAAGCTTATCCAGGTGGGGGCAAGGCCTTAAAAACGTTCACTGGCTCACCGGACACATGCCGACTGGTGACTGCCACTACTTGGAATACCACAGTGAAAGTCCAGAGAGAGAAGGGGGAAATGGCCATGTTTCTGTGATCCTGTCCACTGATGATGTGACCCCAAGTTTTGGAACCACTGGTTGAGATGTTTTCCAGTCTTTTTGCCAAAATGAAAGCTGCTTCAGTCTTTCCAGCCTTCACCTGCAGTTCAGCTAGCTCCTCCCTTGCTCTAACTGCTGCTGGCCCCTCTGCAATGGCTTTGCTTTATGTCCTCCCTCTAATTTCTTTGTATTTGTTTCCAAAACGTCTTCTTTTTTCCTCCTCAATTTCTATTGATGAGAAGCCATTGCAAGCAGGTGCTCTCAATCACCACTTTCATCCCATCTCACACTAAGCTCATATGGGTCTACCCCACCTGATTACAAGCAAAATATTCCTGCACCCTTTTGCAAAATTCTGGATCCTCCAATAAAGATCCATTTAGCCTCCAATATCCTAGATCCTTTTGCCCAGTTGTAATGTACACTGAACTGGAATATTATCTGACCAGGTAATCTGATAAATATCAGAAACAGATACTAAAGCGCAATCCACCCAAAGCTGATCAAAGCTGGCTATAAGAAAAAAAAAAAAAAAAGCTGGTTATAAGACTAAAGGGAGGTGAATGAATACATTTTACTTACCGATAACTTTCTTTCCTGGAATCCTGCTAGACCAGTCCAAAGGTGAAATTAGACTTACCTGCTAATTGTTGTTCCTGGAGTGGAACCAGTCTAGTCCCGAAACCTCTGGGTTCCCAATCTTATCTAGCAGCTTGGAGACTGAGAAACTCCGCCTTTTTTGTGACATCATCTGTATAACTCTCCGGTGCCCGCCTCATGCCACCAGTAACCTATTGACAAAGTAGACTCACCGGAGAAACAAGACAGACAATATGCAAACTACATTAAACAAAACCCATAACAGGGGTATACTAAAGGCCACTATAATAGCGCCCCCCCCCCCCCGCCATTACTGTGCTCAGAAAGCCGGAGCATTCCAACCCTAAGCACCAAGGAAGGAGATCCAGCCCCAACAGCAATAATATAAAAAACACAGCTTACCCGTGAAACTGAGAAAAGATCCAGACAACCGTTTGCCAAGACACTCCGGGAGGGATACGGGACTAGACTGGTTCCACTCCAGGAACAACAATTAGCAGGTAAGTCTAATTTCACCTTCCTGATCGTGTCCCAGTCTAGTCCCGAAGCCTCTGGGTTTGTACCAGAGCAGTGAAACACACTCAACCACGAGAGGGACCTGGCAAACCAGCCTGAAGAACTGCTGATCCGAAGGAGGTCTCCTCCGCCACTTGCACATCCAGATGTTAGTGTTTAACAAAGGTATTGAGGGACGACCAAGTCGCCGCCCGACAGATCTCCACCGGCGAGACCAAACGAGCCTCCGCCCAAGAAGTAGCCTGAGCCCTTGTGGAATGAGCTCTCACACTGTCCGGTACTACTCTGCCATTTAACACATAAGCCGACTCAATGGCCTCCCGAAGCCAACGTGCAATAGACGCCTTGGAGGCCGCTTCGCCTTTTTTCTGCCCTGCGAAAAGCACAAAAAGCCTGTCAGACCTTCGAAAGGGCTCCGTCTGTCGGAGATATTTCTTTAAAGCCCGCCGGACATCCAAAAGATGTAACTTGCCCGAAACCGAAGCATCGCTATCTCTGGGCAATCCTGGCAAGGAAATTTCCTGGTTGACATGAAACGCTGAAACCACCTTCGGTAAGAAAGCCAGAACCAGCCGCAACATGACCTTAGACGCAAAGAAGGAAAGATAGGGCTCCCTACATGAGAGCGCTTGCAATTTGGAAACCCGTCTAGCCGAACAGACGGCCACCAGAAACGCCACCTTCAGAGTAAGATCCTTGAGTGACGCCCGAGCCAGCGGTTCAAAGGGCTCTCCCCCCAGCACCTCCAGAACGAAGGGAAGACTCCACTAGGGAAAAACCGGACGCGCCGGAGGCCTCACCAGAGACACAGCTCTCAGGAAGCGTTTGACATCACGCTGTGCACCCAGCGACTGACCTGCTAGCCTGCCTCTGTAACAAGCCAAAGCAGTCACTTGTACCCGCAACGAGGCCGCCGCCAAGCCTTTCTCGAAACCAATCTACAAAAATTCCAGAATCTGTGGGAGAGAAGCCCTCAGCGGCTGGTACTGCCGATCACTACACCAGGCCTCAAATATTCTCCAGATGCGGACATAGGATAATGAAGTCGAGCGCCGTTTGGACTTCAGTAAGGTTGAGACAACCGCCGAAGAATACCCTCGGGACGTCAACCGCGCCCGCTCAAGAGCCAGGCCCTAAGAGAGAATCGACCCACGTGAGGCATGACCAGCAGCCCCTGAGACAACAGATCTGGTCGGTCGGGAAGCCGCCAGGGTTTCGTCACCAGCAACCTCACCAGGTCCCCGTACCAAGGACGTCGGGGCCAGTCTGGCGCAATCAAGATCACCTGACCGCGGAATCGCTCCACTCTTTGCAGGATCCGGCCGATCAGCACCCACAGCGGGAACACATACAGAAGGTGATCCGCCGGCCAGACTTGCAGAAGGGCGTCTAAGCCCTCGGACATCCTTTCCCTGCGTCTGCTGAAGAAACGACTGCACTTCGCCGACTCGAAGGTCGCCATGAGATCCAGCACTGGCCAGCCCCACCGGCGGACCACCATCTCGAAGACCTCGGGATGCAGAATCCATTCCCCGGGATCCACCTTCACCCGGCTGAGGAAATCGGCCTCCACATTGTCTACCCCTGCGACATGGGCTGCCGACAGGTCCAGAAGGTTGTCCTCTGCCCAGGCACAAAGTACCTCGGCCTCTAACGACACGCTGCTGGTGCCGTCCTGTTTGTTGACGTAGGCCACTGCCGTCGCGTTGTCCGACAGCACCCTGAATGGCGGCGTAGTGAGAGACTGGCCAAGAGTGGCTGACCTTGAACAGACGTCACTTGACAGATCGCGCGGACACGATGCGCAATCTGTTCTTACTTTAAAAATGACCCTCGTATCTAAACACAACCTTAAAACGAAGTTTCAGACAGCAGTCCAGCAGTGAGATGGGGACTTTCCAGTCTTTTGCATTGAGTGTCACATGTATGATTTTCTCCTAGTTGGTGAGGGGTCTTACGTGTGCACAAGGTGTAAGGAGCTCTTTTCTCTCAGGGAACGAGTCCAATCTCTGGAGGCTAGAGTAGCAGACTTGGAAGACAGAGGTACATAAATGAGACCTACAGGGATATAGTCCTGAAGTCCCACCTCCAGTCTGGCAGCATCCCTGTTGCCATGGAGGAGAAAGGTCACGTGACAGGAGAGCATCACCCTGGAGTAGCAGGAAGTGATCCTGTAGCTAGGACCTGTCCTCCAGGTGATGTAAAACTCTCTTGCACTGAGGAAGTTTCTCCAGGGCCACTTGCCCATGAGGGAAGGGTTAGGACAACCGTTATAGTTGGTGATTCGATCATTAGGCATGTAGATAGCTGGGTGGCTGGTGGACGTGAGGATCGCCTGGTAACATGCCTGCCTGGTGCGTAGGTAGCGGATCTCACGTGCCACCTAGACAAGGTCTTAGACAGTGCTGGGGAGGAGTCTGCTGAATTGGTACATATCTGTACCAATGACATAGGAAAATTGTGGTAGGGAGGTTCTGGAGGCTAATTTAGGCTTTTCGGTAGAAAGTTGAAATCCAGAACTACCAGGGTAGCGTTCTCCAAAATGTTTCCCGTTCCACGCGCAGGACCCAAAAGGCAGGCAGAGCTCCGGAATCTCAATGGATGGATGAGACAATGGTTCAAGAATGAGGGTTTTGGATTTGTTAGGAACTGGGGAACATTCTGGGGAAACGAGGGGCTCTTCTGAAGGGATGGGCTTCACCTTAACCGGGATGGAACCAGGCTGCTGGCATTAACCTTTAAAAAGGAGATAGAGCAGCTTTTAAACTAGATAATAGGGGAGAGCCCACAGTCGCCCAAGAGTGCATGGTTCGGAACAATGTATCCTTGAAGGATACTACCAAAAAAATGAAGCTAGAGCATATCAGCAGAGAGGTTCCAATAAAGACAAAGGTAGCCCAATGCCCTCGAGTACAGAGCAGACAGAGCTTAAAGTTTCCAAATTACCCCTGCCTATCGATAACCAGATTAATATGAATAAAATACAGTCTCTAAAATGTTTACATGCAAATGCTAGATGAGAGAGTTAGAATATATAGCACTAAAGAGAAGTTAGATATGATTGGTATCTCAGAGACATGGTGGAAGGAGGACAACCACTGTGATACCTGGGTACAAACTAGATCGTAATGATAGAGCTGATCAAATTGGTGGAGGGGTTGCGCTCTATGTCATAGAGGGCATCGAGTCACAAAGGATTAAAGTTTTGCAGGAAACAAAATTTGCTACAGAATCTCTATGGATTGAAATTCTATGTAAAAAGGGGAAGGCGATGGCAGTGGGGTTGTACTATCAACTGCCTGGCCAGAATGAACAAATGGATGATGAAATGCTCAAAGAAATCTGGGAAGCTAACAAAAGTTACAGAACAGTAATAATAATGGGCGATTTCAATTACCCGGGTATCGACTGGGTCAGTGTCATGGCAGGACATGCTAGGGAGGATAAAGTTTCTAGATGAAATAAATGACTGCTTCTTGGAGCAGCTGGTTCATGAACAGACCAGAGGAGAAGCCATTTTGGACTTAATCCTTAGTGGAACACCAGATCTGGTGCAAGAGATAAGGGTGTTGGGGCCACTTGGCAATAGTGATCATAGCATGATTGTGTTTGATTTAATTAATGGAGGAGGGATAGTAAGGAAACCCACAATACTACCTTTTCACTTTCAAAAGGGAGACTATGATAAAATGAGGAAAATAGTTAAGAAAAAACTAAAAGAAGCAGTTGCAAAGGTCAAAAGACATACATCAAGCTTGGGTGTTTAAAAATACTATCTTGGAAACCCAGATCAGCTGTATTCCACGCTTTAAGAAAAGTAGAAGTCGTCCAAAAAACTGCCAGCACGGTTAAATGGTGAGGTCAGAGAAGCCGTTGTTGCCAAAAAAGCATCTTTCAGGAAATGGAAAAAAGAGCCAAATGACGAAAACTGTAAACAGCACAAGCACTGGCAAGTTAAAAGCAAGGCTTTGATAAGGCAGGCAAAGAGAGAATTTGAGGGAAAAAAAAAACAAAAAAACTTGCTGTGGAAGCAAAAACGCGTAAAAGACTTTTTCAAGTACATTCGTAGCAAAAAACCTGTGAGTCAGTCAGTTGGACCATTAGATGATAGAGGGGTAGTAAGAGGGGACAAGGCTATAGTGGAGTAACTGAATGAATTCTTTGCTTCGGTCTTTACTGAGGAAGATGTAGGGATGTTACCCATGAACGAAGTGGTATTTAAAGGTGATACTGCGGAAGAATTGAAAGAAATAGCGATACATTGGGAAGATGTATTACAACTATTTGATATACTGAAGAATAGCAAATCACCTGGATCGGATGGTATACATCCAAGGGTGTTGAAAGAACGGAAATATGAGATTGCAGACCTGCTATTAGTAATCTGTGAACTATCATTAAAATCATCTAATACCTGAAGATTGGAGGATTGCCAATGTAACGCCAATTTTTAAAAAGGGTTCCAGGGGTGATCCGGGAAACTACAGACCGGTAAGCCTGATGTCAGTACCGGGAAGAATGGTAGAAACCATTATAAAGAACAGAATTACTCATCATGTAGATAGTCATGGTTTAACGGGAGACAGCCAACATGACTTTAGACAAGGAAGATCTTGTCTTACTAATCTGTTATGTTTTTTTGAAGGTGTGAATAAACAGATAGACAAAGGTGAGTCGATTGATATAGTGTACCTGGACTTTCAGAAAGCCTTTGACAAGGTCCCTTATCAGAGACTTTTGGCAAAACTAAAAAGTCATGGGATAGGAGGCAGTGTACTATTGTGGATCAGGAACTGGTTAAAAAGAAAGCAGAGTGTAGGGCTAAATGGCCAATTTTCCCAATGGAAAAAGGTGAATAGTGTAGTACCGCAGGGATCTGTGCTGGGTCCGCTGCTTTTTGTCATAAATGACCTGGAAAAGGAACAACGAGTGAGGTTATCAAATTTGCAGGTGACACAAAACTATTTAAAGTTGTTAAAACCCAAGAGGATTGTGGAAATTTTCAAGAGGATCTTGATAAATTGGAAGACTGGGCATCCAAATGGCAGAAGAAATTTAATGTGGACAAGTGCAAAGTTATGCACCTAGGAAAGAACAACCCAAAACTATGGTTATATGATGTAAGGTTCCACATTGGGAACCACTACCCAGGAAAAAGATGTAGGCGTCATCGTGGATAACATGTTAAAACTCTCCGTCCAGTGTGCAGCAGTGGCCAAGAGAGCAAAGGGGCAGCTACTGACTTTCTGTAAACATAGTCTAGTTTCTGCTGGGTGTTTGGGAATGAAGGTTCATGGTGCTTTAGTGCTAGCAGGGACCAGTTCTGATTGAACTGGAAGCGCAAAGGATCAGGAAAAAACTGCTAGGGCAAAACATGGTAATTAAAACAAGCTATAAACTGCACGGTATATACAGTTGTGCTCAACATCATTGGCTCCCTTGCATTTTGGGTATGTTTTGTACAATATCTTGAGAAATAATTGGAAATATTCCAACTGTAGCCATCATAATATTTTAATAGTATGTTCAAAGGTACATAACAAAAAGATGATGTCTGTACAGCTTAGACATAGTACTTTCTTAGAAAAAAAACCAAAAATATAACCTGGACAGGATTTATGGCACCCTTCACTAATATGTGGTTGCACAATCCTTGGCAGTGATGACAACCTCCAAATGTTTCTTGTAGCCATCTGCAAGTTTCATACATCTGTCTGCTAGTAGTTTCACCCACTCTTCAACTGTGATTTGTTCCAGCTCATGAATGTTTCCAGGATTCTTCGTGGACAAGCAAGAAGTAAGTCCTCATGTATGGGTGACTTCCCCAATGAAGCCTCTTGCGTGAATGCTCCCCAGCTTTCATTGGAGGCTTCTGGGAGGCTCCACTGCACATATGTGCCTGCCTTCCCACCAGCTGTGGCGCTATCTTCTCCAGTCATCTCTTTTCACAGAGTTCCTAGGATGTGTTCCTGCCATCAGCGGAAAAAGGTTGATTCCTTATCATCCCTCCAATCCAGTCCCACACCTCTGGGTAGTGCACCTCTGATAGTACAAGCATTGCGGAACCTGTGTCTTTTGGGGAAACTGCTAGGTACGTATGACCTAGATTGGCCACTGTTGGAAACAGGATACTGGGTTTGATGGACCTTGGTCTGACCCAGTATGGCATATCTTATGTTCAAATAGAATGCTAGGTATCATAAGGAAAGGAATGGAAAATAAAACAAAGGATATTATAATGCCTCTGTTATCGTTCCATGGTGCAACCGCACCTTGAATATTGTGTGCAATTCTGGTCGCCATATCTTAAAAAGGATTTAGCGTTATTAGAAAAGGTACAGAGAAGAGCCACCAAAATGGTAAAGGGGATGGAAGGATACTCCAATGAAGAGAGGCTAAAACGTTTAGGGCTCTTCAACCTGGAAAAAGAGACGGCTGAGGGGAGATATGATAGAGGTCTATAAATTAATGAATGGAGTGGAACAGGTACATGTAGATCGATTGTTTATGTCATCAGAATATAAAAAGACCTGGGGACATGCAATGAAGCTACTGGGTAACCTATTTAAGACTAATAAGAGAAAATAGTTTTTCACTAAACGTGCAATCAAACTCTGGAATGTGTTACCAGAGGATGTAGTAAAAGCTGTTAGTGTAGCTGGGTTTATAAAAGGTTTGGACAAGTTCCTGGAGGAAAGGTCCATAAACCATTATTAAAAGGGCCCCAGGATATCACTGCTTGACCCAATACAAGCATTGAGGAACCTGTGTCTTTTAGGGAGACTGCTAGGTACTTATGACCTAGATTGGCCACTATTTGAAACAGGATACTGGGCTTGATGGACCTTGGTCTGACCCAGTATGGCATATCTTATGTTCCAGAGGAGAGAGCTTGCCCTCCTTCAGGGTAACTCGCTCCCAAAACTTTCACCCAAGAATTTGTCCTGATCCGGGAGGGAGGGGGGGAGAGAAAGAGAATAGTGATGTCATTCCACCACCTCCAGTGAGGGTACGCATGAACCTGCAAGATCTCTCAGGTCATCTATCAGTATTTCCCATAATCTACCTCTGTTCCTTGTGTGTAGATTAACTACGAGAAATTATGTGGTAGATTTATATCAGAATGCCACCCCACTCAGCCGGGGCATCACCCCCTGCTGTGCCAAGGTTCTTAATGGCATTTGGGATGGCAAATGGGAGGGGTGGCCAGTAGGCCTTGCACTCCCCTGCCAGGGAGACCAAGCTTGATGGATAAAAAATCAATCTGAAAATCTCTTGAAAAAGAGGCAGCCCCCACACTTGCCGCATGCTTTTCTTCCTGCACTAGGGGCCGACGAGGGGACTGCCTGTGCCTGGAAACTGCATGGTGCTCCAAAATGGCAGTCATTCCTGCCATTGTCACTGCCTCTGCAAGCTGAAAAGAAGCATGCCAGGGAAGCTGTGCCCCTGAGGATACCGTGAGGCCTTCATCCGAATGTCCACTGGGATTGTCAATGCAACAATAACCAACAGTTTCCATGATGCTGGTTTTTAAACTAGACAAATAAAATAAAAAGGTAATCAGGAGGCTATGTCAGGAAAAGGACCTATAAAAAAAAAAAAAAAAGGTACAAGCCAGGCTTAGATACTAACTAGTCAAAGATACTAACAGGGAGCATGCCCTGGAGACGTCTGCTCCCCAAATCCACTGGGAAGACATCCCAGAGAATGGCTGCCTAGGAGCTATCCAAGATCAGATACTGAGCTGTACCATCTGCTGTAGACAGAGTAACACAGTAAGGGAAACTAGCTGCTAATTTACTTTCATGCACTCCTTTAAGGATGGTACCCCTATAGATCTGCTGCCTGCAGATCACCAGCCTGCTCAGATGTCAAAGCCTGAACCAAAGCTAACCAAACAAGATGGTTTCCTGTTGCAAGGAACTTTTGTTGTGCTTCCGATCTCAGACCTGACCTTCAAGCAACTGCTTACCAAATGATTATACCTGTGCATTCAGAAGACTATTGTTTCTGTCCAATTAGTTATTCGCATGCAAGAACATCTGCTTCTTCAGTCTTCATCATCCACTAATGATGCTACTGGCTTTAAGAAGTCCGAAAATGCGAACAGTTATCTTCTCTCATTATGGCTCCTGTGTCTGCAGGATGAACACCTATTCAATACCTTATGATTCGCTGAGAACACTTCAGATTGTCTTGTGCCAACCTATCACCGGACCTATGACAGAGACTCTACACAAAGATTACAGTATGCAACAGAACTTTCACGCCTTTTGTGCTCTTCTACCTTCCTTTGCTTGTCTGCAAAAACAGATAGATAAACACTGTGTGCATGCAAAGCTGTTCTCCTAAAGGACAGAGGTAAGACTCACAGATATCTCTGGTTCTGTGTTCCCACGTGGATCACCTCCAAAAAGGGCTGTAACCTGCATTATCTAGCCTAGCCGCCGCCTTCGACCCTCATGCTGCTCCAGCTTGTCCATTTGGCCAAGCTAAGGTGCCGTCTTATTTCCCTTCTTCCAGGAGGATGATCGTTAATCAGAAACTAATTTCCATAATTATTCTAAGTGCAAAGCGAACTAGTGACCTTTGGTTACTAATCAGTGGTTTATTACATTGTATAACTGATTGTTGCACTGCTATAACTTGCTACCTCGTATTTCTAATAATATCTATATAGCTATTTAAGTCTGTATATTTTTCTACTTTGTTACCCATAATAAACATAATATATATTACACACACACACACGGCTCTTTTTGTGGCTCATTGCCAGCAATCTTACCGGACCCTGGGTAGGAAACTAGCAGCTAATTTCCCCTGGACAAAAAGGAGCATAACTATTTCCGTTTGGTGATAATAATCCCCACTAAATGGGGGCTCATCTGGGATGAGTAAATATGAATGAGCTACATTTTACAGAGCCAAAGTAATTCTTCGGGAGCTATTCCTGTGTTTTGCTCTTTCAGACAGTTTTGGCTATTGATTAATGATGGCTCCAGGGCAGGTGGACTGTTGTAGTTGTTATGGAAGGACAGACTAGATAGGCCATGTGGTCTTTTTCTGTCGTCATATTTCTATGTTTCTAGGTGCTAGGGTTTCTAGTGCCCCCCCCCCCCGCAACCTATAAATCGGCGCCCCTCCCTCATTATTATTAATGTTGGTTGCACTTACCCTCCTTTTTCCAAAACCGCTTTGTGAACTCTTTTCAAGCTTCAGTAACGAGTAGTGTCCATGATGCCATAAAAAAGTGAAGGACTGTCAACGCAGCGCTCGTTTCGGGTACAGAATATATTAGAAACCCTGCTTCAGGACGTCCACTTGTAAATATTGGCAACGATGTATTCAGCTAACAAGTTGGCTGAATACATCGTTGCCAATATTACAAGTGGACGTCCTGAAGCAGGGTTTCTAATATATTCTGTACCCGAAACGAGCGCTGCGTTGACAGTCCTTCACTTTTTTATGGCATCATGGACACTACTCGTTACTGAAGCTAAGTAACATTTTAAATATATTAATAAAAGGAGAACATCACAGCGGTGCCTTGTTATTATACAGAGCGCTTTGTTGAATTTCTCTCCGACAAAAATTATTTCTAACACTGGGAGTTATTTATTATCGGGATATTTAGGTTTATGATTTACTGGTGATTTCGGTTGGGGTCATGTTGGATTTACTATAACTCTTTTCAAGCGACATTAGTATTTATCCTTCAAATCCAGTGTTGTCAAAAAATTGCAGCAAAGAACAAATGCATAACCAAAATAAAAATACTTAGCATCATACAAACAGGCTGTGATAGCCCAAAAAAATAAAATCTGATTCTCATCATCTCACTAACAAACATTCTCCAGTGCCAGGTATATTGTGAACTAATATAAAATACTGCAAAAGTCACTGAAAATCTACAAAGTCAAATCTACCATACCATACCAGCATACACTTCCAAAATTCATAGAATAAGGGGCCTACCCAGAAAAAAAGCAGCACTACAAATACTGCAATGGGCCCCAAAACCTCCATACACCTATTTGAAAAGCTGTACAAGTCAAATTGCTACAGTACAGATCCCTATGTACAAACTCCATGTTAACAGAGCACCTGGCCTTGGTCACACACTCAGAACACAGACCCTCACCAAGTACAGAATAAGTGACCACAACCTAAAGTAAAAATAAAAATATGTAGACAAAAATTAAAATGACTCTGCATGCGATGCCACACCAGATAAGAGATGCAGTTCCCCATATTGTTTGGAATATAAAGACAACACAAAGTCCAGTCACTAAATTGAAAATAAAATTATTTTTCTACCTTTGTTGCCTGATGACTTTTGATCACGCTGGTCCCGATCTGAGGTTTCTGTTTTCCTCAGTCTTCTTTTAGCTCTTTTTCTATGGTCTATAATCCATCTGCCATTTCTTGTCTCTCCTTTTGCTTTCTTTGTTTTCTTCCATCAGCCTTTTTCCAGTTCCAATAGCCCTCCACAGTATCAGCCCCCTTTACAGCCTCCCCTCCCAGTACCTTCCAGTGTCAACCCCCTTGCATTCCCAGCATCGCCACTACTGTCTATTCCCTTTTAGTCTCCCTCCTCCATCGTCCAGCTCCATCTAGTCCAAAAACCATCCCAGGTATCAGCAAACTTCCAGTCTCAGTTCCCTTCCAGTCAGTCACCCTCTCATCTGCCTTCTAGTGCCATCCCCGGGTGTCAGCTCCCTTCAAGCACCCACCTTGCCTCCAGCCTTCTCCTTCCCCTCTTTTCCACTCCCTTCCAACCTCCTATTTGAGCTCCCTTCTAGCCCCCATCTTCCCCCATCAGTTCTCTTCTAACTCCCATCCTATTACCTAGCTACCTTGCAGCCCCCCCCATGTTTGCTCTCTTCCAGCCCCCCCCCCAATGTCTGCTCCCTTCCAGCTCTCCCCCCCTCCCCCCGTGCCAGTAAGGATTGGGAAATCAGTGGTAATAGCTCCTCCTTGAAGAAAACCCACACTATGATAGGCTCCTTCCCAGGGCCAGGGTGTCCCTCCTCCAGGCCTAAACCGTCCGGGATCTTCCTCAGACAGAAGGGCCCTCTCCTGTGACCTCCCATCTCCTCCAAGATGTTGTCTTCTTCCCAATCCTCAGTCACCTCCTGGACTTTGTGCATGTGCTTCCCAGAGGCCTGCTCCCCCTGTATAGGGAGTACTTATTCCCCCACCCCCATACCTTTTCCATTCTGTAAGCCCAATGGAGTAACAAAAACTGGGGAAAAAGGGGGGAAAAAGGGGGAACACCCCCCCCCCCCCCCACATCCTGCTGTGTCCTGAGGACTCTGCTTCTCCCCTTGCAAACTCACCGGTGACTGCAAAGACCCCAAAATGGCCGCTGGCATTTCAGCACAGGAAACTTTCTGCCTGCACATGGGGGAGGAAAGCAGCTCACCACTGCTCTCTAGGCTTACCGTGGGCCCCTGTGACCCCCCCCCCTCCGGTAGTGGACCTGCGTCTCTGCGCTGCTCAATATCCCAGCTCTCTCTCTCTTGCACGCCCGGCAGCGTCTGGCTTGCGAGAATAACTGCAGCGTGCCCCGCATGCAGCGCAGACTAATTTAGAGCCTGACATCGTGACACGCGCTGTACCTGACAGTCGAAAACCCCCAAAGCTGCAAAAAAACAAAATAGAAACTGCCTGAGCTCAGCACACTTACCATGCAAACTGAAACAGCGAGACAGGCTTTCCAATTAACTGCGCAATACTACCCGTAGCCTCAGGAGACATGGTGTCTCCATGGAGGATGGCTTCCACCCACTGAAAGGCTCCAGAGTACTCCCAGAATGGCTCCACAGAGAAGCTCCGATGTTCCTGTCTCACTTTTTTTTTTTTTTTTTTTTTACTTTCTGCAACTTCATCATGCAGAAAACCTGTTAGTGCCTGCAACTTAGGATCTCTTGGACAGCTCTGTTGATCTGTCTCAAAAAATGCCTAAGCACCAGGTGACTAACAACCAGACAGGACCCCCCTCCCCCCCAGGGAAGTCTGCCACCAGCTGCTGGAGACTAAAGATACTGGAAGTGGGAGGCAAGTTCCTCTATGGTTATAAGGTGACATCACAAAAGAATTTGCATAATCAGTCTCTAGCTGCTGGTGGATAGACACAACCCGCTTGTCTGGACTGATTTGGAGGGACAAGGATGAACATAGTATATGATAATCAACAACTAGTGGGATCGCTCATGATCTTAGAAATCTTAAGAGCACCACTGAGGATTTAAAGCAATCTAAGTTCAGCGTCCTGAAGAATGAAAGGCCTCGGATGAGGGACATGGCTCCTACTGGATTTCTCAAAGCACAGAATAAGCTCCAAATATATCTTTCATTGGCCTAATGCTAAGAGTTTTTCAATTTCTGAAATGCATTTAAAAACAAAAAAAAAAAGACACTTGGCTGACAACAATAGTAATCCTCAAGACCCCAAATCTCAGAAATGCTGGACGATATAGTCAACTCACATTTCGCCAGTGTAGGTTCTTATGGCTCTTACGGAGTCTTTTCTTTGCTGTGGACGAGTCCTGAGGCAGCTGTAAACCTACACTGGCAAAACTCGAGTTGACTATATCATCATCATCATCATCAGAGGCCTTTCATTCTTCAGAACGCTGAACTTAGATTGCTTTAAATCCTCAAAGTGGTGCTCTTAAGATTTTTTTTAATTTTATATTTATGCAAGTTTACAATATAAACCAAGAATAACATTTTGTAACAGAAATTGGGAAATGATTTACAAACATTTAACAAACAAAACTTTGAAGGAAACTTTCTTAACCAGGGCTCCACACATCAAACAGTAAGTGAGGTTTTGAGGGTTTCTTTGTTTGGTGTTTTTTGTTACATTGCTAGCTCTCTGACTGGGAGCTCTTAAAAGGGTTTTGTGTATATTTTTTTAAAGCAAGGTTAAATTCATTTTTGCTGTTTTAGGGGAATCTGTACTTGAGCACAGTAGTATTGCTGAACTCTGTAACCCCCTCAGGTTCAGGAACTGCTAACACCTAATCAGGGGTTAGTGGGCCTGTTTCCTGAGTGCAATTGAAGCCTGCATAAAAAGGCTGCTTGGCCCTGCCCTTTTGAGGCTTTCTTAACCAGGGCTCCACACATCAAACAGTAAGTGAGGTTTTGAGGGTTTCTTTGTTTGGTGTTTTTTGTTACATTGCTAGCTCTCTGACTGGGAGCTCTTAAAAGGGTTTTGTGTATATTTTTTTAAAGCAAGGTTAAATTCATTTTTGCTGTTTTAGGGGAATCTGTACTTGAGCACAGTAGTATTGCTGAACTCTGTAACCTCCTCCAGGTTCAGGAACTGGTAACACCTAATCAGGTGTTAGTTCCCTCCCTACCCACCCCGACTCCCACCCACCCCTAGTGAGCAGTCTTGCTTTATAGGGCACCTCCCCCTTTATCAAATCACAGTGAATTGGACCAGCGCATTTTGAATATAATTAAAGAGATTTAACTGCTTTTTCTCTGAAAGGACAGCTGCGAAACCAGCTGGTACTTCGTAGATCTCTCTCTTTTGCTTTAACAGATACCTAAGCTCCACAAACAGAACAATGGCTGGGAAAAATCGTATTGCTAAAGCTGTTGCCCCCGTTACAGCTTCTGCCTCGGTCCAGACAGAGGCCCTATTGCCAGTTGAAGAACCAGTTCCATGTGCAGGGTGCCTGCATGCTGAAGCTCTGAGGAAACAAGTGGAGGAACTCAGAGAGGAGGTGGCGAGGCTGAGGAGCATTCAAGACAGTGAGAAGTACATTGATGAGATGCTGCTTGCAGCAACCAGGCTCTCC
This sequence comes from Ichthyophis bannanicus, assembly GCA_033557465.1. Lineage (NCBI taxonomy): Eukaryota > Metazoa > Chordata > Amphibia > Gymnophiona > Ichthyophiidae > Ichthyophis > Ichthyophis bannanicus. Next base: position 44,681,919 of record CM066033.1, on the reverse strand, counting down.
AGCACAGGAGAAGATGGGTGTCAACAGAATATCGATGGTTGGACAAAAGTCACCAGAGCCTGCAAAATCACCAATCCAACTTCTCCAGCCCTTGAATTGAAGAACCATTATGCAGCCCTGGAAGTGGAGGAGGTGAAAGCATCCCTGGAAAGGGAAGAACCAGAGTTCAAGTACCCCATTGTTGCAGAATCAGTGACCAGAAGGAAACGAAGGGTAGTGGTGGTTGGAGACTCTCTTCTGAGGGGTACTGAGGCGTCCCATCTGCCGACCAGACTTGATGTCCAGAGAGGTATGCTGTCTGCCTGGTGCCAAGATCCAAAATGTTACGGAGAATTTGCCGAGACTCATCAAGCCCACTGACTATTACCCAATGTTGCTAATCCATGTTGGAACAAATGATACTGCCAGGTATACCTCAGAACGTATCAAAAGTGACTTCATGGCTCTGGGACAGAGGGTGAAGCAGGTAGGTGCACAGGTGGTGTTCTCTTCAATCCTCCCTGTTGAGGGTAAAGGCCAAGGCAGAGAGGCTCGCATCCTGGAGATTAATGCATGGCTGCGTGGATGGTGTCTTCGAGAGGGTTTTGGTTTCCTAGACCATGGGATGCTGTTCCAAGGGTTGCAGAGCAGAGATGGCATCCATCTGTCCAAGAAAGGTCAACACATCTTTGGTAGTAGACTGGCTAATCTACTGAAGAGGGCTTTAAACTAGATTCGTTGGGGATGGCTGAAGAAAGCCCCCAGGTAAGTGAAAGCCCCCTGGTAAGTGATACATTAAATACCTTTATGGAAATGGGTAACAGGGGTAACATATGGAAAGCAGTGTGTATTAATGCCCGTAGCATGGGAAATAAGATCTCTGAAGTTGAAGCTTTGGTGGGAGTGGCTGACTTAGATTTAGTGGCAGTTACAGAAACATGGTTCACAGAAAACCATGACTGGGATGTAACTATACCTGGCTATACTTTATTCAGAAAGGACAGGGTAGGAAGAAGGGGAGGAGGAGTAGCACTATATGTAAAAACTACTATTAAAGCTTTGGAATTACAGAGCTTAAAAGGGAGAGAGGAGGCATTGTGGGTTAAACTAGAAAGAGGGAAAGAGAAATCTATTTGCATTGGTGTGATATACAGACCTCCCTCACAAGAGGAAGAGGTGGACAGAGAGTTAATTGAAGACATACGCAGCATTGCTAGGAAAGGGGAAGTGCTACTGCTAGGAGACTTCAATATGCCAGATGTTGATTGGCACTTTCCTGCTGCAGTATCATCTAGGAGTAAGGAGATCCTGGATTCTCTACAGGGAGAACTATTCAGGCAATTGGTAACAGACCCCACACGTGAAGGGGCCATACTGGACTTGGTGCTTACCAATGGTGAAAGTGTTTCTGATGTTGTAGTGGGAGATCATTTTGCATCCAGTGATCACCAGATGGTGTGGTTCAGTATTAGGACTAGGGCTGTTAGAATCCATTCCAAGGTGAAGATCTTAGACTTTAGGAAGACTAACTTTGCGAAGATGGGCCAATACCTCAGGGAGTCGTTAGTGGGATGGGAACAGCTGGGGGATGTAGAACAACAGTGGGCAAAACTGAAAGGGGGTATTTTAAAGGCAACCAACCTTTTTGTTAAAATGGTAAATAAAGGCAAAAGGAACAGGAGACCGCTATGGTTTTCGAAGGAAGTAGCTGAAAAAGTGAAGAAAAAGAGGGAGGCCTTCATGAAATACAAGAGATCACAGAGAAAGGAAGACAGGCATCTGTATTTGGAAAAACTTAGAGAAGCTAGCAAAGTAGTCAAGAAGGCAAAGATTCAAAAGGAGGAGGAAATAGCCAATGCCATAAAATGGGGAGATAAGACATTTTTCAGATATATTAGTGAGAAGAGGAAGGGCAAAAGTGGTATTGTCAGACTCAAGGGTACAGGGGGGGAATATGTAGAAGCAGATAAGGATAAAGCGGAATTGCTTAACAAATATTTTTGTTCTGTGTTCACAGATGAAGAACCAGGAGCAGGACCTCAGAAAACACCCACAAATAAGAACAGAAGCGAGGGACATCTTGAACAATTTTCAGAAGACTGTGTTCGTGAGAAACTAGCTCAACTTAAAGTAGACAAAGCGATGGGACCGGATGGGATACACCCTAGAATACTGAGGGAACTTGGGGACGTTCTAGCAACTCCACTGACTGACCTTTTCAATGCCTCGTTGGAGTCGGGAGTGGTGCCAAAGGACTGGAGAGAGGCTCATGTGGTGCCTTTACACAAAAGCGGAAGTAAGGATGTGGTTGAAAACTACAGGCCGGTTAGTTTAACTTCGGTGGTGAGTAAATTAATGGAAACGCTGTTGAAAGAGAAAATAGTGAGGTTTCTGGAGTCCAGCGGATTACAGGATCCGAGGCAGCATGGATTCACCAGAGGCAGGTCTTGTCAGACAAATCTGATTGATTTCTTTGACTGGGTGACCAGGGAGTTGGACCGAGGGAGAGCTCTAGATGTGGTGTATTTAGATTTCAGTAAAGCCTTTGACACTGTTCCTCACAGGCGACTTATAAACAAAACTGAGCACCCTAGGGATGGACCCTAAAGTTACTGCTTGGGTTAGAAATTGGTTGAGTGGGAGGCGACAAAGAGTACAAGTAAATGGAGCTCACTCTGAGGAGAAGGATGTTACCAGTGGTGTGCCCCAGGGATCTGTCCTTGGTCCGATTCTTTTTAACATCTTTGTTAGTGATATAGCGGAAGGGCTGTCTGGTAAGGTTTGCCTCTTTGCGGATGATACCAAAATCTGCAATAAAGTAGACACCCAGGAAGGTGTAGATAACATGAGGAGGGATCTAGCTAAGCTTGAAGAATGGGTCTAGAATTTGGCAGCTGGGATTTAATGTTAAAAAATGTAAGGTCATGCATTTGGGCTGCAGCAATCCAAGGGAGCAATACAGCATAGGAGGTGAAGTACTTTTGTCCACTAAAGAAGAGCGGGACCTAGGCGTAGTTGTGTCCGATGATCTTAAAGTAGCTAAACAGGTAGAAAAGGCGACGGCAAAAGCTAGAAGGATGCTTGGGTGCATACGGAGAGGAATGGCTAGCAGAAAAAAGGAGGTGATAATGCCTCTGTATAAGTCTTTGGTGCGACCTCATTTGGAGTATGGTGTGCAATTCTGGAGACCGCACCTTCAAAAGGATGTGAACAGGATGGAGTCGGTGCAGAGGGTTGCTACTAAGATGATTAGTAGTCTTCATTATAAAGCATATGAGGACAGACTTAAGGATCTTAATATGTACACCTTAGAGGAAAGGCGGGATAGAGGTGATATGATTGAGATGTTTAAATACCTCCGTGGCATAAATGTTCAGGGAGAGAGCCTCTTTCAATTGAAAGCAAGTTCTGCGACGAGGGGACATGGGATGAGGGTGAAGGGAGATAGATTCAGGAGTGATATGCGGAAATATTTCTTTACGGAAAGAGTAGTGGATCCGTGGAATAGTCTCCCAGTGGAGGTGGTAGAGATGAGGACAGTAACTGAATTCAAAAAAGCATGGGACCAACACAGAGGATCTCTAAAGGTAAAAAGTGGACTGTTGTAGTTGTTGTTATGGAAGGACAGACTAGATGGGCCTTGTGGTCTTTTTCTGTCATCATGTTTCTATGTTTCTATTATAATCCATCCCACTCTAGTCCTCAATATAGGGGAATCCAAGTTAGGAAAATAAAAAAACAAACCTATGATGATAATCAAATAGGCAAAAATGAACATCAGAATATCAACCATTTTATGATGGATCTACTGGAGGCCCTGGGATATTCTCCAGACAGCTGGCATTGATGAAGGCAAGCAGTTGGGACGGCTCATAAAAAAAACAGAGGAATTAGACAAGTACTTAACCAGGCACTTGCAAGGATATTTCAAAACGAAAAGAGCTCCCAGCTGCTGGACTCGGGGTGCAAGAGAAGAAATTTCACACCTCCTTCGCTGCATATCCCGAGCCACATCAAGAACATACAAACGAGAAGACCCTTGAACCTCAGGTTCCTTTTCCTAAAAAAAACACAAAAAATCCCCCAACTAACTCTTTATCAACCACCAGTTATCAGATAAGGAAAGAGAATAATCAGTGTGACAGGAGATAAAACTTCCTCCTGAGAGTCTTCCAATACCGCAGTCAAATTAACATCAGCTTGTGCCAACCCAGAAACAGCTACAAGCAAGGTTGATTTCATAGCTATGGGAAGAGATAGTAAACCTTAACCAATGGTGGGAGTGAATCCACTGGAATCCCCAAAATATCAGTAAGATATAACCAAAACATATCCCTGGCTGATACCGGAGAAGATCTGGAAACATTAACCAGTCTCAAATTAGCAGCCCTAGCTGAGTTTTCCAATGATTCCAGTTTCCCTTTTAATACAAGGGAATCCTTGAAAGAATCTGAGCAGGCTTCTAATATGTTGACCTGAGACTGAATCGCCAATACATAATTTTGCAAAGAAAGTACCTTCCCAGCATTTTCTTCTATAGCCACAGAGTTTCTCTGCACCATCTGTGTAACAGAGGATACCTGGGGAACCAAGGCTGCCCCTAATTGTTCAATCACAGTCCATATTGCCTCCAATGTGAATGACAGGTGGCTGGAGAGAGAAGGCTATTGAATTAGAAGACATTTGTGCCTCCAGAGAAATTCCTTCCATCTCGCTCTACGTCTGTCCCAACGAATCAAAGTTGCAATCTGGGTCTCCGCCGTCTGCTCCAGAGTGGAAACGTGCAAGACCTGGACTGGGGGGGGGGGGGGAGGGGGGGGCGCCCAAAACCACTTTCTGCAATATCCCCGGAGCTGTCCCTCACCAGCCATCAGGATTCACCTCCCTGGATATGCCCTTTGGCCACAGCACTTCCGGGTGAGCTTGCAGGCACGCCAACTTCGGAGACAGGGGAAACAGAGGTCACTGCCCAGTCACCTGAATCGAGAAGAGCAGCAGCCAGGCTATACTCCCCTGAAATCTCTGGTCCGTGAGGCAGCCGAAGAAGGTAAGAATCAAGAGGTCCCAATGCAGGTAGCAGAGTGGAGGTAGAGGGGACCAGAGAGGGCTGCTTTGCCCACTTAGTCTTCTGCTTCCTTCCCATCAAGAAAGTCGTGCTGCTCACAAACGCCTACCACCATCCACCATCTTGGATCCCTCTTAAGATTTTTAAGATCATGTGTGGTCTCACTAGTTGTCGATTGTCTTTTGACTACAGTGTGGATTTCCTGCTTTGTGGCTACATAGCATATGATGGCAGATAAAGACCAGTATGGTCCACCTAGTCTGCCCATTAAGGTGACTAGAGTAGGTGTATGTGCTGCTCCATGCAGGTCACCCTCTATGCCTTTGTATAGGGTTGTACTCGCTACTCCATGCAGGTCACCCCCTCTATGCCTTTGTTTAGGGTTGAACTCGCCGCTCCATGCAGGTCACCCCTTTATTTGTTGAAGCATAAAAAAATTGTTATGTTTATTTTGATTTTATCCTCTTACAAGGGTATCCACTATGTCTGCCCCATGCTATTTTGAATTCCGTGACTATATTTGCCCCACCACCTCCATCAGGAGGGCATTCCAAGCATCCACCACCCTTTCAATGAAAAAGTATTACCTTTTCTAATGCCACTATATTCTTTTTAAGATATGGCAACCAGAATTGCACACAATATTCAAGGTTCTGTCGCTCAATGGAACAATACAGAGGCATTATAACATCCTTGGGTTTATTCTCTATTCCTTCCCTTATGATTCCTAGCATTCTATTTGCTTTCTTGGCTACTGTTGTGCACTGAGCAGAGTGTTCCAATGTATTATCCATGATGACACCTAGATCTTTTTCCCAAGTGGAGATTCAAATATGGAACCTTGCTTGTATGTTCATACCATTTTTTTGGTCTGGTAATTTTTCCTCCTGCTTCTTTGGGATGCAAAGTCAATTGTAACCCACCTCTACTAGCATACACCACGAGTCTTCATTCAAAATAACCCAAAGGTCTCCTTTACTGTACACTTTATATTAACAAAACAATGCAACCTAGTTATCACAGTGACAGCCCTGGCCTGGCTGTAGGTTAACAGGCACCTTGTGCAAAATGTGAAATTGGCATTGCCAGTACAGTGTCCCCTTCTTCAGTAGGGAAGGTGAATCTAGTACTGCATCTCCCCTTACTCTGTTCCCACCCAACATACCCTCCTCTCTCCTATCCTTACCACTATCCCACAACCTCCTTTTCTCTTCCCCCCTGCCTACATGAGGAGGAATGATGGGTGGGTGTCAGCAAAGTGATGTCCCTTTGTGCAGGACACACCATGTAGTCACACATTCCAAACCTCAGCCTTAACTACAGTGCCTTTCAGTACCTAGCTAACAAAGGCCTTGACACATTTTCTAGGAATCTAGCAGTCAGCCTAAAAATGGAAGAGCTGGCTACCAAAACCAAGTCTCCATCCCTAAGAAAGATGTATCGGTTACTTTTTTAAATTCTAGGGCCCAATTTATTTCTCCCAATTTCTATGGGAAAAAGCTTAATAACACAGGCTCTTAATGAACCACTACATAGTGCCAATAAAGGGCAATGGCTCCACTCTCCATTTAAGCTACACCTGTGTGAGGGGGGGGCACACATTCTGCCCCAACTGGGCAGGATCATTGCAGAGGTCCCTGATCAGATCACTCATCACCTGCTTTAAATCCTGCTCAATGCCAGAAAACATTCATGCGGCTATGCTTTAAGAAGCTGTGCCACCGCCACACCTACTACCTGTGCTCTCTGGACTCTCACTTTGCATCCTCTTGTGCATGTGAGGACTCTACCGCCATTTCTGCCACAGCACAGCTGTCACCCTTACCGCTGTGGAACATGAATTCCTTAAGATCAGTGGTTTTCTGGATCATCTGCACGTGTCCACAATCTCCTGGATGTGGCAAATGCAAGTTAATGCAGTTGAGTTGAGCTAAGTTTTGCAAAAGAAAGTGACTGCCCGATAGAGCTAATCCAGGCCCCATCCAAGGGCTTTTGCAGGCCAAGGCAGTCACACCCCCATCCTCCCAATCTCATCTGGGAGAGTGGCAATATGGCAATGCCTTCATGCTGCTTAAAAAAGTGGCGTCTTTCCAGTACCGCAGCAGGCATTTTAAAGTGCGCGCATGTGTCCTCACTGCCTGTCGCATCTGCCCTCCTTCCCTCACAACTTCTGTCCCCTCCAACAGAAGTTGTGTCAGAAGAGAGGCAGGATTGGCTAGCTGTGAGGACAAGCGCACAGCCTAAGGCCCGCCACTGATTTTAAAAAGTGTGGAGGAGCCGGGGGTCACCATGCTGCCCACCAGGATGTGGACAGGTCGTCAGCTCTGAGCTAATCACTCAGCAATCCAGTCAGCTGCATGACATCACTTCCTCCCATTTATTCTTTCAAATGGTACACCATGAAGTTGCAATGTAATATATTTAAAACAAATTGGAGAAAATGTGTTTTCATTCAATGCATAGTTAAGCTCTGGAATTTGTTGCTGGCAAAGTGGTAAAAGCAGTTAACGTAGCTGCATTTAAAGAAAAAAGAAACCACCAAACAAAAAGATTTGGACAAGTTCCTGAGAGAAAAGTCCATAAACGTCTTAAAGCAGATCTAACATTCTATACTACTTAACCACCCCCTACTTTATGGGATCCTGCAAGGTACTTGTGAAAACAGGATACCGGCCTTGATGAACCTTTGCTCTGACCCAGTATGGCAATTCTTATGGTCTCTGAGCAGAGACAGACTCTTATGTGTACAGTGTAATATCAAGCATGTACCCGGCCTCATTACACACTGCACATTGACCTCATAGAATGTGCGTGTGCACAAACTTTACAAGTTCCCGGAGGAAAGGTCTATAAACCATTATTAAAAAGGGACCCGGGATATCACTGCTTGACCCAATACAAGCATTGAGGAACCTGTGTCTTTTGGGGAGACTGCTAGGTACATATAACCTAGATTGGCCACTGTTGGAAACAGGATACTGGGCTTGATGGACCTTGGTCTGACCTAGTATGGCATATCTTGTGCTCCCTGTACATTCTTCAAAAAGAAAACATATACCCCCTTCTTCCATCACATGCACACTAACTTCCTTTTACTCCCATCTTCCTCCGCTTGGGTATGCACACTGTGTACTGACCAATGCCCTTAACACAGTGCATGCAGATATCCAGCTCCTGCCCTGGACGCAGTTGAGCAATAAGTATGTCCTCGTGCACAGGACGGATAGCAGCGTCAGAAAACATGTCCGCCTGATTCCCAATCGGAACCCACTGCATATGTTTCGTATACACTGGAAAGGAAAGAAGAGAGCAGACATGAGCCCAGGAATAAGAGAGGACATGGAGGGGGCGGGGGGAGGATTACAATGCAGAGCTCAGCTTAGGAAGGAACGCCACAGCAATATACAGACTGAACAAAAACAGAAGCTTCAGCCCAGGAAAAGGCAGCAACAGGCAAGGAGCGGAATACAGACCACAGCCCAGGAAAAGGCGATGGCTTATGGAAAGGACCAGAATGTAGACTGCACCTCATGAGCTGCTTAAGTTTGGGGGACTTAGGGATATGGTATATTGCAGAGAATAGGGGAAAACCAGGTATTCAGCTGCTGCTGTTATTTCTGGGACTACGAGATATGTGGCATTACTTCTGAGGTGAGGAGTCACATCTCTGAGCGTGATTTAGTCAGTAGGGGTAGAGACAAATAAGGCTTTGGGTATCAACTCTGAAAATGTGATTTGGTGGTTGGGGAAAGTTAGGTTTCTAGGATTGATACCTCGGTGGCCGAGTTATAGACAAGTAAGCAAGGGGAAAGGGAGATGGATTTAGTTCACACCTGTCTCAGAGTTCAAGATGCATTACATTTAGGTACAGAAGTTAGTATCCTGTCACAAGAGAGCTCAGAATCCAAGTTTGTACCTGAGGCAATAGAGAGAGGGGTTGACACAGTTTACAGGAGCAGAGAGGGTTGTTGCCTGAGAGGCTGCAATATGTTGGGTAGATTAACTGGGGAGGAAGAGGGGGCTCTTACCTCAGCAGCTGTGATAACAGTTGAATGGAGGAGGGGATGTTACCTCTGTGGTTGAGATAGAGTTCATTGGGATCAGATGAATCCTTTGAAGCTCTCAGGTTTCGGGTACATTTAATTTTGAGCTGAAACTGTAACGTGTCAATCTCCGTTCCTTCCTCATCACCTAGAGACATGACAAGAATTAAAAATGGGGCAGTAGCTCCCTTCTTACTCTCACAGCACTTCTCTGGTCAGACCCAAGAACTCTGATCCACAGCAGTCTGAGTGACCAAACATCAGCCATGCCAACTCTCCTCATGCTCACTCCTAGCACTGCCCCCCTTCCTGCTTCCAGGCACGAGTGCAGCAAGCTCAACTCTCAGCCCTGCTCAGCTGCAGCTGCCCCCTCTGCCTTCCAATTTACATGGGCCAGCACACTACTTCCCTCTGGCTCATGCCAGCGCCTGGAACTTTCCAGGGTTTCTCCAGAAGCCCAGCAAATCACGCAGAATCCGGGAGAATTACCAATAAGAGGATGTATCCTCCTGTTAGAGACTCTACAACTCCATCCTCAGGAACCTACCATACCTTGGTTCCTATACTCAAAAAGTCGGGGGTCAGCTCTGATGGGAATGAGTCCCAGCCGGTGAGCAAGAATTTCATCCTGAATAATGGATGTGTTGTTATACACAAAAACCTTCTCCACAGCCATGGTGGGAACCTAGAAATGTGAAAGATCAGGAATTATACTCTCACCATAAAGAGCAGAGAACCTCAACATTCCCACCAACCCAAGCAGCACACACCTTGGGGCTCCCCCTCCCTCCCTCCCACCAGTACATGTCTCATCTCCCCTCAAGACCAACAGCCAGCACACATCTCGGGCTTAGACAGAAAACACAGAGCTCGATGTGTGGCACCAACATAAGTGGTGGTGAAAAAGGAAAGTGGCAAGATTCAATATCAAGTGCACAAACAGCAGACAGGGATGTTAGATTTCATTACTTGTAGAATACAACAATCACTGTGGTCCTCTTATTCAGAGCTAAAACTACAAATTTATTAAACTCTGTAATGTAACATGAAAGTTATAGGCGACTTCTATTGACATTAATTCTATGTCTAGTAAACTTAAACAGCGGTTTGAAATGTGAAGTACAAGAGTAACAGCTTTTGAGCGCATATTTGAGAAGCTTCAGGTTATTTCTCTATTCCATCTGGTCTTTTTGCTTCTGATAGTTTTCCTTGTGTCAGTATCCTGGTTATATTTTTTATTCACCTGTTGAAAGTATGCACTAATTCGACATTTTTGTTTTAGTGTTATAGTAAAAGAAGCGTCTGTGTTTCTGCCATCCCCTGAGGAAGCCATACATGGTGAAACGCGTAGCGCATTCAGCGTTGGGTATTTTATGTACCAGCGGGAACGCGAAGAAGAAGAAGGACGTTTTTGAAGCTGTTTTTGAAAGCTAAGTTCAATGTTTACAAGAAAGTCAATTTTTATAAAAAACTTATTTAAAAGAGAAAAACGATATAAAAAGATAAAAAGACACAAAAGATAAATTTGGTCTGTTAACTGTGGCTATGAGAAGGTCGTTGATGTGTGGAGGGTTACTTGACCGTAGTCATAATGGTCATATAAATGCCCGAATAATCTGAGACCTGTTAGCCATTTAAGTTTACTAGACATAGAATTAATGTCAATAGAAGTCGCCTATAACTTTCATGTTACATTACAGAGTTTAATAAATTTGTAGATTTCATTACTTGCCTTTTCCAAATCCAAGACCAGTTACCAACCATAACTGCATTTCCCTGTCCCCAGAGAGCTTACAATCTAAGTTCGTACCCAGGAATAAGGAGGGATAAAGTAACTTGCCCAAGGCCACAAGGAGCATCTGTAGCTTCCCCTGGTTCTCGGTCTGCTGCTCTATTCACTAGGTTACACTCACCGGTGAACAAAACAGAGGGGAGAAAAAAAGAGAAAGGGCAAGAGAAAGCAGCTAGTATCTTCAAAATCACAAGCTGAAAGCCTTAGAAAGGCCAGAAGCCCCTCAGCTGCTTTCTGCATTAACCCTTTCTCTCTCCTAACAGCTGTAATTTATAGATCCCCTGATAAAAGTAGAGAGATTTCTTCCAAACTTTGACTCTTGACTTTCCCTATTTCTTAATTCTTTCTCCCGCTTGCTTATTCTTGGAGATTTCAATCTTCATGTTGATAACCTCTGCTTCTAAACTCCTTTCATTACCTCCTTTTTCAATCTCCAACTTTGCTCTTCCGTATCTACTCATCTGCATAGTCACTGCCTTGATCTTGTTTTCTTTTCTAATTGTCTTCTCTCCAATTTCAGTATCTCAGTTCTTCTCTCATCAGATTACCTCCCAAACTGCTTCTTTCTTCACTCTCCACCTCTTTCCCGTTCTGTCTCCTCACACCTTTTTAGGAATCTTCATGCTATCGATCCTTTGACTCTTTCCACTATGGTCTCGTCACCTCTTTCTTCCATCTTCAAAATCTGTTGATGATGCTATAGTTTCCTATAATACTAGCCTCTCCTCTGCTCTTGATACTCATGTTCCATCCATCCCTCATACAGTAAGACGAACTTCATCCCAGCCCTGGTTATCCTCAATTTGCTGCTTTCTCCACACTTGTGCATACTCAGCTGAGCACATCTGGCTTAAATCTCACCTTCTTTCCAACTTCCTCCACTTCAAATTCATGCTTACCTCCTCCCAGTCTACATTAGCTCTTGCTAAGCAAAACTACTATCTCCTCTAACTCTCTAGCCACTAATCCCCGTCGCCTTTTCTCTACTCTCAATTATCTCCTCAAAGTGCCCCCCACCCCTCCTATTCCCCATTCTCTCTTTGCCCAAAGCCTAGCAGAGTTCTTCTATAACAAGATGCAGGAGATTTCTCTCCAGTTCCCCCCTAGAACAACTTCACTCCCTTCTAAATTCCAACTTGTCCTATCTCTATAACCTGTTCTTCCTTTCCCAAGATCTCTGATAAAACATGTCATCTTTCTTCCTTCAAAATTACTACCTGCTCTTCTGATCCCATCCCCACCCATCCCCTTTCCTCCACCTCACACATTCTCAACCTTTCTTTCCACTAGCCTTCAAGCATACTGTGGTTACTCTCCTACTCAAGAAACCTTCACTTGATCCTAATTCTCCTTCAAATTATTGTCCAACCTCCCTTCTCCCTTTCATTTCAAAACTTTTTGTATGCACAGTCCTCAACCGTTGCCTTGAATTTTTTCCTCTCAAGCTCTACTAGAACCTTTTCAGTCTGGCTTTCGCCCTTTACATTCTACTAAAGCAACACTTGCAAAGTCTCCAGTGACTTGTTCCTGGCCAAATCCAAGCGCCTCTATTCCATCCTTATCCTTCTTGACCTTTTGGCCGCTTTTGATACTGTTGACCACCACCTCCTCCTTGACACCTCGTCATCACTTGGTTTTAGAGGTTCTGTCCTGTCCTGGTTTTCTTCTCTCCCTCGCTCTTTCTGCATTTGTTCTAATGGTTCTTCCTCTTCCCCTATACCACTTTCAGTTGATGTTCCCCAAGGGTCTGTTTTGGGCCCTCTACTATTCTCTCTCTTCGCCCAGTCCCTTGGTTCTCATCTCCTCCCATGGTTTTCAGTACCATTTTTATAGAAACATAGAAATATGATGACAGAAAAAGACCACATGACCTATCTAGTCTGTCCTTACATAACTACAACAGTCCCCTTTTTACCTTTAGAGATCCTCAGTGTTTGTCCCATGCTTTTTTGAATTCAGTTACTGTCCACATCTCTACCACCTCCACTGGGAGACTATTCCACGGATCCACTACTCTTTCCGTAAAGAAATATTTCCACATATCACTCCTGAATCTATCTCCCTTCACTCTCATCCCATGTCCCCTCGTAGCAGAACTTGCTTTCAAATGAGAGGCTCTCTCCCTGAACATTTATGCCACGGAGGTATTTAAACATCTCAGAGGTGTACATATTAAGATCCTTCAGTCTGTCCTCGTATGCTTTATAATGAAGACCACTAATCATTTTAGTAGTCACCCTCTGCACCGACTCCATCTTGTTCACATCCTTTTGAAGGTGCGGTCTCCAGAATTGCACACTATACTCCAAATGAGGTCGCACCAAAGACTTATACACAGGCATTATCAACTCCTTTTTTCTGCTAGCCATTCCTCTCCATATGCACCCAAGCATCCTTTTAGCGTTTCTCGTCGCCTTTTCTACCTGTTTAGCTACTTTAAGATCAGACACAACCACGCCTAGGTCCCGCTCTTCTTTAGTGGACAAAAGTACTTCACCCCCTATACTATATTGCTCCCTTGAATTGCTGCAGCCCAAATGCATGACCTTACATAATTTTAACATTAAATCCCAGCTGCCAAATTCTAGACCATTCTTCAAGCTTAGCTAGCTCCCTCCTCATGTTATCTACACCTTCCTGGGTGTCTCCTCTATTGCAGATTTTGGTATCATCCGCAAAGAGGCAAACCTTACCCGACAGCCCTTCCGCTATATCACTAACAAAGATGTTAAAAAGAGTCGGACCAAGGACAGATCCCTGGGGGACACCACTGGTAACATCCCTCTCCTCAGAGTGGGCTCCATTTACCTGTACTCTTTGTCACCTCCCACCCAACCAATTTCTAACCCAAGCAGTAACTTTAGGGTCCATCCCTAGAGTGCTCAGTTTGTTTATAAGTCGTCTGTGAGGAACAGTGTTAAAGGCTTTACTGAAATCTAAATACACCACATCTAGGGCTCTCCCTCGGTCCAACTCCCTGGTCACCCAGTCAAAGAAAATCAGATTTGTCTGACAAGACCTGCCTCTGGTGAATCCATGCTGCTTCGGATCCTGTAATCCGCTGGACTCCAGAAACCTCACTATTTTCTCTTTCAGCAGCGTTTCCAATAATTTACACACCACTGAAGTTAAACTAACCGGCCTGTAGTTTTCAACCACATCCTTACTTCCGCTTTTGTGTAAAGGCACCACATGAGCCTCTCTCCACTCCTTTGGTACCACTCCCGACTCCAACGAGGCATTGAAAAGATCAGTCAGTGGAGCTGCTAGAACGTCCCCAAGTTCCCTCAGTATTCTAGGATGTATCCCATCCGGTCCCATCGCTTTGTCTACTTTAAGTTGAGCTAGTTTCTCATGAACAGTCTTCTGAAAATTGTGCAAGATGTCCCTCGCTTCTGTTCCTATTTGTGGGTGTTTTCTGAGGTCCTGCTCCTGGTTCTTCATCTGTGAACACAGAACAAAAATATTTGTTAAGCAATTCCGCTTTATCCTTATCAGCTTCTACATATTCCTCCCCTGCACCCTTGAATCTGACAATACCACTTTTGCCCTTCCTCTTCTCACTAATATATCTGAAAAATGTCTTATCCCCCCATTTTATTGCACTGCCTATTTCCTCCTCCTTTTGAATCTTTGCCTTCTTGACTACTTTGCTAGCTTCTCTAAGTTTTTCCAAATACAGATGCCTGTCTTTCTCTGTCTGTGATCTCTTATATTTCATGAAGGCCTCCCTCTTTTTCTTCACTTTTTCAGCTAATTCTTTCGAAAACCATAGCGGTCTCCTTTTTCTTTTACCTTTATTTACCAATTTAACAAAAAGGTTGGTTGCCCTTAAAATATCCCCTTTCAGTTTTGCCCACTGTTTTTCTACATCCCCCAGCTGTTCCCATCCCACTAACGACTCCCTGAGGTATTGGCCCATCTTCGCAAAGTTAGTCTTCCTAAAGACTAAGATCCTCACCTTTGAATGGATTCTAACAGCCCTACTCCTAATACTGAACCACACCATCTGGTGATCACTGGATGCAAAATGATCTCCCACTACAACATCAGAAACACTTTCACCATTGGTAAGCACCAAGTCCAGTATGGCCCCTTCACGTGTGGGGTCTGTTACCAATTGCCTGAATAGTTCTCCCTGTAGAGAATCCAGGATCTCCTTACTTCTAGATGATACTGCAGCAGGAATGTGCCAATCAACATCTGGCATATTGAAATCTCCTATCAGTAGCACTTCCCCTTGCCTAGCAATGCTGCGTATGTCTTCAATTAACTCTGTCCACCTCTTCCTCTTGTGAGGGAGGTTTGTATTATCACACCAATGCAAATAGATTTCTCTTTCCCTCTTTCTAGTTTAACCCACAATGCCTCCTCTCTCCCTTTTAAGCTCTGTAATTCCAAAGCTTTAATAGTAGTTTTTACATATAGAGCCACTCCTCCTCCCCTACTTCCTACCCTGTCCTTTCTGAATAAAGTATGGCCAGGTATAGTTACATCCCAATCATGGTTTTCTGTGAACCATGTTTCTGTAACTGCCACTAAATCCAAGTCAGCCACTCCCACCAAAGCTTCAACATCAGGGATCTTATTTCCCATACTACGGGCATTTATACACACTGCTTTCCATATGTTACCCCTGTTACATTAAATACCTTTATGGAAATGGGTATCACCTACCTGGGGGCTTTCTTCACCCATCCCCAACGAATCTAGTTTAAAGCCCTCTTCAGTAGATTAGCCAGTCTACTACGGAAGACGCGTTGACCTTTCTTGGACAGATGGATGCCATCTCTGCTCTGCAACCCTTGGAACAGCATCCCATGGTCTAGGAAACCAAAACGCTCTTGATGATTTTTATGCTGCTTCTCAAATCTATTTCTCCTCTCCTGATATTTCTCCAGCACTGCAGACCCATATTTCTGCCTGTTTCTCTGACAGTCACCTGGATGTCTCACTGCCAAATGAAACTTAACATGAAAAAAGCTGAGCTACTTATCTTATCCTCTAGGCACTCCTCTCCCCTTCCTCCTCCTTCTATCTCAGTTGGCAATACTCTTCTTTAATCCTGTTTCCTCAGCCCATAACGCTGGCGTTATCTTTGATTCCACTCTTTCCTTCTCTTCACACATACAACAAATAGCCAAAATCTGTCGCTTCTTTATCTACAACATTTACAAAATTCACCCCTTCCTCTTTGATAACACTGCTGGAACACTTGTCCACTCTTTAATTACTTCCCGTCTTGACTATTGCAACTTCCTACTTGCAGGTCTCCATCCAAATCATCTCTCTCACCTTCAATGTTCAAAACTCCGCTGCACGGCTAATCTTTCACCAGCCTCATTTTTCTCATATAATCCCTCTTTTCAAATCACTTCATTGGCTTCCCTTCCACATCTAATTCAAACTCCTCCTAACTTTCAAGTGCATTCATTCGGCTGCTCCTTACTATCTCTCCTCTCCCTCTACACCCCTCCTCATAAACGTCATTCTTCTATTGGCTTGCTCCTTTCTTTGCCCTTTTCTTTCCCTGCTAACTCCAGACTTCGGTCCTTTCACCTCGCTGCTCCTTATGCCTGGAACAAACTCCCCGAGTCTGTATGTCAGGCTTCATCTCTACCCCTCTTCAAATCTTTGCTAATGGCTCACACCTCTTTGAGGCTGCCTTTGGAGCCTGATCCCTTGGTCTCCTTACCCTTCCCTATTCTATCCATTTTTTAAACTTTGTCTTGTTTGTCTTGATTAGATTCTAAGCTCTAACGAGTAGGTTCTGTCTTTATCTATGTTTGTACAGTGTTGTGTATGCCTAGTAGCGCTTAATAAATGTTTAACAACAACAACAACAACATTTATTAAACAATTCTTTTATACCGCCTTTCAAAGTTATCAAAGCAGATGTTATGAACTTTTGATTAACCTGCAATTTAAATTTTGGTCTTTGGCTGTTCTGGGACAATTTATTTGATCCCATTGTTTATAATGCTAAGCTCTGCAGGTTAACTGAATCATTGTTTGAATGTGATGCTCTGTTATTAAGGATCCTGGTCTCCTGCAGCAGCTACTAGGTAGATTCTGCTGTAAGGGATAGCAAATTGTGCAGCACTAAAACAGCAGGGAGTAGGTGGCAGCCCAGCGACAGGGAGAAGGGGTGAGCAGTGCTCCCGATAGCAGAAAGAGAAATTGAGTAGTGGCCAAGTGCAGGCAGGTCCAGCAGCCCAACAGCAAGGAGGCAGAAAGAGAATGGGCAACCACAACCTGTTCCCCAATCTTCACCACCATGGCAAGTCATCAAGAGCTTTATTTGACCTATTACAACTTTACAAAAAAAAATAATCGAAAGTAGACCAAAATAACATTTCTTCATTAAATTACAAAGAAAAAGAGCCTAGAGAATTACAAACTAATTATTTAAAAAGCCACATTCTTCACTACCGCCTATACTCTCCATGCATGGCAAATCAAACTCAAATTCGTTACCAGAGGATGCAGTAAAAGCTGTTAGTGCAGCTGGATTTAAGAGAGGTTTGGACGAATTCCTGGAGGAAAAGGCCATAAATCATTATTAATGAGGATCAGGGAAACCCAACACTTACCCCCGAGACAAGCAACATGGAATGTCTACCTGGATTGGCCACTGTTGGAAACAGGATACTAGCTTGATGGACCCTTGGTCTGACCCAGTATGGCATATTTAAAAATTGAAAACAAAAATTATATGCTCAAACTACAACATAAGGAATTTAAAGAAAACTTTATTTCAGGTGCTTGGGTCTCAGTATAAAACGTCGCAGCTTTTGGTCAGATTTGAAAACTCAATATCAAAACGTAGCTGCTGTTCACATCAACGAACCAGACTTCTTTTCACGCACCTTGTTTGTTTTATGCTATAATCAGTTGCTTTAATAAAATATTATTTATCCTTTATTCTTCTTATACTCAGCATGTCTTTTTTTCTTTTTGTTGTTTTATGAATATAAAATCAAAGTCCTGTTTCCCGTATTATGTGCATTAGGTTGCTCTATTGCCTCTTGTAAGAACTCAATAATCGAAATCCATATTTTGCAGACTAGTGAAAAAAGCGATGGTAATCATAATCACTCAGACACTTATCTTTTCCGATGCTCATGCCTTTTTCACATGTAACTTGCTGATGTAACGAGGCTGTTCGAGCTCCCAATTTCTGCGGCTGTAGCATAAATCCCAACGCCGTTTCTCTAAGGCGCCGAAGCATTTCACGATGCAAGTTTCATCAGGGGAATGCACATATTCCGTTATAACTGACCTATAAAATATATAAAGCAGCCAAAAACTTTTTCATTCCATAACACTTCTCTATATAGAATGTCACTGTTAGAAATTCTCTTCCTAATGCAATAAAAAACTTTTATACCTTGAGAGCCTGCTCTTGCTCTTACTTGAACGAGAAGAAAGCCTCTCTCCACATTCCTCGTTAACTGTCAAAAGACACCGCGCATGCGGCTCAGGATAATGAAATGCTTTTAAAGACACACAGCATAACTCCTCCCCCTTATACGGGGTGCCCCACTCAGACCTCGAAACTAGAAGAAGGTATCTTTAAAAATGTTTTTACATGCAAAGTGACCACTCTATGGATGCATTCAGTCCATGCGGCTTTATTGTATTTAAAGTAAAAATCCAATTTTGCTCAGCCCTAAGTAAAAACTGTTCTCTCGACTTTCCTCCTCTGGGAGTTAAAATCTGGTCTATGGCAAAACCAAGCTGTTCAAAACTATGATTTTCCTTAAGGCAATGTTGCACTAACGGTGCTTCTAACACTCTGTTGTTAAGCCGGCTACGATGCTCTGCTAATTGTAGCCGCAACGGTCGAATGGTCTTACCGACATATAACAACATGCAAGGACAACGAATGCCATATACAACTAAGGCTGATTGACATGTAGTGGTTTTCCTCAATCGATACAGCACTCCTTGATGTTCAAAATTCATCCACTTCAAGGGTCACTGCACAAATGCTGAAAGAGCCACATCTTTTGTGCCCCGATGTTAGAGCACTATCATCGTTATCATCCAAAGGAGAAGACCCCGTTTGCTCAGGATGGTTTAACACAGCAGTCATCGACGGGAGACGCTACAGGTTCTTGGGATATTTTGCAGAACACGCAAAAACGCTGTCTCCGAGCTGAGTTACACAGATTATCTTTAGTGGAATATATTAATCGCCAGCAGATCCCGAGAGGTTTACGTGTTTATAAGGAACCACGCTTGCCCAATATCGATGCGACTTTTATAACAAAATGGAACAGCGTATTGAACAAATGCTCGCTGGATCTAATGATCTTGATAATTGATCATATGAAGATGGAGGTTCAGAAGATGACGGCAGAAGTTGAAAAGCTCCGGGACACTTTAAAGGTGTCGTCTACTCCTGATCAATATGCATAAAAGACAGCTGACATACAAAAGCAGGTTGAGATAGTTAGGCAGGAGGTGATGGTGAAGAAAACTAAAAAACTAACCAGGGATAATTCGGATTACATGGTGGGGTATGTTTACCCTTGGCTTAATGTGAATAGAAAAAACATTCGTAGTTCCCGTAAAAAGGTTCATTTTGAGGATTATTCGGATGACTCAGAGGAGACTAATACCAGCAGTTCCTCAAAAGATCGAAGTTTTTCCGGGGACCGAGAGGACACTACAAGGAAGAAAAAACAGAAAGAAGCTCGGGGCAGATCACCAGAATGACGTTATCCCAAACGAAAGTAGCCACATTGCCGGTTGCGGAAAATTTGGTGATTAATATCTCAGGGAAACCCCTTTCTCAAGAGTCTATTCAGTTACTAATGAAAGGCTTATCTTATGTGCCGAAGATAATCCATGATCCTTTTCAGTTTCGGATTGATTTCTTGAACCTAATGAGGAAGTTACAATTAAAAATTTTTTTTGCTCAAACTAATGATTGTTTGTCAAATGCGGTGTCTACAGAAGATTCTTCACAGATTCCACGAGTTCCCTTGCCATACAGGTCCACATGGGTACCTCCGGGTCCTTGCCCGCCAGCTTTGCAGGTTTTTCAAGATCTAGTGTTAGCAGATGTTCAACGTTTGGAGATGACTAAAAGAAGATGTTTAACAACTTTGACTCCCTCTGAGCATACGGTTTTGCGTCAATTAAAGAACCGTACAGATATAATTATTAGGAGGGCTGATAAAGGAGGGGCGATAGTGGTCCTCGATAGACAGTATTATATCTCGGAGGCGTTGCATCAGCTGCAAGATGAAAATACTTATAAGGTTTTGGAAGTGGACCCTACACCTCAGTTGCGATCAGAAATTAAAGCAATAACGCTTGAGGCTTTACAACATCATATATTGGAGAAGAAAGAGTACCATTTAAACAGTGATTCCAGTTCTCTAGCGCAGTTTTATACAGTACCCAAAATCCATAAGAATTTGTCTACCCCTCCGGGAAGACCTATAGTGTCAACAAAGGGAACACCATTGGAGCCCGTCTCCACATATGTTGATTCGTATTTGCGTCCGCTTTTGATTCAGATTCCTTCATTTTTGAAAGATATTACGCACTTTTTGAATATTTTATCAGATTTTGCAACATGGGCGGAGAGTACTGATACTTTTTTGGTAACGTTGGATGTAATTTCACTTTACACCAGTATTCCTCAAATAGCAGCACTTAATATAGTGGAACAGTTTTTGCACCAACGGGGTGATTTATCTTGGGACACCATCTCTATGCTGTTAAAGTTATCCAAGTTGGTCATTTTTCAAAATGTTTTTCAATTTCAAGAGGTTATTTATCAACAGATAGCAGGAGTTGCCATGGGTGCGACCTGTGCCCCTTCCATCGCAAATTTGTATATGGCAGCATTTGAGAAGCGGTGGCTGGAGCAGTCATCTTATGACATCAATATAGTTATCTGGAGGCGATTTATAGATGACAATTTTCTTATTGTGGCAAGGAACTGAAGAGGAACTCTTGTCTTTTTTCGATTGGTTAAACTCTCGGGATTCACATATCAAGTTTACTATAGAGTACAATAAAAATACCATCAATTTTTTGGATGTTAACATAAAGCGAGGGGTAAAGGGGTGGGTGACCTCTATTTTTCACAAACCCACGGATCGAAATACTTTCTTGCATTTTACAAGCGCTCACCCGCGATCCTTGAAGGAGGGGTTACCTTTTTCCCAGTATCGCAGAAACTGTTCGGAGGTCTCGGATTATCAAAAAAAAATCGAAGCAATTAATGCAGAATTTTTTATCGAGAGGCTACCCGCAATCGGTGGTGCGGCAGGCTTATACCAGAGCCCTTTACAACAATCGCTGGCTTTTATTATCGTCTTCGGGCCAAGCACAACGCTCTAGAAACAGTTTTGATACCGATAAAATTAATCCTATCACTCGTTTTTCCCCTCAGTAAATTGATCCAAAAAATAGTAAGCACCCATAGTAAAATTTTGAGTTTGACGCCGGGTTTGACAGACAAGAAGATCAGGTGTGTGTGGAGTAGAGGACAAAATCTTAAAGAACAGCTGAGCCCCTCAAGAATTCGTCCCTTGGATGATAACGATGATAGTGCTCTAACATCGGGGCACAAAAGATGTGGCTCCTGCAGCATTTGTGCAGTGACCCTTGAAGTGGATGAATTTGAACATCAAGGAGTGCTGTATCGATTGAGGAAAACCACTACATGTCAATCAGCCTTCGTTGTATATGGCATTCGTTGTCCTTGCATGTTGTTATATGTCGGTAAGACCATTCGACCGTTGCGGCTACGATTAGCAGAGCATCGTAGCCGGCTTAACAACAGAGTGTTAGAAGCACCGTTAGTGCAACATTGCCTTAAGAAAAATCATAGTTTTGAACAGCTTGGTTGTTTTGCCATAGACCAGATTTTAACTCCCAGAGGAGGAAAGTCGAGAGAACAGCTTTTACTTAGGGCTGAGCAAAATTGGATTTTCACTTTAAATACAATAAAGCTGCATGGACTGAATGCATCCATAGAGTGGTCACTTTGCATGTAAAAACATTTTTAAAGATACCTTCTTCTAGTTTCGAGGTCTGAGTGGGGCACCCCATATAAGGGGGAGGAGTTATGTTGTGTGTCTTTAAAAGCATTTCATTATCCTGAGCCGCATGCGCGGCATCTTTTGACAGTTAACGAGGAATGTGGAGAGAGGCTTTCTTCTCGTTCAAGTAAGAGCAAGAGCAGACTCAAGGTATAAAAGTTTTTTATTGCATTAGGAAGAGAATTTCTAACAGTGACATTCTATATAGAGAAGTGTTATGGAATGAAAAAGTTTTTGGCTGCTTTATATATTTTATAGGTCAGTTATAACAGAATATGTGCATTCCCCTGATGAAACTTGCATCGTGAAACGCTTGGGCGCCTTAGAGAAACGGCGTTGGGATTTATGCTACAGCCGCAGAAATTGGGAGCTCGAACAGCCTCGTTACATCAGCAAGTTACATGTGAAAAAGGCATGAGCATCGGAAAAGATAAGTGTCTGAGTGATTATGATTACCATCGCTTTTTTCACTAGTCTGCAAAATATGGATTTCGATTATTGAGTTCTTACAAGAGGCAATAGAGCAACCTAGTGCACATAATACGGGAAACAGGACTTTGATTTTATATTCATAAAACAAAAAGAAAAAAAGACATGCTGATTATAAGAAGAATAAAGGATAAATAATATTTTATTAAAGCAACTGATTATAGCATAAAACAATAAACAAGGTGCGTGAAAAGAAGTCTGGGTTGTTGATGTGAACAGCAGCTACGTTTTGATATTGAGTTTTCAAATCTGACCAAAAGCTGCGACGTTTTATACTGAGACCCAAGCATCTGAAATAAAGTTTTCTTTAAATTCCTTATGTTGTAGTTTGAGCATATAAGTTTGTTTTCAGTAGTGATAGGCTCAACAAAAACTACCCATTTTTTCTAGTTTACATATTTAAAAATTGAGCAATTTCTAATATAAAATTCCACCTCTCCCATGCACAAATCCTGTAAGGAAGCTCATTTCTAACTAAATAGCTTATCAGTTAAACAACCAAAAATGAAGACCAGCTCCCAGATTCCCACCACCCTTACTCCAGCCAAACAACCTCCACCCACGGCTGTTCCCCTGCCCCATCACCCTTATCAACCAAGTTCTTCCCCACATCACTAAGAGCCCAACTTTTTCCAATCTCATCAACACTGCTATATGCCTACAGCCAGTGGTCAGGGTGTTACTATCACTCAGCTTCCCTGAGAAGGGAGAGCAGAAGTGACTCATTACCTCTGCCAGTAGGATGCGCCGGAGGGCATTAGCGAGTGCTGCATCGATCCCAACCATATCAAATTCAAGTGTGTCCTCCGTCATACAAACTATGTCCACCCGGAAGTTCTACAGGGACAGATAGAAAGGTGCAGCAGTGAGGATCTCCCCTAACGCCACAGTGACAGACAGACAGACAGACAGGGGGATGCAGCAGGGAGGGCCCTGGCCAGACCCTGAAGAAACACAGAGCCAAGCATGGAGCTTACTAAGAATGAGAAGAGCCCAGCTCTGCTCCACAAAATTCAGTAAGGACACATCTCACCTTCTCAAACTTCTCCTGGCCCCAAGTATCATCGTAACCTGGATAATTCCCAGGGAAATCTGTAGTGTGAACCTGGAAGAGCCAAGGATGGAAAGCAGTGAAGGTGAATCCCAAACACATTACCAGCTTTGTGCCACCAGCATAGCCTATGAGTCTACTCAGAGAAAAGTTAAGCCATTCTCACTTAGCCAGGCATCCTTCTCTATTCTGAGGGTCTCTGTTGTGATGGTCTGATTTTGTCATATACATATTACACAAACAAAAATAAAATATTTTGTAATCCTTTGAGAATTGTATTATATTAGCAGAATATAACTGGATGCAAATATGTAAGCTAACAAGCTGCTGAGAAGAGGGCACACAACAGGTCATTTCTGAAGGGGGGGGGAGAACAAAAAAAAAAAAAAAACACAAACTCTCTCCTCAAGGTTTGCCAAGTATTTTCATGGGCTGACCTCATCATACAACATCATCTCTACTAAATCTCGGCAAGTAACCACCACCAACACCATTAAAATATGACAGGAATGAAAAAGGGAAAAAAGTCATACTGACTGCTTATCACCCTGGATCAAAAGACACCCATCCCTGCTCTCAGCAAAAGCATTTAAATGCGAGTCCAAATTATCTCAGGGAACAGTTGATTCTTTATGCCTACATTCTTTTTTTGTAACTTTTTATTTTATTGATTTAACGGGCATCAAAACAAAATATATACCAGATCCTTAGCCATCATACTCCCCAAGCCAGTACATATCAGTATAACTACAAAAACATAAAACATACAAAAACCCCTAAAAAACATAAAAACCTGCCCTACTTAAGGATATTTTACAGGACTATACAAATAAAGCTTCAGTAGTATTTGGGGTCATTTCCAACTGAAAAACTGCAAGAATTACATAGAATGCAGCCCTCAAAATGCAACTCACAGAACCCCCCCAGTCAATAATTTTACTAATTTCATAATTTTAATTTAATAACAGCACTTATAGTCCGCTAGTACAATCTAATTTTTTACTCCACTTTGTACATCTGTAAAGTATAGACAATACACATTAATCACAATTTTAAAAAAAATTATCCCATAACCACGTTTTTAAAACTTTTTGAGAGGAGTCACCTGATGTGCTGAGAGTGCATAGCCATGTGCTGTGCCCTCTCCGGAATCCCCCGCCATCATTAATGCCCTGGCTATATAAAAATTTATATTCTCCACATGGGCGACAAAGCACGGACCTCGATATACCCCCAGAACAGGGAAACGCATTGCGGAAAGCATGAAATCTGCCCAAAGACCGTGAATAACTGGTAGTACAATCAAACAAAATGGCCAACTCCTCTCCTTCGCCGAGCTCCCCAGGGCAGGCCGCATTGGTGGATGAAGTGACCGCGGCAGTAGTCGGGGCCCTGGCAGGGTATTTCGATTCCATCACGGGACAGACATAAATCATGGTACAATCGTTCAAAGCCATTGGTTCCTGACTGCAAGAAGCAGAGGGGCAGATATCGCAGCTGGAAGAAACGCAAAAGTAGATACAAAAATTAAGCAACTAAAAGAGCTGGTGGGGAAACAGGCCATAAAGCTAGATGACATTGAAAAATTGAGACGACAGAAAAATATCTGATTCATCGGCATCCCGGAATTGAAGGACAGTGAGCTTTGCGGCTATCTGGAGACACTCCTGAATACATCCTTGATCATGGGAGACTATTGTAAATCATTGATTATGGCACATATCTACCGAGTTGGGCCCAATACAGGCCTCTGATGCAAGACCACAGGTGGTAATCGCCTGATTTTTGAATTTCCTACAAAAAGAAAAAGGTACTGAAACAGATGCAAGCCCAAGGTCCTATTGTGTGCGGGAACGTTAAAATCTCAGCCTACCAAGATTACTCGGTTGATTGAGTGCCAAGAACAGGGCCTGCGCTACAGTGTGCCAGAAACTGGGGGAGGCACAACTGAAATTTGCTGTGCTATGCCCTGCCATGCTCAGGATTTTCTTTACTGTGGGCCAAGGACATTTGATAGCCCTGAAGCATTGCAACAGTATCTGGACTCTTCACTCGCATCTAAATCTGGCGCTGTCTGAGGAGCCAGAATCATTGGACATACTGAATAATACAGGAGTATGATGCAAATTTGGGGTGCTTAAGACGACCGGAGGTCCCCTCAGAGGGATGTTCAGACATTGGAACAAACTGAATGGATGGCCTAAAAGAACTGTTTATGTGATACCTAGAGACCACGATGCTCGCTCTTTTTGCACTCTTTTCATTCTTGCAGCAGGTGGTGCAAACTTACAGGTACCCAGGAACCCATTCTGGTACTTATGAATACTTATGTTACCTTGGACTGCGATACCAATGTCCAGGATATTAGCTAACTCAGAATACATGTATAGAGACATCGGCCTTACAATGATCTTAATGAAACTGAGGTATGGGAACGAGGCATGTGTGTGCATGAACGTAATATAAAAAGGGAAACATTTATTAAAAGGATGAATGAGATAGGGTTGCAAAGTAGTAATCCAATATAGGGCAAATGGTAATCAACTTGATAGAAGGAGATGTAGAATGACTGAAGGAAATATTGGTTGAGGATTCTAACATCTAGGAGTGACTCAGGAGATTGGATGGATGGCAGGGATGGGGAAGGACTGGGAGGGATGGAAAGAAGGGGGGAGGGGGTGCAAAGGGAGGGATAGATAACTATTTAGATTACAAGATGAAGAAGTGTATGTGTGTATAGAATAGGTGTGGTTGTTGATCAAAAAGGTTAAGGTGGGGGGGGGTTGGGTTACAGGCTGGGAATTTTGGGGTCTACTGTTTAGATCAGGCCGTTTCCTTACACTATGACTTAGGGAGAGAATATTTAGCTGGAATGTTTGCAGGCTAGCTAGTCCCATTAAAAGAAGGAAGATTTGGGAGACAATTCCTGCACCGGGGAAAGATCATAATGTTGCAAGAAATTCGCCACGTAGTGGAGGAATTAACTAGGCTGAAAGGGGCCCAAGCCCAAGGACGGAAGGGCAGAGTTGCAATGCTTATCACAAGGAGGGTGGACTTCCAATGCATTCAGGAGATCAGAGATTCTGTGGCCACTATGTTAACAGTAGTAAGGGAATTATGGGGAAGAGCAGTGATCCTGAGAGCAATTTATGCCCCAAATATCCCACACCCAAATTTTCTTTTGCAAGATTGGTGGCGCAAATAGAGGGCTTGCCTGGCTACCCTTTGAATTTGGGAGGGGATTGGAATGGGGTATTAGACCCGCAAATTGATATTACAGAGACACCAGTGGGTCCCAACAGTATACATACACGTCATCTGGGCCATTTCCTGAGATGCCTACATCTTATGGATGCGTGGAGGCCTTGCATCCTCAGGAACACAACCACACACACACACACACACACACACACACACACCCCTACCTTTCCAGAGCCCAAAATACTAGTGCCCAGATAGACCATCTTTTTTTCTTTCCTTCTTTTTCAGCATGTAGAGATAGCGGCAATAGGGCCCTACGAGATTTCAGATCATGCCCCTTTTTGGGCAGTGGGGATCCCCCCCAGGAACAAAGTGGGATATCCCCTTGGCGCTTTCCAATTGAATTATATGAAGAGGAGGGATTCTGGAAATATCTATTAGAATGTTGGCACGACTATTGTCACTTTAATGGTGGCCATGTTGAGACTCTGGAATTATTCTGGGAAGCATCTAAGGTGGTATTAAGGGGCGACATGATCTCTTACATCGCTAAATGCCATCGGGATATTGCCGTGCAAATCATCCGCTTAGAAAAACAGGTCTCTTTGGACCGACCACTATGGACCTGGTGTCCTATAGCTGCAAATAGGGCTCGACTCCTAGCCACCCAGGCCACATTGAATACAGCGATTCATCAGTGACAAAGAAATCTCTTGTATACTACAAATATCACCTATACCAATATGGGGACAAACCGGGGAGACTGCTAGCACGCTGCCTTCGGAAAAGTCAGAGCTCCAGCTATGTAGCTGCCCTCAGAAACAGGACTGGGGTAGAATGCTGGGACACCAAGGGTATTGGGGACATTTTTGTTCAATTCTACCGCTCCCTCTATAGTATGAAAGATGTCTCCTTGGTATGCATTCAAACCTACTTGAACCGTATGTCACTTCCACAGGTCATGCCAAGTCAGCGGGAGCGGTTAGGGGCACCAATATCGGCCGACAAAGTACAACTAGCCATAGCAAGAGCTGCTCTCTGTAGAGCACCAGGGCTAGACAGCTATAGAGTAGAGTACTATAAAAATCTTGTCGACAGACATCCTGGGTCCATTAGTAGATAAGTTCAATACTTAGCTGACTTGTGGCGAGCTGAAGTACAAGATTAACTCAGCACATAAAGTAGTTCTGCCCAAACCAGGTAAAGACCTGAGAGTGGCAGAATCTTACTGCCCGATCTCTCGCCTCAACTTAGATCTAAAACTGTACACCAAAATACTGACAGAGCGCTTAACATTATGTCTCCCTGATTTGGTTCGCCCGAGTTGAACCGGATTTGTATAGGGGAGGTACCATGTTAGTAGCTTGCATTGGATCTTCACACCATCCCACACATTCAACCAGCCCCCCTCTCTTTAAGGCAACCCCACCCTCGCTTCCGCCATACTCTCTAATATTCCTTCCCCTTCTCTCATCTGGTAACATCAATCCCAACCCTGGCCCCCCCCCCCCCACCGATTTCTTTCCCCCACTAAAAAAAGTTCCTCACGTACCCCATCTAATCTCATCCACATCCCGCTCCTCCCTCCTTCCGCCCGCCCCCATTCATCCCACAATCACTTATCCATAAATTTCAACTCCAACCCTACCCCCAAAAATAATCCCTCACATAACCTACCCGATACCATAAATTTACCCCTCTTTTCCCCGCCCTCATGTCCCTCTTCGAGAGTACACTCACCCAGACACACCCTGCTCCCTCTAAATCTCGGCATTACCCTAGAAATAGATCCCTACGCCACTCTGATAAGAAATCTACACATAACATATCCAACCTTATCCATATCCCTGTCCGTCCCCCCCCTCCGCTCTCCCGTTTTCATGTGCCCTATGGAACGCATGCTCAGTCATCAAAACAAACCCTTTTATTCATGACCTTTTCATCTCCAATACCCTGCACCTTCTTGCCTTGACTGAGACCTGGCTCCCCCCAGACCACACCACATCCATTGCCTCTCTCTGCTATGGGGGCTACCAGTTCTCCCATACACCTCGATCTACTGGTGGTGGTGGTGGTGGTGTTGGCCTCCTACTCTCTCCCTCCTGCTAATTCCAACCCCTTCTGCCACCCCAATCACACTCCCCCCTCTCCTTCGAAGTCCACTCGAATGGTCCACCTCCTCTCACTACTTCCCCTCCGAATAGCTGTTATCTATCGCCCACCGGACAAATCCAAATCAACCTTCCTCACCGACTTCGACTCCTGGCTTTCTGCCTTTATGGATCCATCCTCCCCCACTCTTATTCTTGGTGATTTCAACATTCACATCGACAACCCCTCTGACCCCCATGCCTCAAAGTTCCTCGCTCTTACCTCCTCGTTCGACCTCCAACTTTGCTCCACTGCCCCCACACATCTACACGGCCACTGCCTTGACCTAATACTATTCTCCAACTCCTCTCCTTTAAAAAGTTCCGCAAATCAATCCTTCCCTCATCTGACCATCACCTCTTAACATTTACTCTACAACTTCTGCCGTCCCAACCTTGCCCTGTCTCCTCCAACCTATTTAGAAACCTTCATAATATTGATCCCCTGACTCGCTCCTCCACCATCTCTTTCCACCATTTTATCTTCCAAGTCCGTCAACGAGGCATTATCTTCATACAATGCTACATTATCCTCAGCCCTTGACCCCCCCCCCCCCACGTCCTGTCAAACGATCTACTCCCCAACCCGTTACCTACGCATCTGTGCCCGTTCTGCCAAACGAGCTTGATCCAAATCCCGCTCCCCGGAAGACCTTCTACACTTCAAATTCATGCTTGGCTCCTTCCAGTTAGCCTTAGCACTTGCCAAACAAGATTACATCATCCATCTGACCAACTCCCTTGCCTCTGATCCTCGCTGTCTCTTTAATACCCTCAATTCTCTCAAGGTCCCCCCCTTTCTGCCCACACCCTAGCCGATTACTTCCATGATAAAATCCACAAAATTACCCTCCAATTCCCTACCCCCCATACACCTCCCCTCCTCTCCTCCCCCATCCATATTCCCTCTGCCACCCTCTCCTCCTTCCCTCCTATCTCTGAGGAAGAAACTGCACTCCTTCTGTCCTCCTCCAAACCCACCACCTGTTCATCAGACCCTATCCCCACCCATCTCCTATGTTCCATCCCCCTCCATCACTCATATCCTCAACCTCTCACTCGCCACTGCAACTGTCCCCGTTGACTTCAAACATGCTGTTGTCACACCCCTTCTCAAGAAACCCTCACTTGATCCCACATGCCCTTCTATCGACCCATCTCCCTCCTTCCCTTCATATCCAAACTACCAGAACGAGCAGTCCACCATCACTGCCTCGACTTCCTCACCTCCCAGGCCCTCCTTGATCCACTTCAATCTGGCTTCCGTCCCCTACACTCCACTGAAACGGCACTCACAAAAGTCACTAAATCCAAGAGCCTCTATTCTATCCTCATCCTTCTTGACCTTTCTGTTGCCTTTGACACCGTTGACCACGACCTTCTCATCACCCTCTCCTCGCTTGGCTTCAAGGACTCCATACTATCCTGGTTCTCCTACTACCTCTCCCATCGCTCATTCAGTGTATGCTCTGGTGGCTCCTCCTCCTCCCCTACCCTGCTCCATGTAGGTGTACCCCAGGGATCTGTCTTGGACCCCCTCTTCTCTCTCTATACGCAAGGCCTTGGTGCGCTTATCTCCTCCCATGGCTTTCAGTACCATCTCTATGCCGATGACTTGCAAATCTACCTCTCTACACCTAATATTTCTCCGGCAACCCAGTCCAAGATCTCTGCCTGTCTTTCGGACATCGCAGCCTGGATGTGTCAGACGACGACTGAAAATGAACATGGCCAAGACTGAACTCCTTGTCTTTCCACCTAACTCCTCCCTCCCCACTTCCCCCTCTCTCAATCCATGTGGATGGGCCTACTATCCTTCCTGTTCCCTTGGCCCGCAATCTAGGTGTTATCTTTGACACGTCTCTCCTTCTCCGCTCATATCCAGCTTGTAGCTAAGACCTGCCGCTTATTTCTCTACAACATCAGCAAAATCCACCCCTTCCTCTCTGAACACACTACCAAAACACTTATCCGCTCCTTAAATCTCCTCTCGCCTTAAATCTCCTCTCGCCTCGATTACTGCAACCTACTCCTCGCTGGTCTTCCCATGAGCCACCTCCTTCCCCTTCAATCTATACAAAATCATGCTGCTCGACTAATCTTCTGCCAGCCTCACCATGCCCATATTACTCCTCTTCTCAAGTTGCTTCACTGGCTCCCTGTCCAGTTCTGCATCCAATTCAAGCTTCTCCTGCTGACCTATAAATGCATTCACTCTATGGCACTTCAATACCTCTTATCTCTCCCTACGTCCCCTCTTGAAAGAAGTAATTAGTCCTTACCTGCTAATTAGTGTTCCTGAAGGAACTTCAGTGCAGTCCCTTAACTTCTGGGTTGCGCAACCCTTCCAGCAGCTTGGAGGCTGAGCCCATCATCCTTTTGATGATGGTGGGGTATAAATACCCCTGGCACCACCTACTGGCACCAGTAATCTATTGCAAAAGCAGACTTAAAGGATAGATAACAAAGAACTTATAACTATATGACAACATGCAATAACTTACACACCTCCTAAACTAGTAAACTTTTTTTTTTTTTTTACTCCACCAGGAGGTAAAGGAAAAAGGGAAAGGAGGAGGTGGTTTACCTGAGGGCGCAAAGGCCTTCCCCCTTTCCAGCTGAACCTCTTTTCGCGGACTGCCACGTGCTCCGGGTCCTAAGCAAGAGACCCCACGATTTTGTTCCGTAACCTGTCTTCGGTCCGCCAACTGAAAACTACCGAACTCGGGCGGGATCAGGGACTGGACTGAAGTTCCTTCAGGAACACTAATTAGCAAGTAAGGACTAATTACTTCTTCCTTATCGTCACTTCAGTCCAGTCCCTTAACTTCTGGGATGTAACAGAGCAGTTTAAATCTGGGAGGGGTTCGTTATCCCAGACCGAAGTACTGCGCTGCCAAACCTGGCATCCGACGCCCCTTGGACATCTAGCCTATAATGCTTGGTGAAGGTGTGGAGGGATGACCAGGTAGCCGCTCTACAAATGTCCAGTGGCAGCACCAAATTATTTTCAGCCCGGGACGTTGCTTGCACTCTAGTTGAATGCATGCTAAGAACTCCTGGAACCTGCTTCCCTCTGAGGATATAAGCCGAGGCAATCGCCTCCCTGATCCACCTAGAAATGGAAGCCTTGGCCGCTGCCTCTCCCTTATGCGGCCCTCCAAATTGAACGAATAAGCGTTCGGACTTCCTGAAAGGCGCCATGCGGGCGAGGTACCTCTTCAGCACTCTATGCACATCCAGAAGCCTAAGCTTCTTTCCGTCCCCTGTTTGATCCCTTACCGCAAAAGAGAGCAGAGATACCGACTGGTTTACATGAAAAGGAGAGATGACCTTAGGTAAGAAAGAAGGAATTGTACGCAAGACCACCTTATCCCTAAAGAAAGAGAGAAAGGGAGGTCGGGACGACAATGCTTGAAGCAAATCACTACTAAAAATACCGTCTTTAGAGTCAAGTCCTTCAGGGAGGACTTCCTCAGCGGTTCGAAGGGCTCTCCTGATAAGGCATTCAAGACTAGGTTGAGGTCCCAAAGGGGGATAACGGATCTTTGCTGTGGACGTAACTGTCTAACCGCTCTCAAAAACCTGCCCACATCTGAATGGACCCCTAGACATTTGCCTCTGACCTTCCCCCTATAGCAAGAGATTGCTGCCAGCTGGACCCGCAAGGAGCTAGGCGCTAGACCCTTCTCGAAACCTGCCTGAAGGAACTCCAGGACCTCTGGGACTGATGCTGAGAGGGGCCCGATTCGACGCTCTGTACACCAGGCCTCAAAAGATACGCCAAACTCTCACGTAAGAAAGACAGGTGGAGCGTTTGAGCGCTCAACAAATGTCGAAATTACTGATCCCGAGTACCCCCGCTTCATGAACCTCGCCTTTCAATAGCCAGGCCATAAGCGAGAACCGATGCACGTGGGGCATGCGTACCGGACCCTGCCGTAAGAGGCCCTCCTTGCAGGGAAGCCGCCACGGCCGATCGGCCGTTAACCTCACGAGGTCTGCGTACCAAGGATGCCGAGGCCAATCCAGGGCTATGAGAATTACCAATCCTTGGTGGGCTTCCACCCGCCGCAGAACCCTCCCTATGAGCGCCCAGGGAGGGAACACATAGAGAAGGCCCTCTGAAGGCCATCTTTGGGCCAGGGCGTCCAAGCCCTCAGACATCCTTTCCTTTCTGCGACTGAAAAACCGATTCGCCTTTGCAGACGTGTACCGAGCCATGATTGGTATCCCCCACCGGGCAACCACTTGATCGAACACTTCCTGCGCCAGCTCCCACTCTCCGTAGTCTATCCTGAACCTGCTGAGGTAATCGGCAGTCACGTTGCCTGTTCTGGCCACGTGCTGCGCCGATAGCGCCAGCAAATGGATCTCGGCCCACTGAAAAAGGACATCCGCCTCCTTCTCCAAGGACGGACTGCTTGTTCCCCCCCTTGACGGTTGATGTAAGCCACCGCGGTGGCGTTGTCGGATAGGACGCGGACTGCCCTTTGACGAACCAAAAGCTCGAGGGCCCGGAGAGCTAAGGTTACCGCCCTCAACTCCAGCCTGTTGATTGACCACTGCGACTCTCTCGGAGTCCAGCGGCCCTGGGCGAACTGCCCCTCGCAGTGAGCGCCCCAGCCTGCTAAGCTCGCATCCATCGTCAGTCGAGTCCACTGAGGAGTCTCGAGTGGCATCCCGCAGCCCAGGTTCCTTGAGCTTCTCCACCACCGCAGAGACCTCCTGATCCGGGGAGGGCAGGGAATCCGTCTGGATAAGGGGTGATGCTGATGGGACCACTGCCGCAAGAGGGTGCGTTGGAGAGGTCGCATATGAGCCCGGGCCCAAGGTACTACTTCTATTGCCGCTGCCATGGTACCCAGCAGTTGAAGGTATTGCCAGGCCGAGGGGCATCTCGTTAATAGGAAACGGGAAACGAGATTCCTCAGGTCGATTAACCTCTGCTTCGAAAGGAACACCCTTCCCCTTCTGGTGTCGAACCGAGCTCCGAGGTACTCGATCTCCTGAGTGGGCGTTAAACTGCTCTTTGCACGATTGATGACCCACCCCAACTTCGAGGAAATCCACGACTTTGGCAGTCACCACGTGACTCTCCGCTTCTGACTTTGCTCGGATCAGCCAATCGTCCAGGTAGGGATGGACTAGGATTCCTTCTTTTCGAAGAGCTGCGGCCACTACCACCATTACCTTGGTGAACATCCTGGGAGCTGTCGCTAGCCCGAAAGGGAGGGCCTGGAACTGGCCTCTTGGTACGGCAAATCTTAGGAACTGTTGATGAGACTCTCGGACCGGGATGTGCAAATATGCTTCCGTCAAGTCTAGGGATGTCAGGAACTCTCCCTGCCGAACGGCAGCAATCACAGACTTCAGGGTTTCCATGCAGAAGTGAGGAACTCAGACAGCGATTGATTTGCTTTAGGTCCAGAATAGGACGGAAGGAACCTTCCTTCTTTGGAACTACAAAATAAATGGAGTATCGACTGTACCCTCTTTGCTCTTGTGGGACCTGCAATACCGCTCCCAGCGCTATAAGTCTTGAAAGGGTGACTTCCACCGCCGCCTTCTTTTCTGGTGGACCGCAGGGGGACTGAATAAAAGCTGGGGTTACTCGCTTTGTGAACTCGAGAGCGTAACCCTCTCAGATCACCTCTAACACCCACTGATCGGATGTGACTCGGGACCAGGCGGGAAGAAACTGCCTTAAGCGACCTCCCACCGGCAGCACTCCCTCCTGGACCCCCGTCTTCTCATTGTGATTTTCTAGGTCCCGAGGAGGAGGAGGCCCCAAAACCTCTACCTGCCCCGCGAAACCCTCGGAAGCTCTGACCCCTGGAAGGAAAACGGCCCCTGGGGAAAGGGTTCGGTCTGGACTGTCGGAATCTTCAGAAGTCCTTTGGCTGACTTCAGACCGGCGCCGAAGAACGGCCCAGCCTTGGTCTATCTTCGGGGAGCCTACCCCCCTTCGACTCTCCCAGCTCCTTTACCAACTTATCTAGGTCTTCCCCAAACAATAGCTTCCCCTTGAAAGGAAGTCGGACTCAGGCGCGCCTTTGAAGATGCATCCGCCGCCCAGTTACGTAACCACAGGTACCTTCTGGCTGCCATGACAGAGGCCATATTCTTCGCCAGACTCCTAATAAGATCATACTGGCTATCTGCTAAGAAGGCCGAACCGGACTCTAACTTGGCCGCCACCGCTTGGGAGTCGCTTGAAGGACTGTCAGCCAGTTGCAGCTGTTGGGACCATCTCAGACAGGCTCTAGCTACCCAAGCCCCAGAAACGGAGGCCTGTAAGGCGAGGGCACTAACATCAAAGGCTTGTTTTAGCAGGGTGTCCAGTCTTCTATCTTGACTGTCTCTCAGGGCCGCGCCGCCCTCGACCGGTATAGTCGTCTTCTTCGTTACCACCAAGACCGCCACGTCCACCCTAGGCGACTTCAGCAGGTCCTTGTCCGGTTCCGGCAACAGGTAGAGACGGGACATCGCACGGACTCCCCTCAGGGTAGATTCTGGCTGATTCCATTCTTCCTGAATCATCTGACGTACCACTCTGTGGACTGGGAACACCTTCTGAGACCTCCTGACGGCTTGGATCAACGGATCCTCCAGAGCTTCTTCATCTGTAGGAGCCTCTGAAGCCATATTGAGTACCTTTAGAGAGGCTCACTTATTAACGCCGGGAGCTCCTCTCGCAGAAAAACTCTATGCGGGATTGCTCCTCCTCCGGGATCTCTCCCTCTTCAAGCTCCTCCCCTTCTTTGTCTGAAAGCTCCTCTTCAGGGGTGTCCCGAGGCAGAGACTCAAAAGGTTCCTTGCCCAATAGCCTTGCGCGCTTAGGGGGAGGCCCAGATTCAAGGGATCTAGAGTTCCCTGCACCAGCGTCCATGCTGTCCCTCACTGTTACTGGTTCTGCTGAACTGCGCAAGCAGTAGGCTTTGTGCAATAGAAGAACAAATTCAGGTGAAAATTGACCCCAGTCTCCCTCCGCCCCCGAGGAGAGGGAGGGAAGGGACTGGGAAGGGCCTGGACCGTCTGAGGATGAAGGTGGGGAGAATGGGAATCCCTTCCCCCTTCCGGAAGGTCCCCTGACCCCTGAGGGGCTTGAGACATGCTCAAGTGGATTTCCTGTTCCACGGAAGCGGCCTCTGCTGCACAACCCCTGCAGACTCCTGCTTCTGAGACCGTCCCTCTACGAGTGCTGCAAGAAGGACACCGCAGCTTACCCGTCATGCCCCTTTGTACACTGCTACCCACAGGCCCAATAGAAATTTAAACTTCTGTAAAGAAACCCAGAGATAAAGGAACTTAAAA
Organism: Ichthyophis bannanicus; assembly: GCA_033557465.1. Taxonomy (NCBI): domain Eukaryota; kingdom Metazoa; phylum Chordata; class Amphibia; order Gymnophiona; family Ichthyophiidae; genus Ichthyophis; species Ichthyophis bannanicus. Next base: position 44,645,763 of record CM066033.1, on the reverse strand, counting down.
TGTGATAAAAAGTAATAAAATGTAAATCAAATAAATTAAATAAAATTAACTTAAATAAAATGATGCCAGACTTGTGTCTATATCAAGGCAAAAGGCTCCCAGCGCCCCCCTCACCTCCAGCCGTTAAAAACACGGCACCAAAAAAGCTCAAAATCTTTAAACTTTATACTCCAATTAACTAAACTACAGATGGAATAGAAGGCTTTTATTCTGTGATACTTGCAGTTTGGAGCTCCGGCGCGTTGCACTGGAAACGAGGGAACCAGACGTTCTCTGCTGGTTCCCACGTGGTAGGCCGCAGCCACGTGAAGGCCGGGCCTGCGGGTGGTGGTGGAGAAGCCACCGAAAACTACGGGCTCTCCGCCCGGGAGGCGGCGGGGGATGTCACACACACACCCGCTTTGCCCTCCGCAGAAGCCTCAAGCGTCCAGCCGCCTCGAGGCTGTAGCGCAAGGCAGGAAACGCTGCTGCGAGAAGTGTCGGTGCTGCCTCCAGCGCTCAGCCACCTAAGGGGCTTCGGCGCGAGGCAGTAGCAGCTGTGCCAAAAAGGACCTCGGGAAACAGGCCGCCGCGTGCGCGGGAGGAGAGCTCTCCGGTCCTCCCCGCTGCACGGGTAAACCCCTTCCTCAGGAGCCTCAAGGGAGCAGGGTTGCCAGGAGGCAGGGGGGGGGGGGGGGAAACAGAAGTCTTAAAAGGTACAAGACTCTCTAAGGCTCTCTACTGAAAGAAAAAAAAACTAAAGGAAAGTAGAAGATTAACATAAGTTAAATAAAATTAAATCAATAATCCTTAGCTAAGACCCCGTAAGCACTCAGGCTTACAGGAACCCTCCAGCTGCTTGGAGGCTGAGATTACTGGTGCCAGGGGTATTTATACCCCACCATCATCAAAAGGATGATGGGCTCAAACTCCAAGCTGCTGGAAGGGTTGCGCAACCCAGAAGTTAAGGGACTGGACTGAAGTGACGATAAGGAATTTGCCTTTCAATGCCTTTCACCCGCACCACGAGCTCCCGACTGCGCTCCTTTCACCTTGCTGCACCTTACGCCTGGAACAGCCTACCTGCGTCTGTGCGCCAGGCATCCTCCCTGGCCCTCTTCAAATCCAGGTTGAAGACCCACCTCTTCACCATTGCATTCAGGTCCTGACTCCTTCCTCATCTCACCCTAATCCCCGTCAACATTCATGAACAAACTACAGTCCAAACTGTACCACACCGTACCTTGCGTAGAACTAATGCTCTGTACTGTTTTAACTAATGTACTGTTCTAACTAGATTGTAAGCTCCGATAAGCATGACTCTGACGGGCAGGGACTGTCTCTTGTATATTGGCTACCTCTTGTAGGTTAGCTGTGCGGCACTGCGTGCGTGGTGCTTTAGAAGTGCAGAATAATAGTAGTAGTAGGATCATTGCGTTGCTGGAAAGGGTTCACCAGACTCAGGTTCCAGCCCTACTTAGAAGTTTTGATGCTGAAAAAGCATTCGATAGGGTAAACTGGTCCTATCTATATGAGGCCCTGGGTACAGGCCCTATACCATCACCCTACAGCGAGGACAAGCGTAAATGGAGGCTTTACCTCCCGTTTCAATTTGGAGACGGGAACGAGACAAGATTGCCCCCTATCGCCACTGCTCTTCATCCTCTCCCTAGATACACTTTTGAAACTAGTGTACTCTAGGGAAGACATCCCCGGGGTTAATATAGATGACACATCCTTTAAACTATCCGCCTTTGCGGATGAGTTATTGGTATTGCTAACAAATCCACAGGCCTCTGCCTAAATAGAAGAGTTTGGGGCTCTGGCAGGCCTGCGGCTAAATAAGTTCAAATCAGAAGCCCGAGATGTGCTTGGCAATATCCAGAACAATTGGCCGGTACAGTTCCCTCTTAAATGGGCAGGAGACAAAATTAAAAATTCCTGGAAATTTGGCTATTGACTGCCCCAAAGCGCCTCTACAACTTGAATGTCTCTCTCTTGATTGGGTAGATACGGGATAAACTGAGGGACTGGAACCCTCTCCCACGGTCACTGGCAAGACGGATTTCAGCATACAAGATGATGGTCTTTCCCTGGATTCTTTATATGTTGCAGTTGTTACCCCTCCAATTGCGGCATTGAGATAAATGGGAAAGAGAAATGTTTACAGAATTTCCTTTGGAAGGGGAAGAGACCTAAATTGGCCAATGTTAGATTACAGGGGCCGTAGCATAGAGGTATAAGCCTCCCAGATCTAGCCCACTATAACCTGGCCTATGTGCTGCGGCATGTCCGGTACTGGATTGGGAAGCGATCTGTCTTAACACCATGGGAGGTGGAGGAAGCTATGGTTGCTCCGTTGGCGTTTGCTAATGTTCTCCATACCCCGAGAACTCAATTGCCCTCTCAGATTCAGGAGAGCTTACTGATAAACGGTGTTTGTAACAGTTGGAAAATCCTTCACAGGTTGATAAGGATACTTCCTGACACTATGGTGTACTTACCTATACAAGGAAATGGGACCTTCCCCTCAGGATCTGACTTGTGTGCCTTTTGTACATTGTGCTCATTGGGAGCGATGCATTTGTGGCAGGTGATTGATGAGAGGGGCCCCATATTAATTGGCAGAGGAGCTTCAAAATCAGCTTGGGTTGCCTAGGGACCAATATTTTCCCTATATTCAACTACAACACTAATACAACCTCTTTGAACGGACAGGGACTGCAGAAAGGAGTTTTTGACAAATTGGAAATGTGTTTTGAATTTGAAGATCGAACATGGGTCTCCGTGGCTAAGTATAGCAAAAAAACTAAGTGACTGTCCCAGACCTTGCACATATGATCAAGGGATCCGCAAATGGGTGGTGGAGCTAGTAAGTCCATTGGAAAGGTTTGCTTTTCGGTTGCAGTATGGAGGGAAGTGCTGTCAGCAGCTAAAGGAACTTCCAAACCCAGTTTAACAGACTCCGACGAAACCGGAAGTGAAGGAATCAGGTCAGAGACAGCCGGTCCCGATGCAGAGCAGTTGAAATAAACCCTGGGCAGCTGAGGCAAGTAACAAAACAGCTTACTCACAGTTTCTCTCTGAAATTGATACCCGATCATCCTGCTACAGTCTAAGACCTCGTAGCAAAGACTCAGCGCTGCTTTAAAAAAATCAGGAGCGGAGGAAGTGACGTCACCGACCGAGATGGCGGTCTGAAGTCGGAGCTCCCTTCGGGATATAGAATATATAGCAATATTCCTTAGCATCGGGCCTCCCCCCTGGCGAAAAGAGCATTTTGGGGGTGCGGTACTTGAGAGGAGAATGTCTACTAAGAAAAAACTGGAGAAATTCCGATCAAATTATGCGCCCCTACGCACTCAAAAAGAGAGGGCCGAGAGGGAGGATACAGAAAGGGAGGATGAACTGGAAAATGCTGATGAGCACTGCACTAAAGGGGACTTACGTCGATGGTGTCGGGAAATAAAAACGGAAGTCCTTGGTGTCAAAAGTGAGGTGAAGGAGCTTTTAGCGGACTTTCGCCATGACATGCAGGCCTTAGGACATCGGGTTTGAAGTGCTGGAGGAGCACGTGGACGAGATGGCCACGGCAGCACAGACGGTGCGCAGTATCACTAGTAGATGGCGGGAAACAACGGAGGACTTGCGGGCGAAAATCGAAGACCTAGAAAATAGGTCTCGACGGTGCAATATCCGCATACGAGGGGTCCCCGAGGAAGAACGCTACAGACAAGCAGACAAAGTGGTACGTGAAATATGCGAGGCCTTGCTAATTGCGGAAGATCAGGCTGAGTTGGCACCTAAAGTCGAGATAGGTATCGAAAGGGCGCACAGAGCTCTCAGGGCCCCTCCAGGGAATAGGCCCAGGGACTTCATCGCTTGTTTGACTAGCTTCCCCCAAAAGGAAGCGATTATGAGAGCGGCGGCAAAGCGGGGAAAGTTGCCATGGCATGGCTCCCTGATTGAGGTCTTTCAAGATCTAGCACCGCAGACTTTACTACGTCGCAAGTTGATGCGGCCGGTCACTGAGTACCTACGCAGCGAAAAAGTTAAATATAAATGGCTATTCCCATTTGGTATTCAATTTGAAGCTGGCGGAGTGACGTACCGAGCTAAATCATTATCTGAAGCCTGGAAGTGCTTGGAAAAGGCCAAAGCCCCAAATTTACCTCAGAAGCGGTCTGTTTCAGAACCCTCCGATCAAGATCGAGAGCAGTCCCCCCTTCTGGATAAGTTGAAGTGGCAACGGATACCAACGAAAGGGCATCGTCTTCGCCGCACTTCAGGAGATCTTCTTACCACTGCAGACTCTGAGGCGGGTGGGACACTGCAGCCGACATGAACTTGTGGACTGGCGCTTTGGATTTGGAATATATCTTCGGCGAGAGGTTCTCGGCTCCGGGGGTGAGGGGATGAGAATCTGTTCAGTGATTTTCATAGCCCTCGACCTGGGGTGATACCGATGACTTGCTCAACATTCCTTATTTGCCTACATGTTGGACTGGGTGGAGTTCTGGTCGGTGGAGGTTGGAATTCTAAATGTGTGCTCTATTCAGGTTGTTATAAGCTGTTGAATTTTACTTTTCATAATGGGGCATGATATAATTGTTTGCTTACCACAGTTCTGTTTTGTTAGTAGTTGGAGTGGGTATGGGGGGCGGGGGCAAAAAAGGAGTAGATTGCCTGTGAGGGCTTCTTGGTTTTTTTTTTTTTATCGGCTCTATGGGTTTAAAAGCGGGGGGGGGGGGGTCCGAATTAATGGTGCTATAAAGCGTCTCGGAAGGTGTGTCTCTTCCTCAGGTGAGGTGACACAGGATTTGGGCCTGTGGAGAGATATCTCGAGGGTGGGGGTATAGATGGGGTAGGAGCCTACAGAAGATGGGTGGGGGGGGAGGGGTGGGAATTGGGCGGGGGAAGGGGGTTGGAGGGAGGGGGGAAAGGTTGGGGAGGGATTACATCCTGGGGCTGCCAAGGCTAGTGACTCTGGAAATGTTTGATGGCGGGACTTAGGGTAGGCTCTATTAATGTTAGAGGCCTTAACACTCCCCAAAAACGGAAAGCGCTGTTTCGGGAAGTCCGGCTACAACGCTGGCAAGTAGTCTTTGTGCAAGAAACCCATTTGTTGCCAAAAGATGAGCACCTTCTGCGCCATAGTGCCTATACAGATATTTGGTTTAATGCTGAAGGTTTACATAAAAGGGCTGGAGTGGCTGTCATGGTTCGCCGGGACGTCCCCTTTCAATTAGGGGGGGTAATTAAAGGTATGGCGGGGCGAGTTTTGTTAATCTGGGGTGAGTTGCAGGGACAAGAGGTCACCTTCTTGAATGTTTACGGCCCCAATGACCCCCAAACTGAGTTTTGGGCCATACTGTCTGGCTGGCTTTCCGATAAAATCCATGGGGCGTTATTGATGGGGGGCGATTTTAATGAAGTGCTGAACCCCAGGTGGGATAGATCCCTAGGGGGCCATAGAGGAGACACTAAAAGGCGGGTACAATTGCGCAGATTGGTGCAGACCTATGGGTTGTGGGACCTTTGGCGTCAGGTTAACCCGCAAGGGATTGACTATACCCACTATTCTCAGGTTCATCATAGTTACAGCAGAATAGATCTGATTCTTGGGGACTCATCCTGGATATCAAAAATTTTGAAGGTGGGTATAGAACCCATGTCCTGGACGGATCATAGCCCGATATGGGTGGAATTTGGTGGTGAAAGAGACACGAGTGGAAGGTCCTTTTGGCGTCTTAATGAAAGTCTGCTGCAGGACCCAGCAGTGGTGGCGAGTGTAGTGGAGGAAATTCGACACTACTGGGAGGTGAATGACACTGGGGAGGTCTCCTTGGGGATTCAATGGGATGGGTTAAAAGCGGTGTTACGTGGAGTTTTGATACAACGGGCAGCACGCAAAAAGAAGGCTGCAGGGGAAAAGCAGGTCCAGCTACTTCGCCTAGTCACAGAGTTGGAACGCCAGCATAAGCAGGGAGGCGGAGCTCGGATTCAAGCGCGATTGGCACATGCGCGAGCAGAATTAACCTCCTTGCAGATGGAAACAATTAATTTCCAATTAAGCCGCATTAATCAGCGTTATTACGAATTCCATAATAAGGCGGGCAGACTGTTAGCAAGGAAGCTGCAGGATAGGGATCAGCGTTCTACTATTTTGAAGATTAAGGGCCTGGGAGATAAGCTTCTTTTTAGAACTAAAGATATCAGGGAGCAATTTTGCCAGTATTATCAAACATTATATACTAGTGAGGTGGCAGAAGATCCCTTAGGTGCTTCTAAGTATATCCGGGACGGCGGAAGTCTCCCGGTAATTTCAGAATTTGATCGGGATCTTCTTAATAAGGAGATCTCCCTGGAAGAGATTTATCATGTAATTAAGGGTTTACCCTCAAATAAATCTCCGGGACTAGATGGCTTTTCTACGCTGTTTTATAAAAAGTTGCAGACACCATTGGCGCCGCTACTGCAGCGCTTATTTAATGCGGTTCTCCAGGGGCAACCCTTGCCGCCTTCAATGAATCAGGCCGGAATTACGGTGATAGCAAAGCCGGGTAGGGACCCCACTGTCTGTGGTTCCTATCGGCCTATTTCTCTCTTAAATACCGACGGGAAAATATTGGCCAAGATATTAGCCAACAGATTGGGGCTAATCCTGCCAAAACTTGTTCATTCTGATCAGACGGGCTTTGTTCAGGGGCGGAACACGGGGGATAATATCCGAAGAGCTATCCAGGTAATGTGGACCGCTCAACATCAGAAGTAGGCACTACTGGTACTAGCGATCGATGCTGAGAAAGCATTTGATCAAGTAGAATGGGGGTTTATGTTTGCGGTATTACAAGCAGTGGGGATAGGCCCCAATATGCTGTCCTGGATAAAGGCCTTGTACACCTGTCCGGTAGCGACGGTCAAAATAAATGGTAGGCACTCTGAGTTCTTCCCTTTAGCGAGAGGGACGAGACAAGGGTGCCCACTTTCCCCCTTGCTGTTCGCCTTAACCATGGAGCCACTGGCGCAGCATTTGCGACAGAACCCGGATGCCACGGGCCTCACCGTTGGCTCGATGACACATAAGCTGGCAATGTTTGCAGATGATCTGTTGCTCTTTATCACCCGCCCATTATTGACTTTGCCTATTTTTATGGCAGAGTTGAAACGTTTTGGGGCGGTGGCTGGCTTTAAGATTAACTGGGATAAAACGGAGGCACTGAACGTTAATCTGCCTGGGCAATTACAAACGCATTTACAGGGGTGTTTCCCATTCCGTTGGGCTGCCAGTCAGATCAAGTATCTTGGGGTGAATTTAACTCGTAATCTTGATGAGTTATATGGGGCTAATTATCCGGCGCTGATGGACCGGATAGGCAAAGACCTGGAGAAATGGAATCATGAGGGGATCTCGTGGCTAGGCAGGATAGCGACGCTTAAGATGATGGTGTTGCCTCAATTGCTGTATCTTTTTCAAGTATTACCCATCAAGGTTCCTCAAACGGTCTTGCATAAACTTCAGCGGAAGCTGTTCTTGTTTGTGTGGCGACATCGACCCCCGCGCATTGCGCGGAGTGTCATGTATAGAGCACGGGAAAACGGGGGGCTGGGAATGCCAGTGATAGCGGATTATTATCTAGCGGCGCAAATGCGGCAGGTGATGGAGTGGAGGGAACCAGTAAGGTCGAAAGGGTTTCTGGCTCTTGAGCAGCAGGCGGTATCCTCGTATAAACTTAATTGTTTACCTTGGTTACCGATGGGAACCTTGCAGGGACAGTGGACGGGCAATCCCTTTATACGTCATCTTTTGGGGGAGTGGGTAAGAGGGTGGCGAAGAGTAAACGTTCGCCCGGGGCCGTCTTTGCTCTCACCATTGACAGCTACTCCAGCCTTTGCTCCGGGTCGGGAGAGGGTATTTCGGGTGTGGGAAGAGCGGGGGCTGACGCAATTTGTGCACTTAATAGAGGCCGACAAGGTTAAGTCCTTTGATCAATTGAAAGCGGAATTTCAGTTAGACAAGCGGGACTTTTTCGCTTATTTGCAGGTGACACATTACCTGCGTCAAAGAATTCAACGTGACCGCATTGACGAAGGACTTAATGATCTTGAAGCCTTGTGGGTGGGCCACCATGCCTCTCGAGGATTGATACGCTTACATTATGCAAGTTTGCGAAAGGCTCAGGAGGCAGAACCCAAATTGAAATATATGATAGAATGGGAAAAAGATTTGGGACTGACTTGGGATGGAGAAGATTGGAAGGCTATTCTTAAAGCAGTGTCCCGATCTTCGATTTGTACTTTGATTCAAGAGAATACCTATAAAATATTAATGCGGTGGTACTACACTCCTGAAAGATATCATAAGATGTTCCCAGCGGCTCCGGCTTTATGCTGGAGGGGCTGTGGGGATAGGGGAACATATTATCATATGTGGTGGGAATGTACCTGGGTTCGTTCATATTGGCTGAAGATTCGAGACCAGATGACTACTATTTTTGGGGTCCGGTTAGAATTATGCCCTACTTTGTTTCTCTTGGGAGTCTGGCCAGATAATCAGTCGCAGAAATGGTCCCGCCCCATGCGTTCATGTATAGTGGCGGCAAGGTGTGAAATAGCCTGGAAGTGGAAGCAGGGGGGACCTTTGGAGCTTCATCATTGGATTACTAGATTATATAAAGTTTTGCATATGGAGCGGTTGACCGCTATAACGGAAAAATCAAGGGGAGCGCTTGGACCGTCAATGGCAACCGTTGCTGGAGCACTTGGCAGCCTCAGGTGCAAGCTGAGCCTGACGTGGGGGGGAAGTGAGGAGGATAGCGGGACAGGGGGGCTCATCGCCTTGAGGATGTGTTCTTGTAATCAGTGGGGGGGGGGAGGCTTTGGGGGATTAAGGGGGGGGGTGGGTCTGGGGGGGGGGGGGTGAAACTATTGCATAGCTTATATCCCAGTACTGTTGTATGTCGGATTGCTGGAGGAGAGGGAGGTGGTTTCTCCTTATCTTTTTCTTCTGTATTTGGATGTGGTTCATGTAATGTTATGTTTGCTTTGGAAAAATTAATAAATATCAAGTTTAAAAAAAAAAAAAAAATCAGGAGCTCTACTGAAGCCAGGCTCAGGAGCTCCACAAGCTTATCTGGGGAATCAAGTTGCTGGGAAACCCAGAGTAACACCTCTTGTGTACTCTGGGTGCATCCAGGAGCCTCAAGATATAGTGAAAAAAAAAAGAAATTGTAGAACAAGCTTGAAGAACATCCTCATCTGCTGAGACAGAGAAAATACTGAATAGGACCCCTAGGGGCATGCCTATGTCACCCAGAGCCTGACCAATCACAGCTCTAGAGTTTTTTTCTCTGTCTCCCTATCTGCTAGCAGGGGTGCATAACCCGCTTGTCTGGACTGGTCTAGCAGTATGATCTGGAAACCAAGATTTGCCCAGGGAGAAAGACTTAGAGAAACGCAATTTAAAATTTTGACGAGAGTATATTTTTCTCCACAGCAAGCCTGGAGGGCGGGCAGGCATCGCCGAATCTGCAAACTGCCCATGGTGTGACAGGGAGTCAGCGGAGCTGGAGCACATGGTTTGGCGGTGCCCAAAGTACAAGCCTTGTGGGATAAAACCCAAACCTATATATAAAAGCTGCTAGGACAGCAGATGACCCTTACGCCGGATGTCGAAATCCTAGATGCACTGGAACCACTGGGGGTGAGGGGTGCAGGGAGATGTCTATTAGTCTGTAAGGCATGTCTCCTTGCCAAGATACGTATCTTAAAACACTGGCAAGACCCGGTAGGACTGGGGTACTGGGAATGGCAGAATATTCTCCATCAAGTCATAATATGGGAAAGGATAGTTTCTAAGAGAGGGGGAGAGAAACGGGATACTTTTATAACTATCTGGGAACCTTACTTAAACACACTTTCCTCAAGGGCCCAGAACAATATTCGCACCCTTTGAAGCACGTAAGATTAGTTAACCTTGGAACTTGACAGGATAGTAGACACACACACACTTACTTGATATCCGCCTGGGTCCCTTTTTAATAGTGGTTTATGGACCGTTCCTGGAGGAAAGGTCCATAAACCACTATTAAAAAGGGACCCAGGATATCAGTGCTTGACCCAGTACAAGCAATTGTGGAATCTGTGTCTTTTGGGGATATTGCTAGGTACGTATGACCTAGATTGGCCACTGTTGGAAACAGGATACTGGGCTTGATGGACCTCGGTCTGACCCAGTATGGCATATCTTATGTTCTTACTTCAACAGGATTGGCTCCTCGTGGGATCCTCGAAGAAGGGGGGGGGGGGGGGGAATGACGCACAGTCAATAAAGACTCGAACGAACAAGGCAGAAGGTATTTATTTATTTATTTTTATTTATTTAGCTGTATTTATATACCGCTTTTCACCGGGTCAAAGAAGGTGGAGGGGGAACATCAGGTAACATAGTATTTGGTAAAGAAGAAGGGGGGAATTTAACACAAGAAAATATATGTTTCAGGGAAGTGAGCACAGCTGTGTAAAGGCACACCTCAAGAAGATTAACAGGTCGGTATAGAGGTGCGATTTAATGCCTGGAATTTGACTATGGTTGATGACAGTTTCATAGGTGCAATATTATCTGTTGATGTATCTAGTTGTTTCCTAGGGCTAATTAATAAAACATGAGACGAGAAAGGGGCTGGTAGGGGAGAGGGACGTATAAAATTGTAAAAATGTATAAAATTGATCTATGTGCTGGTTTTAAACTCCTGACACTGTAAGAGCACCCACATGTTGGGAGTGGTGGTGTTGTTCATCAATAAAAAGATTTGAACATTACATTTTGAAACTGCACATAAAAAGAGTAAAAAAAAAAAAATAAAAAAAAAAAAAAAAAAAAAAAAAAAGAGAGTAAAGTAGCCCAAATGCCCTTGAGTATGGAGCAGACAGAGCTTAAAGATTCCAAATTACCCATGCATACCAATAGCCAGATTAATATGAATAAAATACAGTCTCTAAAATGCTTGTATGCAAATGCTAGAAGTCTAAAAAATAAGATGGGAGAGTTAGAATATAGAGCACTAAATGAGAGATTAGATATGATTGGAATCTCAGAGACATGGTGGAAGGAGGACAACCAGAGGGACACTGATAGCTGAATACAAACTATATCATAATGACAGAGCTGATTAAATTGGTGGAGGGGTTGCGCTCTATGTTAGAGAGGGCATCGAGTCAGAAAGGATTCAAGTTTTGCAGGAAACAAAATTTGCTGTAGAATCTCTATGGATTGAAATTCCATGTAAAAAGGCAGCGATGGCAGTGGGGGTGTATTATCGACCGCCTGGCCAGAATGAACAAATGGATGACGAAATGCTCAAAGAAATCAGGGAAGCTAACAAAGGTTACAGCACAGAAATAATAATGGGTGATTTCAATTACCCCATTATCAACTAGGTCAGTGTCAAGGCAGGACATGCTAGGGAGATAAAGTTTCTAGATGAAATAAAATGACTGCTTCTTGGAGCAGCTGGTTCATGAACCAACCAGAGGGGAAGCCATATTGGACCTAGTCCTTAGTGGAACAACAAATCTGGTGCAAGAGATAAGGGTGTTGGGGCCACTTGGCAATAGTGATCATAGCATGACCGCGTTTAATTTAATTAGTGGAGGAGGAATGGTAAGGAAATCCACATTACTACCTTTTAACTTTCGAAAGGGAGAATATGATAAAATGAGGAAAATAGTATTTTTCAACACCCAAACCTGATGTAAGTCTTTTAACCTTTGTAACTGCTCCTTTTAGTTTTTTCTTAACTATCTTGGAAGCCTAGACCAGCTGTATTCAACGCTTTAAGAAAAAGTGGAAGGAAATCCAAAAAACTGCCAGCATGGTTTAAAGGTGGAGCTCAGAGAGGCTGTTGTTGCCAAAAAAGCATCTTTCAGGAAATGGAAAAAAAAAGCCAAATGACAAAAACTAGAAATGGCACAAGCACTGGCAAGTTAAATGCAAGGCATTGATAAGGCAAGCAAAGAGAGAATTTGAGAAGAAGCTTGCTGCGGAAGCAAAAACACGTAGACTTTTTCAAGTGAGAGAGTCAGTTTGTCCATTAGATGATAGAGGGGTTAAAGGGGCACTAAGAGGCGACAAGGCGATAGCAGAGAGACTGAATGAATTCTTTGCTTCGGTCTTTACTGAGGAAGATGTAGGGATGTTACCCATGACTGAAGTGGTATTTAAAGGTGTGGAAGAATTGAAGGAAATATCGATACATCTGGAAGATGTATTGCAACTATTTGATAAACTGAAGAGTAGCAAATCACCTGGACCTGATGAAATACATCCAAGGGTGTTGAAAGAACTGAAATATGAGATTGCAGACCTGCTATCAGTAATCTGTGAACTATCATTAAAATCATCTTTAATACCTGAAGATTGGGGGATGATCAACGTAACACCAATTTTTAAAAAAGGTTCCAGGGTTGATCCGGGAAACTACAGACCGGTGAGCCTAACGTCAGTACCGGGAAAAATGGTAGAAACCATCATAAAGAACAAAATTGCTGAATATGTAGATAGTCATGGCTTAATGGGAGACAGCAAACATAGCTTTAGACAAGGAAGATCTTATCTTATTGATCTGTTATGTTTTTTTGAAGGTATGAATAAAAAGGTAGACAAAGGTGAGTCGGTTGATATAGTGTATTTGGACTTTCAGAAAGCCTTTGACAAGGTCTCTCAGAGACTTTTGGCAAAACTAAAGAGTCATAGCTTAGGATATAGTGTACTATTGTGGATCAGGAACTGTTTAAAAGATAGAAAGGAGAGGGTAGGGCTAAATGTCCAATTTTCACAATGGAGAAAGGTGAATAGAGGTGTACCCCAGGGATCTGTGCTGGGTCTGCTGCTTTTTGACATATTCATAAATAACCCGGAAAGTGGAATAACGAGTGAGGTTATCAAATTTGCAGACGACACAACTATTTAAAGTTGTTAAAACCCATGAAGATTTTGGAAAACTGCAAGAAGATTGTGATAAATTGGAAGACTGGGCATCAAAATGGCAGATGAAATTTAATGTGGACGAGTGCAAAGTTATGCACCTAGGAAAGAACAACCCAAACTTTGGTTACACGATGCAAGGTTCCACATTAGCACCACCACCTAGGACAAAGATTTAGGCGTCATTGTGGATAACATGTTAAAACCCTCTGCCCAGTGTGCAGCGGCGGCGAAGAGAGCAAATAGAATGCTGGGTATCATAAGGAAAGGAATGGGGAAAAAAAAGAAAAGAAAAAAAAGGATATTATAATGCCTCTGTATTGATCCATGGTGCGACCGCAACTTGAATATTGTGTGCAATTCTGGTCGCCATATCTAAAAAAGGATATAGCGTTATTAGAAGAAGGTTCAGAGAAGAGCCATCAAAATGGTAAAGGGGATGGAAGGATACCCCTATGAAGAAAGGCTAAAAAGGTTAGGGCTCTTTAAACTGGAAGAGAGACAGCTGAGGGGAGATATGATAGAAGTCTATAAATTAATGAACAGAGTGTAATGAGTAAACGTAGATCAATTGTTTACGTTATCAGAATTTAGAAATACTAGGGACATGCAATGAAGCTACAGGGTAAACTATTAAAGACAAATAAGAGAAAATATTTTTTCACTCAACGTGTAATCAAACTCTGGAATTTGTTACCGGAGGATGTAGTAAAGGCTGTTAGTGTAGCTGGGTTTAAAAAAGGTTTGGACAAGTTCCCGGAAGAAAGGTCCATAAACCATTATTAAAAAGGGACCCAGGATATCAGTGCTTGACCCAATACAAGTATTGTGGATTCTGTGTCTTTTGGGGAAACTGCTAGGTACGTATGACCTAGATTGGCTACTGTTGGAAACAGGATACTGGGCTTGATGGACCTTGGTCTGACCCTGTATGGCATATCTTATGTTCTTATGTGTCTTCGATAGCAGACTGGCTAACCTACTGAAGAGGGCTTTAAGATTCATTGGGCATGGGTGAAAAAACCCCAAAGGTAAGTGAAACATTAAATATCTCTGTATAAATCAGTAAAAGGGGTAACATCTGGAAAGCAGTAGCATGGGAAATAAGATCCCAGATGTTGATACTTTAATGGAGAGGCTGACTTGAATTTAGTGGCGGTAACAGACATGGTTCACGGACAACCATAACTGGGATGTACTATAACAGGCTATACTTTATTGAAAAAGGACAGGATAGAAGGAAGGGGAGGAGGCGTGACAATATTTAAAAAATATTATTAAAGCTATGGAAATACAGGGCTTAAAAGGGAGAGGAGGTACTATGGGTTAAACTAGAAAGAGAAATCCATTTTCATTAGCATGATATACAGACCTCCCTCAGAGGGAGAAGGGATGGAGATTTAATAGAAGACATACGCAGCATTACCAGGAAAGGAGACATGCTATTGATAGGGGATTTCAATATGCTAATTGGCGCATCCCTGCTGCAGAATCATCTAGAAGTAAGCAGATGCTGGATTCAGGCAACTGGTAACATAATCCACACGTGAAGGGGCCATACTGGACTAGGTGCTTACCAATGGTAAATGTATTTTCTGATGTTATAGTGGGAGATCATCTCACATCCAGTGATCACCAGATGGTATGGTTCAGTATTAAGACTAGGGCTGATAAAATCCACCCAAAAGCGAAGGTCTTAGACTTTAGGAAAACTAACTTTGCCAAGATGGGCCAATACCTCACATTAGTGGGATGGGAAAAGCTGGGGGATGTAGAAAAACAGTGGGCAAAACTGGAAAGGGATATTTTAAAAGGCAAACAACCTTTTTGTTAGAATGGTAAATAAATGGTAAAAGGAAAAGGAGGCCACTATGGTTCTCAAAAGTAGCTGAAAAGGTGAAGAAAAAAGGGAGACCTTCATGAAATACAAGAGATCACAGCGAGAGGAAGAGGCATTTATATATGGAAAAGTCTTAGAGAGGCTGGCAAAGCAGTCAAGAAAGCAAAGATTCAAAAAGAGGAGGAAATAGCCAATGCAATAAAATGGGGGGGGGGGGGAGGGAGGAATAAGACATTTTTCAGATATGTTAGTGCGAGGAGGAAGGGCAAAAGTGGCACTGTCAGACTCAAGGGTGAAGGGGAGGAATATGTAAAACTTGATGAGGATAAAGCAAAATCGCTTAACAAATATTTCTGTTTTATGTTCACAGATGAAGGGCCAGGAGCAGGACCACAGAAAACATCCACAGACAGGAACAGAAGCGAGGGGCATCTTGAACGATTTTCACAAGACTGTGTTCATGAGGAACTAACTAAACTAAAAGTAAACAAAGTGATGGTACCAGATGGGATACATCCGAGAATACCAAGAGAACTTGGGGACGTTTTAGCAGCTCCACTGACTGACCTTTTCAATGCCTTTGGAGTCGGGAGTGGTGCCCGAGGACTGGAGAGAGGCACATGTGGTCCCTTCACACAAAAGCGGAAATAAGGATTTGGTTGAAAACTACAAGATGGTTATTTAACCTCATTGGTGAGTAAATTATTGGAAGCGTTACTGAAAGAGAAAATAGTGAGATTTCTGGAGTCCAACAGATTACCAGATCCAAGGCAGCATGGATTCACCAGAGGCAGGTCTGGTCAGATAAATCGAATTGATTTCTTTGACTGGATGATCAGGAAGCTGGACCGAGGGAGAGCCCTAGATGTGGTGTATTTAGATTTCAGTAAGCCTTTTACACTGTTCTACAGAGGCGACTTATAAAACTGAGCACCCTAGGGATGGACCCTAAAGTTACTGCTTGTGTTAGAAATTGGCTGTGAGAGAGGCAACAAAGGTAAATGGAGCTCATTCTGAGAAGGAGGTGGTTACCAGTGGTGTGCCCCAGGGATCTGTCCTTGGTCCGATTCTTTTTAACATCATTGTTAGTGATATTGCAGAAGGGCTGTCAGGTAAGATTTGCTTCTTTGCCGATACCAAAACCTGCAATAGAGGAGACACCCAGGATGGTGTAGATAACATGAGGAGGGATCTAGCTAAGCTTGAAAAATGGTCTAGAATTTGGCAGCCGAGTTCTAATGTTAAAAAAAATGCAAGGTCATGCATTTGGGCTGCAGCAATTCAGGGGAGCGATACAGTATAGGGGGTGAAGTACTTCTGTCCACAAAAGAAGAGCGGGATCTAGGTGTGATTAAGATTATCAAACACAATGTAGCTAAACGGGTAAAAAAGGCGACGGCAGAAGCTAGAAGAATGCTTGGGTGCATAGGGAGAGGAATGGCCAGCAGAAGAAAGGAGGTGATAGCGTCTCTGTAGAAGTCTTTGGTGCGACCTCATTTGGAGTATTGTGTGCAGTTCAAAAGAATATAAATGGGTTGGAGTCGGTGCACGGGGTGGCTACTATAATGGTTAGCGGTCTTCGTTATAAAGCATATGAGGATAGACTTGAGGATCTTAATATGATTTTAAGTCTGTCTTCATATGCTTTATAATGAAGACTATTAACCATTTTAGTAGCCACCCTCTGCACTGACTCCAACCTATTCATATCCTTTTGAAGGTGTGGTCTCCAGAACTGCACACAACACTCCAAATGGGTTTGCACCATAGACTTATACAAAGACATATCACCTCCTTTTTTTCTGCTGGCCATTCTTCTCCCTATACACCCATCCCTATACATCCTTCTGGCTTTCAGTCACCCTTTTTACTAGTTTAGCCACTTTAAGATCATCAGAAACAATCTCACCCAGATACCGCTCTTCTTTCGTGGACAGAAGTACCTCGCCCCCTACACTATCGCTCCTTTGGATTTTTGCAGCCGAAATACAACGCAAACACTGCGAGGTGCTGGAACACCAAAACAGCTTCTTTTGGGAAACATTACAAGCTGGAATGCTCTAGATCCCAGCATAGAAACTACCTGCTAGCACTAGCAGTATACCTGACCTCCGTCACGCATGCAAACCACAGCCAGACTCTCACCCTGTACAGAATATGGGGCAGAAGTGGAAAGTGCGGGAAGCCATGCAATGCTAGAGTAGCTGGATCGGAAAGGCATTTCCTTCTGCACAGTTCAGAGACTGCATTGCACGTTTCTGCCGGCTTAAAAGAACGTGCTGAAACGTCGCATAAACCTAGGAGAAAGCAGCATCAAGATCAGCAACAAATGTGACTCGACCAGGGACCTGAAGAGCAGTATTCCGGTAATTATCCTCTCTGTGCACACTATACGTTTCATTCTATTACCATTACGCTCTCTCTCTCTCTTTCTTATCTTAACCCCAGAACGCATTCTTTTGGCTGCGCATGTCAGTTTGTCAAACCAACTAAGCACTGTGACTGTATTCCTCCCTTCCCCCGGTCCCAGTACTCACGTTGCGGACACCGAACTCCCCAAAAATGACCCGATTCCTCATTTCCTCGACGATTCCGCTCCTCGGGGCCGCCATCTTCTCCCAAGTCTAACCAGCCTCGCATCGCGAGACTCTTGTTTCCGGCGCAAGCGTATTACGCTGAGGCCGCTACGTAACTGGCTTAGAGCGCAGAGATCGTGGAGTGCGGGCGGACGTTTACGTCACTAGCTCATTGTTTACTTCCGGGTTTGCGAAGGGGAGACGGCTCGGGGGTAAGTAAACCAGACGAGAGTAAGTGTACCGAGAGTAGAGGGATTTATTTTTTTTTTAGCTTTATTTTATTAAGATTTATTCGTCTTCTTTATGAGCAGATTCGCGCGAGGCAGCATTCAGCAGGTATGTGAGTAAATAGTGGCCATTTTAGAAAGGCGAAGTGCTTAGAGACTTGCCCTTCCGACGTTGTCGGGGCTTGATATACTGAAGGACAGGAGAGAGAGAGAGAGAGAGAGAGAGAGAGAGAGAGAGAGGGGGGGGGGGGGGGGTGAGGTGCTTGAGATCAGAAGGAAATGCATTTTCTGCTCCGAGCTACTACTACTAAAGGGCAGGGGAACAGAGTCTGGATTTAGGTCAGGCCTTTTTCAGAAGTAGCTGAAGGTGAGTTACAGTCAGGTTTAGGGTTGCCAACTGGCTCCAGATACGTCCTACAGGCTTGATTTTACACCATTGCATGCAGTGACTTTAGTTTTCCTTTTCTTATGGAGTGCAGTGGAAAAATCAGAACTACATATCCCTGCATGCAATATGGTAAACCTAGGACTAGATCGAACCCGTCGGGCACATCTGGAGCCAGTTGGCAGCCCTAGGTTCTGTAGGTGTATTCCTGTCTCAGATGGCCATGGATGGTTAAGTGTCTTGCTCAAGATCACAAAGGGTGATATAGGGATTCAAACCCTGGCTTCTTCCAGCCCTGCTGTAATCATTAAGCTAGTTCTGCAATCCACTGGACCTGTCATACAGAGAGTGGGAGGGAATTGCTTGAGTCTAAGGTTGTGGGAATGAGACAGGTTTCAGTCTCTACTTCTCATATTCAGCCCTTTTTTTTTGGCGGTATTCCCTCTCTCTTGCAGCATTCGGCCCAGAGGCAAGTGGAGCAGCATGGCCAACTTAGCAGGAGGCAACAGGAACCTTGCAAGCACAGACTGGGCAGGCTTTGAGGAGAACCTGCAGGTAAGGGTGAGAACAACGTATCTGTGAACTGTCAGGAAGGTTTCTTAAGCACACATCATGACAGACATGAACCTCTCTCCCATGTCCCAACATGGTGAGTACTGCTAGTGCTCATCTTAATACTTGCATTGTGCTAAAGAGAGCCACCTTCTGGAGTTGATAGGATGTAAAATGCATAAGCAAAATATCAAGGTGCACTTAGAAACCTTTTAGGACTGTGGAAATTATCACACAATTGCTCTGATCCCACATGCCAGCAAGATTCTACTTAAGATTATTTGGCAGAGACTACAACCATATCTGGAACAACCATATCGCGGATGTGAGATGGATCCTTGAAAAGACTAAAGACTACCAAAAGGATATCTATATGTGTTTTATTGACTACAGCAAGCCTTTTTACTGTGTAAACCATGAGAAACTCTGGGTCGCATTGAGAAGCATGGGTATACCGGAGCACCTGATCATTCTCTTGCAAAACCTTTACATTGATCAAGAAGCAACAGTTCAAATGGTGTACGACAAAACTGCATACTTTCCCCCTACCTGTTAAATTTATATGCAGCACAAATCATCGGAGAAGCAGGACTATATGAAGACAACAGGGGTGTGAAGTTTGGTGGGAGACTCATCAACAACCTTAACTATGCTGCTGATATCACATTACTGGCTGAAAGTGAAGGCGATCTGAAACATTTGCTTCTCAAGATCAAGGAACATAGTCTTAAAATGGGCCTGCACTTTAATGTAAACATGACAAAGACCTTGACAACTGGCAAAATCAATAAGTTCATCATTGATGGAGAAGAAATAGTGGACATCTTTAAACCTACTTGGATCAACTATCAATAAAGAAACAAGTAGTCAAGAAATCAGACGACGCATTGCTCTTGGCAGAATGGCTATGAAGGACCTCGACGAGATTCTCAAGAGCAGAGATGTCTCTCTCCATACAAAGATTCAACTTGTTCAAGCCATGGTATTTTCAATAACATCATATGGATATGAAAGTTGGACAGTGAAAAAGATAGACAGGAAGAAAATTGATGCCTTTGAATTATGATGCTGGCGACGAATACTATGTATACCATGGACTGCCCGAAGAACAAACCAGTCAGTACTAGAGGAGATCAAACCTAAGCTTTCTTTAGAAGCTCAGATGATAAGACTTTGACTTTCATACTTTGGACATATCATGCAAAGAGAGCGATTATTAGAGAAAGATATCATGCTTGGCATGGTAGGTCAACACCAAAGAGGAAGGCCAGCAATGAGATGGAGCGATACAATAACAGCAACAATGAACCGCCTGACTGAAGACCGAACACAGTTTAGGACAACTATCCAGAGGGTCGCCATGAGTCAACACCAACTTGACAGCACTTAACAATAACAGTAGCACCCAACATAGTATTATTTGATATTTGTAGTCTACCTTTCCTTAACAAACTTAAGGTACAATGGGACTTTTTCTCTTATCTTTCTGCTGAATTTTCTTGGTTTTTGCATTTGTTGATATGTCAGGATCTTCTCTTTTTACAGGTAGGACCAAACAGTCATTTAGTACGGATACTTCTTAGCAATACTGTACTTGTTTGGGTTTTTTTCTCTTATGTCCACTTTTCTTTCTTCAAGTTTTTCATCAGTTGTTATAGGCATGTCCCAGGTGAACACAATTTCATCTGGTTTCTCTGTTATAGTTTTACACAGGGAGCAATAAACAAAGGTTTTACATGAATAAATATGTTTTTAAAACAGCTCTTTGACACATGTGGTTAAAATGTCCACCGTGAACCTGTTTGTAAAAGGGGCAGCATTAGGTTGTAAAACAAAAAAGCACTCATATTTCATTTTCAGATGTTTCTGGACTTGGCAGCTTATTGTTGCACCAGCTTTTGTTCAGATGTGAAGTGCATAGATACAAATGCATGCTGGCTGTGTTTTCATGGTAGAAAAAAGCACTGAAGCCACTTAAAGTATATGGAAAAATAATTGTTTATGAAGGTAAATTAGATGTGTGGAAATTGCACATCCCTTACCCAAATAAAGCTTTGCCTGAGAATAAACAACATGCCTGCTTCTAGCTGGGCAAGAAGTAGACATTCCTGGAAATATTTAAAACATAAGAACTGCCATACTGGGTCAGACCAAAGGGAAATAGGATGCTAGGTTTGGACAGCAGTGGCCAATTCAGGTCATAAGTACCTGGCAAAGGTAGACGGATTCCATTTAGGCCACTGTTAAAAAAATAATGTGCATTGATAAAATTTTCAAATCTCTGTGTTGTTTTCAAGGAAAATAGTACCCTCAGAAAAAACAGGTTTTCCCCCAAGACAATTTTTGAAAATATGCTTTGAAAATTAGAGCAAAAACAGTGGGTAGAAGTACTCGCAGATTTCGCATCAGTGCATGCCTTTTTGACAAATACCCCATAATAAATAGCAACGGGGAAAACCAGTTCAAACAGCTTATTGGATTTTGTTAAAGGCAACAAACACAAATAATATAGAACATTTTAACACAGTGAGGAAGAGTAGAAATAATAAAATTATTCAGCAAAAGGCAAGAGTGAAATAAAATAATCAAATAGAGGCCATAGGGTCTTAACATGTTCGCCGCATTTTGTGAAACTGCAAGGGCTGCCAGGATTTGTCAGCATCCGCTTTCTCATTGACATAAAATATTCCACCAGTATTGAACAGATAATACTGTAGCATTTTTTTCAGATGGCACAGATCGTTTGTAAAATTATGAAAATCAGGTCAAATAATCTCATATGTGCATTGATCAATGTAACATTGTCTCCTTATTCTAAATAGAGCATCACTACTTATTTATATAGCACTAGTAGGCATAGGCAGCACTGTACACTTCTACATAAGTGACAGTCCCTGCTCAACAGGGCTTACAATCTGTCCAAGACAGACAAATAGAGCAAATAGGGGACTGGGGTAATTCTTAATGGAAATGATTAAAACACACATCGCTATTTAATATGAGAATAAGGGAGTCCAAATCCAAAAGTAGCCTTGAAGAAGTGAGTTGTTAGCTTGGATTTGAATAGAACTAGAGATGGAGCCTGATGTACCGACTCGGGTAGTCTGTTCCAGGCATACAGCACAACAAGGTGGAATGAATGAAGATGGAGGTGGTAGTAGAAGAGAAGATCACAGATAAAAGTGATTTGCCTGATGAGCGGAGTTCCCAAGGAGCCGTGTAGGGAGAGATAAGAGAAGACGGGTAACAAGGAGTTGCAAAATGAATGCACTTGTAGGTCAGTAGGAAATGTTTAAGTCATATGCGGAAATGGATAGAGATTCAGTGAAGTGACTTGAGAAGAGGGATTACCTGAGAATAGTAACATTGGCAGAAGATTAGCCTTGCATCTGAGTTTTGAATGGAACGAAGGGGAGACCACTGAGAAGCAGGTTGCAGTAGCCTAAACAGGAGGTGACAAGAGAATGGATAAGGTTCTTGATAATGTATTCAGAAAGGAAGGGGCAGATTTTGCTGATAGAGAGAAAAATGGCAGGTTTTAGTTATCTATTGGATATGTGTAGAGAGAGTGTTGCAAGCTGAGGCGACAGGGAGGATGACTGTATTATCCACAGAAACAGGGGAGGGGGTGTAGGGGCAAAGATAAGAAGCTCTGTCTTGGCCAAGTTCAGTTTCAGATAGCGGCAGGACATCCAAGCAGCAGCATCAGACAACCTGAGATTCAGGCCTGGATTCCTGGGGACATTTCCTGGAGAGGTAAATATGAGAGCATCAGCCTAAAGATGGAACTGAAAACTCTGGTAGGAGATCAAGGTACAAAGGGAATGAGTATAGAGAGAGGAGAGAAGAGGCCCTGAGATAGAGCCCTGGGGTACACTGACTGAAAACAGGATAACAGCGGAGGAGGATCTACCAGAGCATACACTAAGATACGATGAAAACCAAGACAGAACAGAGCCCCAAAATCCAAGCAAGAACAGGGTGCCGAGGAGAAGGTGTTCAGTATTGTCAGCAGCAGCAGCTGATGGTATTTGAAGACGCAGTATATAAAATGTTGAAATAAAGAAAGTTAAAGATGAAAATCAAGTAAAGACCCTTGGATTTGGCCAGGAATAGGTCACTGGAGACTTTTTGGCAAGGGCCGTTTCTGTAGAGTGTAAGGACAAAAGCCAAATTGAGTAGATCCAGAATTGACCTTCTTTGCACCCAAGCCAGGTAGCGGTAATGAACCACACATTCGAGTAGTCCGGATGCAAAAGCGGAAGAGGAAGATAGGGTCCAGTGAAGGTTTTTTGAGGAGTAATCTAATTACAACATTTTTGAAGGTAGCAGAAACAGCTGCAGTAGAAAGCAATAGGTTGACAGTATGACAGATGGAAGGGGAAATAGAACTTAGTGGATGGGTGTGAATAGAATCAGAGGAACAAGCGAGTTTGTAGAAGGAGAGGAGAGTGTAGTTTCCTCTTCAGTGATCTTAGAAAAAGAAGAACGATTTGAAAATTGAAGCAGGGAAAGGGGAGACTGAGGTGACCCAGTAGAGAACTCCATACTAATCTTATAAACCTTGTCATAGGCATAGTCAGCCAGAGTTTGGGCAGAGCATGAAGGAAGGGTCGGGTGGAGGCATTTTGAGGAGAGAATTGAGCATTGTAAATAGATTGTGAAGGTCCAGAGACAAGAGAGAGTCAGATTAACATAATGCTCACAAAGCAAGAGTACTATGATGGACTGGAAAGAGATTAGCATTAATTTGACATGCAGGAAGGGTATGGGATTTAATTCAAAGGCGCTCATGCAAGTGGGCACAGGAACGAAGATAGCAGGTTTTAGAGGCGAGCCAAGGCTGATGTACAATATCCCTCACATGGTGTGGAATGGGAGAAGAGAGGATATCCAGAGTGAAGGAGAGTATAATGTTATAGGAAGAGACTGCCTCATTGACAGACTCGGGTGACATAGTGGATGAAAGAGGAGATGAGGCAGCAGTGGAGAGAGCTGAAAGGTCAATAGTCTGAAGATTCCTAAATGTGTTAGATACTGGACGAGTCTATGGTAAGGGGTGGTTAAGAGTGAAAATTAACCAATGATGGTCGGATAGGGAAATAACTGATGTGGAGAAGTTTGATGGTGAGTAGTTGGAGAAAAAGACAAGGTTGACTGGTGAGTTGGGGAAGTAGAACGGCCTGATGATCAGAGAGACCAGGGTTCAAATCTCACTGGCACCCTTGTGGCCTTGGGCAAGTCACTTAACCCTCTGTTGTCCCAGGTACAAACTTACAGGCTGATGCAGAAAACTAGCACAACCTTTAAGCATTGAAAACGGCACATTTAAGCCAACATCAAAGGCAGAAAAGAGATGGATGCTTGCGTAAATGGTGACGGAAAAACTAGCGCTCAATTAACGCCACGAGTATTTAAATTGCAGGCAAATGAGCTGCATGTAAAAATATGGTATGCAAATGATTGCTGCGCCCAATGCAGAGACAGGTGTAGAGGATTTAGCAAGCAGCTTTGGTGCCATTCTTTATATGCCTGGGTCTGAGCTGGCTTAAACCACTAGTGCGTCCTCGGACAAGATTTTGATAGCATCGGGGGCGATCCCGGCATCGAGAAAAGCCTCCAATGCCATCAAAATAATTGGAGAACTGGTGGTCTAGCAGCCTGATCCCACTACTCCCCACCCCACTTTAAAAAAAACAAAAAAACTAACCTGGTGGGATGCCGGGATCGCCTCCATGCCATCAAAATCCTCTTGGGACTGATATGCAAACTAGTCATGTGGTGCCTGTTTCTCTGAGAGAGCATGCCAAACCAATGCCGATTTCTTGTGCGCATGTGTTTGGTTTGCTCCCCAAATTTAACGCTTCCATTTTGCGCACAGTTTAATGTGTGGCTCATTTGCATATGAGCCCCTTTCTGCATAGCTGCGCTGAAGTCTTGTGCTATCAGTGTGCTGCAAACAGGCATAAAAAGCTGATAGTGCACAACTTTAGCACCTGCTTTCTGCATCAGCCTGTTAGATTTTAAGCCCTATGTACCTGAATGTTACTTGCCTTGAACTACTGGAATGCTCTAGTGCAACAATTTCATGGTATTCAAAACAATTGTGTGCATTAATCATATGCTACCAAAATAGAACCCCAATCGGATCAATCACATACACCCAAAGTAATAAATCCGAAGGATTAGAGAATTCCCAAAAGTTCTTAACAATATTTTTTTGTCGGAGCTTGTCAGCCCAGTGCCAGGAACTAGTCCCAAGGCCCCACAACGTGGCTTACGTTTCGGGTTTTCCGCCAACTGGTGTAGAAACCCTGCTTCAGGTCCAGAAATCAGCAAATGGCAGGTATTCAGCTTACAAATCGGAGGGAATGTAACGTACTTTGTAGTCTGCTACGTCCAACGTCAACATGACGCAAGGAGCATCCCAGCCAATCACTAACACACAACTACGGGGCAACATCGGAGTTCCCACTGCACAGGGAATCCCCCGATGAACCACCAGAGAAGCATGAGGATATAACTTAAATGATGGTGTGCCAATCGAGTTAAAGATTGAGACCATGTGGAACTATGTTGGTCGCACTAAGGGGGCTATAAAAACTCGTCTCTCCGAACATGCATCTCGTCTAAGAACGAAAACTTTGACAGCTCCCATGGTGGAACATAATTCACTTATGGGCCATGTTTTCTCCTCTATGCGGTGGAGAGTGTTGGATTTTGTTCCATTGGACCCCCGTGGAGGTGACCGCGAACAAAAACTTCAACTCAGTGAACAACGCTGGATTTATCTACTTAATTCGGTAGTTCCACATGGTCTCAATCTTCAACTCGATTGGCACACCATCATTTAAGTTATATCCTCATGCTTCTTTGGTGGTTCATCGGGGGATTCCCTGTGCAGTGGGAACTCCGATGTTGCCCCGTAGTTGTGTGTTAGTGATTGGCTGGGATGCTCCTTGCGTCATGTTGACGTTGGACGTAGCAGACTACAAAGTATGTTACATTCCCTCCAATTTGTAAGCTGAATACCTGCCATTTGCTGATTTCTGGACCTGAAGCAGGGTTTCTACACCAGTTGGCGGAAAACCCGAAACGTGAGCCACGTCGTGGTGCCTTGGGACTAGTTCCTGGCACTGGGCTGACAAGCTCCGACAAAAAAATATTGTTAAGAACTTTTGGGACTTTTGGGAATTCTCTAATCCTTCGGATTTATTATTTTGGGTGCATTAATCATATAACATACCACCAGAGGGTCTCAGACTTTTTAGCGCAACAGTCAAACAGTATGAAAATACTGTCAATAGCGCTCTTAGCAACAATGACTCTTCTGGGGTTTATTTTCTTTCATTAATTCCTCCACCAACCTTATATATCTATGGAAATCCACACCCTTAAAATACAAATGCTTATCTTTTTGACATTCCCCAACGCCAACCTCAGGCGCCCATTTCAACGTTTCACTCTAAGCAGAGTTTCTTCAGGGGGTCTGTAAATAAAAAACAGCATTCTTTTATACACCATTTCCCATGACATTTTGTCCTCTATTTCTATTCTTCTGAGCATAAGGATACACATATCAAATTTTAGCATTTGAAACTGATGCTGCCCGCGTTCCTTTGTATAACATCTTCTTGATGACTTCTGTTAGGCGCCGCGCATGCGGTCTATACTCACATCCCTGGTATTTAAATGCTGAGGTAATGACATCAACCATTGACGTCCACCATTGACAAAAACCTTTCCGAAACTTTTCTGTTTAGTTAAAAATTGATGAATAACAATACACGCGCAACATCAATGTTTAAATACAATAAAATAAATCATCCGCCTTCCAAGTCTTCAAATACATACCCCCCAGTCTATGGTAGAATTTAAACCTGTCGGTGCCAACAGGTCTTGGTTGACCAGGTCCATTAAAACAACAGACAAAAAGGTTGAAGAAGAACACGTCAATCTAATAACTACATTTTCACCACTTAGTTATAAAAGCCAAAAGGTTTTGAAAAAAAACGTCAATGTGTTGAATACTGTGACAGGACTGGAAGATAAACGTATCCGTTGTGTATGGAAACGGAACAGGAATCTAAAAGAACATCTAAGCCCGGCAATATTGCAATCAGTAAAAAATGGGGAAAGAAAAGTGGTAAGGGTTGGCCATTACAAATGTGGCTGATGTGATATTTGTAATATATCTGAGGAGATAAACACGTTTTTATATCATGGCAAAACATATTTTTAAAAAAGCAATACAACGTGCGTTTCAAAATCTGTAATATATGCTATTAGATGCCCCTGCAATCTACTATATATAGGGAAAAAATCACGGTTTCTGGAGTCCAGCGGATTACAGGATCCGAGGCAGCACGGATTCACCAGAGGCAGGTCTTGTCAGACAAATCTGATTGATTTGTTTGACTGGGTGACCAGGGAGTTGGACCGAGGGAGAGCTCTAGATGTGGTGTATTTAGATGTCAGTAAAGCCTTTGACACTGTTCCTCACAGGCGACTTATAAACAAACTGAGCACCCTAGGGATGGACCCTAAGGTTACTGCTTGGGTTAGAAATTGGTTGGGTGGGAGGTGACAAAGAGTACAAGTAAATGGAGCTCACTCTGAGGAGAAGGATGTTACCAGTGGTGTGCCCCAGGGATCTGTCCTTGGTCCAATTCTTTTTAACATCTTTGTTAGTGATATAGCGGAAGGGCTGTCGGGTAAGGTTTGCCTCTTTGCGGATGATACCAAAATCTGCAATAGAGTAGACACCCAGGAAGGTGTAGATAACATGAGGAGGGATCTAGCTAAGCTTGAAGAATGGTCTAGAATTTGGCAGCTGGGATTTAATGTTAAAAAATGTAAGGTCATGCATTTGGGCTGCAGCAATCCAAGGGAGCAATACAGTATAGGAGGTGAAGTACTTTTGTCCACTAAAGAAGAGCGGGACCTAGGCGTGGTTGTGTCTGATGATCTTAAAGTAGCTAAACAGGTAGAAAAGGCGACGGCAAAACCTAGAAGGATGCTTGGGTGCATACGGAGAGGAATGGCTAGCAGAAAAAAGGAGGTGATAATGCCTCTGTTTAAGTCTTTGGTGCGACCTCATTTGGAGTATGGTGTGCAATTCTGGAGACCGCACCTTCAAAAGGATGTGAACAGGATGGAGTCGGTGCAGAGGGTGGCTACTAAAATGATTAGTGGGCTTCATTATAAAGCATATGAGGACAGACTTAAGGATCTTAATATGTACACCTTAGAGGAAAGGCGGGATAGAGGTGATATGATTGAGATGTTTAAATACCTCCGTGGCATAAATGTTCAGGGAGAGAGCCTCTTTCAATTGAAAGCAAGTTCTGCTATGAGGGGACATGGGATGAAGGTGGAGATAGATTCAGGAGTGATATGCGGAAATATTTCTTTACAGAAAGAGTAGTGGTTCCATGGAATAGTCTCCCAGTGGAGGTGGTAGAGATGAGGACAGTAACTGAATTCAAAAAAGCATGGGACCAACACAGAGGATCTCTAAAGGTAAAAAGTGGACTGTTGTAGTTGTTGTTATGGAAGGACAGACTAGTTAGGCCATGTGGTCTTTTTCTGTCATCATGTTTCTATGTTTCTTAAAAGTGCGGATAATGGAGCACAAAAGTCGGCTAAAGTGTAATATACTGGCAGCACCTTTGGTGCAACATTGTAAGGATCATTCTCATGATTTTAATGACTTGAGCTGTTCTGCTATAGAGCAGGTGAAAAAGGCAATGCCTGGCAAAACACAGGAACAAACGTTACTGTTAAGAGAACAGCGTTGGATCTTTAAGGTGAAGACTTTGGCACCGGCAGGTTTAAATTCTACCATAGACTGGGGGGGGGGGTGTATTTGAAGACTTGGAAGGCGGATGATTTCTTTTATTGTATTTAAACAATGATGTTGTGCGTGTATTGTATTCATCAATTTTTTAACTAAACAGAAAAGGTTCGGAAAGGTTTTTGTCAATGGTGGACGTCAATGGTTGACGTCATTACCTCAGCATTTAAATACCAGGGATGTGAGTTTAGACCGCATGCGCGGCATCTAACAGAAGTCATCAAGAAGATGTTATACAAAGGAATGCGGGCAGCATCAGTTTCAAATGCTAAAAGTTGGTATGTGTATCCTTATGCTCAGAAGAATAGAAATAGAGGACAAAATGTCATGGGAAATGGTGTATAAAGGAATGCTGTTTTTTATTTACAGACCCCCCGAAGAAACTCTGCTTAGAGTGAAACGTTGAAATGGGCGCCTGAGGTTGGCGTTGGGGAATGTCAAAAAGATAAGCATTTGTATTTTAAGTGTGTGGATTTCCATAGATATATAAGCTTGGTGGAGGAATTAATGAAAGAAAATAAACCCCAGAAGAGTCATTGATGCTAAGAGCGCTATTGACAGTATTTTCATACTGTTTGACTGTTGCGCTAAAAGGTCTGAGACCCTCTGGTGGTATGTTATATGATTAATGCACACAGTTGTTTTGAATACCACAAAATCGTTGCACTAGAGCATTTTAATACAAATATTGGCTATATACCGGGCTCTGATAAAGCCCATTTAGTAGAGTTGAACTACTGGAAAGCTGTGAACGAAATACACATAAATAAATAGACATATTGGGTAGAGCGCCTGAACAGGAGAAGGAGCACCAATGAACGGGAGAAGGAGCACCAATCGGGGCAGTGGGAAGGAACCCCGAACCAGCAGCCATTGACCAGAAGCTCCCCCGATCAGGGTAGAACGCCTGAACGGGAGAAGGAGCATCAGTCTTCCGCTCAGAGGCTCCTGCCCAATCGGGGCAGTGGGAGGGACCTTAAAAGCAGCGTCTCCGTCGGGCATGCCCGCACCTGGCAGGCCCACGCCTTAGGCAGGGCACAGAGGTGGACACATTGAAACCAACATAACACCTTCCTTTCTCACAGATACCATACCTAAAACAACCAGTCTGCAAGGCCCGATTATCAGGAGCAAGACATCTACAGCAACGAAAACCAACAGCACACCTTCCGCTCAAGGAGGGGCCCAAGTACAAGGAGCAAGAGGGAACAGAACTCAACAGGGAAGAAGCAAGCGACCACCACCTCTCCACATCTGGTCCAGTGTACAAGCTAAACTCAGGTCAGATAAACCACAAACATGCATGCCAACTACCAGTACCTCATGGCCTACCCCACACTCCTGCGCACATGGTACCAGATCCAACACGCAAACTCCCCTGCTCCACCTCCTACCTATCCAACCTGCACAGATGCCCTGGTCATTCCTCCCTAAAGGGCTCCAGCACACCAAGCTAACAGCTTGCAAGATGCACAATACCACATGTAATACTCCCACTCAATCCACACACAGTGCACACACCAACCCAATCATAACATCCAATATCAGATGTGCACTACTGAATGCTAGATCAATCAGAAACAAACCAAATACTATCCACAACCTTATTCTGGACCATAAACTGGACATAATCTGTATCACAGAGACTTGGCTTGATGATTCTGACCAGGTTATTTTAAACCAAGTAACTCCATCAGACTACTCTGCTTTCAACTGCATCAGAGCACACAAGAGGGGAGGAGGTGCACTGATACTAGCCAGAAAAGACTACAGATTCAAATTGATCTCTATCAGTAACTCAACCAAGTCCAGCACAATCACCATATCTAATAAGTACCTCAGCATCTGCCTCACCTACAGACCCCCTGGTGCCACAGCTGAACATCTCTCCATGGTGCTAGAAGCAATATGCGCACATAGTAGACAGCACAAACCCCTCATTGCACTAGGAGACTACAACTTAACCTCCACACCTACCAAGGAAGCTACAGCATTCCTAAAGGCCATGGAATCACTAAATTACTGCCAGACAATCAACGTACCAACACACCAGCATGGTACCACTCCAGATCTGGTCTTTATTCCAACACAACTGGTAGAACAGGGCAAAGTCACAGCCCCAGCAATCACTCCAGTCCCATGGTCAGACCATCATGTAATTACCTTCTCTTTGATCTTGGATGACCCCACTCACCTCATGGAGAAGAAAAGCAAGGCCAGACGATTCACAGCCTTCAACAAAGATGCTTTTCTAAATGAAATAATTCCACAGCTCCAACAGGAATGCGACACCCTCGACATAACTATAGAAAAATGGAATTGCATAATAGCTGAGGCAGCATCAGCCCCTAGAAGAGAAGGACCACAAACGCACAGGAGATCCAATTCTCCCTGGTATTCAAATGATATCAGGGATGCAAAATGCATACTCGGAAGGCAGGAGAGGAAATGGAGGCGAGACAAGTCACATGGCTCTTCGGCCCAATACAGAGCCAAGCAATTGGAATACAACAACCTGATCAATGAGCGCAACCAGCAGCACCATACCAACTTAATCATGAGATCAGCCAACAAACCAAGGGAACTATTTAACATTGTGCAGAAGCTCACCAAAGACACCACCCAGCACTGCACCCACCACCTGGACCCACAGGAATTTGAAAACTATATAAAATCAAAGAGCACCAACCATATGTGCTCCCCTCTCCCCCGGACATACAACCTCAAAAAGTAGGAACCGCATCAAACCTGGGAGGACTTACTTTAGCACACCGTCAACACAACAAATAGAAGACATAGTGAACGGCCTCAACACAACGACCTCGCCATCTGACCCATGCCCAGTGGCATGGATCAAAGCCACTAGAAGCTAACTTACCCACTACATCCACAAAATCGTTAAGGAATCTATATGCCGCAATACCTGAAACAAGCCATGATAGTCCGATCCTCAAGAGCAGCACGCAAAGCCCCTCGGAACCAAAATCCTACTGCCCCATCTCCAGCCTACCATTCCTTACAAAAATCATTGAAAAGACAGTGCAAAGACAACTTCAGGACCACATAGATTTGAATGCCCCATTGGACATCCACCAGCATGGCTTTAAACTGCAGCACAATGTGGAAACTCTGCTCACCTTCCTCTTCAACAATTTCCTAAGAGGCATAGATAACATAGAACAGATTCCTGCTAGTGTTCATGGACATTTCAGCGGCTTTTGACACAGTGTCCCGCACCATAATGCTGCAATGCCTACAGCAGATTGGAATATGTAAGAATACCCTAAAATGGTTTACCTCCTACTTGAAAGACTGGCCGCAGCAAGTCAAATGTGCTCAAAGGAAATCACTGCAGTTTCCCGTCACGCAAGGAATATCACAAGGTTCATCTCTATCATCTATACTCTTTAATATATACATTCAACCCATATGCAACATCAAACACCACAATCTATATTACCACCTCTATGCTGACGACATCATGGTATATGCTCCAATCAACCTACAATCACCTGACATGACAACAATAACAAGATGCCTTGAAGACATCAGCACCTGGCTCACCACTAACAACCTGATGGTCAACTATGACAAAACAGAGGCTATGTTATTTATTTATTTATTTATTAACAATTCTTATATACCACACTATTAGACATCAGCGCGGTTTACATTGAACAGAAAACATCCGACAGTTTACACGTGTCTGGTCGTTACATTTAACAGGAAGTATAACTTGGCGAAATAGGGGAAACTAAATACAATGTTCATCACTAGAGACTCCACTTTCATTCCGCCACAAACAATCGGCATTCTAAACAAAGCTATAACAGTCAAGGATGACGTGAAGTACCTGGGCATTACCCTGGACAGAGCTCTGAACCTAAAATCTCACATTGCTAAAGCTGCAGCTAGAGCCTACCAATGTTTGAGGACCATCAGAAAGCTGAAGCCAATCCTCAACCAAGACCACTTCCGCACAGTTTGCCAAGCAGTCATCACTCCACTGCTTGACTATGGAAACTCACTATACCAAGGCCTCCCCCAGCAGATTATTCACCCACTTCAAATGGTGCAGAATACTGCAGCATGCATCATTATGGACACTGCAAGATCTGAGAACATCCCCCCCATCTTACAACAGCTACACTGGCTCCCAGTAATGGCCAGGTCAAAATTCAAAACAAAACAATCCTGAACATCTTCAAAATCTTCCACCACCGCTTGGTGGATGTGCTCCAGGATATCATAACCAGAGATGTCATCAATAGACCAAGAAGGACCAACAATGGCAACAGGATCAGTATGCCCGCAGGTTATCACAAGACTAAGCAAGCAACTTCTAAGAGAGCTCCCTCGCTATTGGCGCCTGCATTGTGGAACTCCCTCCCTATGAACTTAAGGACCCTGAATGACACCAAAGACGTTTGCAAGGCTCTCAGGATCCTGCTCTTTACCGAAGCCTATGAGAAACCACCTTAAGTTGCCAAACACTAGACACCACCCAAGCGGAACACCATTCTATCTCTATTACTGTCTCACTCAATCTTTCTGCCGCTTTCGACATCGTAGATCACCGTATCCTTCTTTCTTGCCTTCATGCTATTGGTCTGTCTGGCACAGTTTTCCGCTGGTTTCACTCCTTTCTCTTCAAACAGTCTTTCTCGGTTCTTTCCGGCACCAATTTGTCTCCTTCCACATCCCTTATCTGTGGTATCCCCCAGGGTTCCGTTTTAGCTCCGCTACTGTTTAACTTCTTCTTGGTCCCTCTCTCCTTACTAATTCAGCAACATGGTATTTCAGCATACTATTACGCTGACGACATCATTCTTCTCCATCATACTGATTCCATCACTCCTGATCTTGGTCCACTTAACATCTGTCTCTCTGCTGTGGCTTCCTGGTTTTCCAATAATTTCTTACACGTTAACTTGTCAAAAACCTCAGCTATCTGGTTCACTGCTGGTAAACCTGCCCCCTCTCTTACTCCACTTCTATCAACTGCACCTATCCCTATGGTCACTTCACTACGATATCTTGGTGTTACTCTTGATTCTGCCCTGACCTTCAAAGATCACATTTCTTCTGTTATTCAGCGTTCTTTCTACACTCTAAGACAGCTTTGTGCGGTTCGTCCTTTCCTTTCCCCATCTTCCCTGACTACACTGCTTCTCTCACTTGTTGTTTCACGGTTAGATTATTGTAATGCGTCAATGGCTGGTCTTCCCCTTACCCAACTGTGTAGGTTTCAATTGATACACAACACTGCTGCCCGTATTCTCACCCACGCTACACGGTTTGATCACGTCACCCCCCTTTTCATTCGTTTGCACTGGCTTCCTATTCCTTTTCGGATTCAATACAAGATTCTTATTTTCATACACAAAGCACTCCACACTGGTACTCCACTTTTACCTTTCTGATCTAGTTCACTTTCACTGCCCCCCCCCAGAATCCTCAGATCAATTCATTCCAATCGATTATTTCTTCCTTCCCCTTCCCAGGCTCATTTGAAATCTACACGCTCTTCGGCTTTTTTCTTCCTTGGCCCCGCTTATGGAATTCTCTACCATCTGCACTTCGTCTTGAGCTTTCTTCTCCCACTTTTAAAGCGAGACTCAAAACCCATATTTTTTGCTCAGCCTTTGATCTCCCGTCCCCTCCATCTCCTCTTTCCCCCCCCCTCCATCTCCTCTTCCCCCCCCCTCCCCGATGATGTCTAGTTCTGCTTGTTTCGTCTCGTTTCTGGGCTATCTTCCCTTCCTTCTTCCTTTCACTATCTCTTTCCTGTCTATAATATAGCGTTCCTTTCCTCCTTTCTGAGCAGTACCTCTTTGGTTTTATTGTAAACCACCATATGCCTATGGTTTTGGCGTTATATTAAGTTTTTCAATACAGATAAAGAAAGATCTGCCTTCACCACTTGACCCCATCTACACATTCCCATTTAGAAATATAAGCACAATGTATTTACGTTCGTTAATCGCATCCCCTCCTGTTAAATGTAAACCTCCAATTGTGTTGTGACCACTTTGATTGAAGGTACGGTGGTATACAAATCTGTCTAAATAAATACCACCAATTGATTTGGAGAACCTGATGGGTACCTCTTACCTGGATTGGCCACTATTGGAAACAGGATACTATGCTTGTTGGACTCTTGGTCTGACCCAGTAAGGCATATCTTATGACATGGCTGGAGACTGAAAGAGGAGGCAAGGAGCTTGGAGGTTTAAGGGTCAGAGGATTTGTTAACAGGGCTGGCTAGCCTGGATGGGCGGCAGCAGCAGCAGCAACACACGACTAGCTGCGCCATCTCCTCCTCTTCCAGCTGCTGCCGATTCTGTTGGGGGGGGGCAGTGGCAGCATTCCCAAAAGCGGCAGCAAGGATGGTATCGACGAGGCCGAGGTTTCTGCCTAGGGTAGCAGAAACCCTTGGGCCGGCCCTGGTCATTAACATGAATGTTAAAATCCTCAAAAATTAGGAAAGGGGAAGAAAGTTCAAAAAAGAAGGCAAGCCAGAAGTCAAAGTTGGTGAGAATGGAAGAAGTGGACTTGTCGGGGGTCAATACTTGGAGAGGTAGTGGAATGTGGAGGTGGATGGGGTGGATTTCAAAAGAAAAGGAGTGTGATTGAGGTAGAAAGAGGGGTTGAAACCATCAGGAAGCAAAGTGTAGTATTACTACTATTAAACCTTTATGTAGTGCTACAAGGTGTATGCAGCACTGTATAAACATATAAAGAAGACAGTCCCTGCTTGTGGAGCTTACAATCTAATCAAGACAGAGAACAATGCAAGAGAAACAAGGGGGGATTAAATAAGGAAGGAGAACAAGAGATTGGGATCCAAATGCAGTCTCAAGGAGGTAAGCTTTTAGCATGGCTTTGAAGAGGAGGCGACAAGAGACTTGACCTAACGAAAGAGGAAGTTCATTCCATGCTTAAGGAGCAGTAAGGTGGAAAGATTGAAGTCTGGAGGTTGCAGAAGATTAGCTGTGCAGCAGAATGTTGAACAGATTGAAGGGGAGACACATGATTCAGAGGGAGACCAGCAAGGAGGAGGTTGCAATAGTCAAGACGGGAGGTGACCAAAGAGTGGACAAGAGCCTTAGTAGTGTATTCAGAGAGGAAGGAATGGATTATGTTAATGGTGTAGAGAAAGAAATGACAGGTTTTAGCTATATGTTGAATATGTGTGGAGAAGGAAAGGGAGGAGTCAAAGATGACCCCAAGGTTGCAGGTTGAGGAAATAGGAAGAAGAGTGTTGGCAACAGTGATGGAGGAAGGGGGGAGGAGGGTTTAGGGGGAGGAAAATAAGGAGAGTAGTAACCCAACACCTCCGCAACAGTCAATTGGGTGTGCTGCATGGGAGAAAAAGTAGCCTTCATGACAAAGGGCAGCAACGGGAGAAGTCAAGTCTCCATTAGAGCAAGGAGATTCAAAGGATTAGAATTAGAGGTTGTGAATGAAGATATGTTTGTTGGAGGCAGAGTAGACATTCCACAGGGCACATGAGAAAGGGAGAGGATGACGACTACTACTGATCATTTGTATAGCACTACAAGGCGTATGCAGCACTGCACAGACACATGTAAAAGACGGTCCCTGCTCATCAGAGAAGAATATGAACCTGCATAGGAGGGCCAGGATAGGGACTGATATTCCCATCCTGGCCACCATATCCTACTCAGTATGGAATATTTTCTGGATCTTGTTATTTACGTCTGTCCAGAATATCTCTAAAATCATATACATCAAGTGCTCCTTCTGGATTTTTGCAGACTTTATTTGTCAAAATAACAAAGCATATTGTGTTTGAGTGATACTAAATTTAAAATACAATACAGAAAAAAAACAAATCACAAAAAAGTGCAAAAGGTCCAGGAAGCCTTGCAGCTCTGTATACATAGTGAATTTATTGTTGCATGTAACCTCATCCAAGCTGCGTAGAGGAACCCATATCCTGCACCCAAATCTTTAAGTGGTTGTCGCAGGGCCAGAAATATCTCTATTTCTTGACAGTGGATCTGGCTAGGTGTGGAGAAAGAGAATCTTCCCCAGCTGCTGTAAGATGGAGGATTTGCTCTTGGTAATCTCCAAAATTTTCAGAACTTGAGGGTATCGAAGAAATTTAGCCACTGTGGGCCATGGTAGCTTGGCATTCAAGGAAGGATGGGAAGAAAAGGAATGAGCACATTGTATTTCAAGTGGTTTGGCAAAGGTTAGGCTTAGAAGTTGCAGAATACCCAAATGTTTACCAAATCCTTCTCTCTGGGACTCCCAAGATCCTGACATTTATTCCTCCCCTGCAATCAGATAAGTATTCCAGATCTGCTTGTATTCTTTGAATGGCATCGGCATTCACTGTAACCTACTCTGTCTGCCGCTCTAGTCGATTAGTACCCTCCTCTAGATGCTGTGACACAAGTAATTGAGTATTACATTTTCCCAACTTGCTTTTAATATTCTTGGTAATTTAACTTGATGCAAATTGTCTCATTCAGTATGCAGTAACTTCTAACATTGGAGCCATGTCCATGGTTTTCTCCTAAGCTGCTAATTTTTTTTGAGTGTGGGGACATCAGTCTTGTGGCACCTTTAACCCTGATGAGATCACAAACTGCTTCAGATTTTGCAGCTTTAGGGGCAGACATTGCAGTTGAGCTTTGTTATTTAGACCACAAGTCATATTTGGAGTGGAGGAGTGGCCTAGTGGTTGGGGCAGGGTACTTCAGGCCGGAAGGTCGGGGGTTCAAATCCCACTAGAGGACAGCAACCTTGGGCCGGAAGGACTGGGGTTTCTAGTCCCACAGGTGCTCCTTGTGGTCTTGGGCAAGCCACTTAACCCTCCATAGCCCATGTTCCCTGTAAAATAGTTATCTCCAAGTTATAATGCCCTGTTCAAGTAATTTCAGTTTGTTCAATGTAAACCGCACTGATGCAGAATAGCGCGGTATATAAGAGAATGTAAATAAATAAATAAATATTTGAGATACCCCTCTGGCTTGTCATTCTTCTTTGGGGGTAATCTCCTGGTCACGAGGACCAGTTGTTTTATGAAGGGTCCTCTCTAGGGGTGCTTAGGTTAGCGATTTACTGGTTTTGTTCTTCTTTTAGATACATAGCTTTTTATTAAAAAAAAACAAAAATAGTGGTTCGTGGAGTGGGTTGTGCAACTTCTTGAGAGTTTTGGTTGGGTGGTTCATCATAAGAACATAAGATATGCCATATTGGGTCAGACCAAGGTCCATCAAGCCCAGTATTCTGTTTCCAGCAGTGACAAATCTAGGTCACAAGTACCTGGCAGTTTCCCCAAAGAACACAGGTTCCACGATGCTTGTATTGTGGCAAACAGTGGATTTCCCAGGTCCCCTTTAATAATGGTTTATGGCTTTTCCTCCAGGAACTTATCCAAACCTTTTTTTTAAACCCAGCTACACTAACAGCTTCTACTTCATTCTCCAGAAACGAATTTCAGAGTTTGATTACGCGTTGAGTGGAAAATTATTTTCTCTGATTAGTCTTAAATAGGTTACACTGTAGGTTCTCATTGCATGTCCCCTAGTCTTTCTATATTTTGATGGTGTACACAATCTTGAATCCAGTCATTAATTTATAGGCCTCTATCATATGCCCTCTCAGCTGTCTCTTTCCAAGTTGAAGAACCCTAACCTTTTTAGCCTCTTCTCATAGGGGTATCCTTCCATCCTCTTTACCATTTTGGTGTCTCTTCTCTATATCTTTTTCTAATAACGCTATATCTTTTTTAAGATACAGTGACCAGAATTGCACACAATATTCAAGGTGCAGTCGCACCATGGAATGATACAGAGGCATTATAATATCCTTTGTTTTATTTTCCATTCCTTGTGATTCCTAACATTCTATTTGCTTTCTTGACTGTTGCTGCACTCTGGGCGGAGGGTTTCAGCGTGCTACCTACGATGACACTTAAATCTTTTTCCTGGGTGGGTGGTTCCTGATATGGAATCATGCATTGTGTAGCCATAGTTTGGGTTGTTCTTTCCTAAGTGCATAACTTTGCATTTCTCCACATTAAATTTCATCTGCCATTTGACTATCCAGTCTTCCAATTTATCAAGGTCTTCTTACAACGTTTCACAATCCTCTTGGATTTTAACAACTTTGAATAATTTTGTGTCATCTGCAAATTTGATTACCTCGCTCGTTATTCCCACTTCCAGGTCATTTACGAATATGTTGAAAAACAGTGGACCCAGCACAGATCCCTGGGGTACTCCACTATTCAACTTTCTCCATTGTGGAAATTGGCCATTTAGCCCTACCCTCTGCTTTCTATCTTTTAACCAGTTCCTGATCCACTATAGTACAGTGCCTCCTATCCCATGACACTTTAATTTCACCAAGAGTCTCTCATGAGGGACCTTGTCACAGGCTTTCTGAAAATCCAGATACACCATAGCAACCGACTCAAAGCCCCCAAAACACTCACTATACAATTGAAGGCCTATGGCGATGACTCCCATTCGCTGGGATCTAGGCGATGACGGCTGAGATAATTGGCCTCTTCATTGTTGTCCCCCGTAATATGTTGGGGCGAGAGGGCCAGTAGATGATGTATCTCCCGTGCCACATCTTGGACACTTGGTGCTACCCTGACGGTTGACATATAACACTGGCATGGCATGGTCTGAGTAATTGAACCATGTGACCCCCAATCAAGGTAAAAAAATTGCATCAATGGCAAGCGAATGGTTCTCACTTTGAGGCGATTTATGGCCCTTCTGGCCTCTTACCCAGGACTAGAACCTCTGGGTGGACTGACCTGGACAATGGGCTCTCCATCCCCGCAGAATGGCATCAATGGTAACCACCACCCAGGCTGGCATTTTGAGCTGCATGCCCAAGAGGAGGGAGACGCTCACCAAACAAGGCTGTCCCACATGCTGGGAGGTAGTGGAAGACCCACATCATAGTCCTATGAACAAGGGGACCATTGTGAGAGCAAGTCCTGCTGCAAAGGATGCATATAAACCCAAGCCCAGGGCACCAATTCGAGGGTCACAGCCATCACTCCTAGCAGCTGCAAATAATCTCACACTCTGGGAACCGGATTGTTCCAGAACTCGCAGAGTTGACTGCTGAACCTCTCCCAATGCCCGCTGTCAAGAAAACTCATCCCAATCCAGTGTTGAAATGCGCGCTGATTAAACTCCAAGTTCTAAGAAGACATCAAACCGCTCTTGTTGCAAAGAGAGAATTTGAGCAGAAGTTTGCTGTGGAAGCAAAAATGCATAATAAAGACCTTTTTTCAAGTACATTTGTAGCCAAAAACCTGTGAGAGAGTCAGTTGGACCATTCCATACAATCACCACCTCTGAACTTATTGCAATAATCTCCTCTTCCAAGAAAACATTTTGCACTCTTGATCCTATTCCCTCCTCCTGGCTACTCTCTCCCTCCCTATCTCTAATTCCACCTGCCTTCACTATAATCAATTCCAGTCTGTCCATGGGTGTTTTTCCTCAATCTTGGAAACATGCTCTGGTTCATCCCCTTCTTAAAAAACCCTCACTTGACCCCACGATCCCTGCTCACTATCGCCCAGTCTCCAACCTCTCCTTTCTAAAATTTTAGAAAAGGTTGTTTTCTCTCAGTTATCCTCTTATCTTGACTCTACCCACTTTCTTCACCCTCGTCAGTCCGGTTTCCGTCCTGGCCACAGTGTGGAAACGGTTCTTTTGGGTTTTCTTAACGAGCTTCATACTGCTCACGATCGTGGTGATTTTTCGGTGGCGGTTTCCTTGGACCTCTCTGCTGCTTTTGATCTCGTAGATCACTCTCTTCTCTTGGCCGGCTTACGCGAAGCGGGTCTCTGCAGCACAGTTCTTCACTGGTTTCACTCTTTTCTTTCCTCCAGGTCCTGCTCTGTTCTCTCTTTATTTGCCCCTGCATCCTCCTCCGAGCCTTTTCCCCTTCTCTGCGGTGTCCCACAAGGCTCAGTATTGGCCCCCCTTCTCTTTAATATCTTTCTCTCACCACTTGCCTTATTGGTTCAACAACACGGGATCTCTGCTTTTTATTACGCTGACGATCTGGTCCTCCTGCACCACACCTCTCCCCTTTGTCCTGATCTTTCCCCTCTCAACTCTTGCCTTTCGGCCGTGGCCGACTGGCTCACTACTCATTGTCTTCACCTCAATCTTACGAAAACTCTTGCTGTTTGGTTCACCCGCGGTAGTCCTCCTCCTCAGGTGTCACCCTCCCTTTCTGGCTCTCCCATCCCCCTAGTCTCCTCCTTTTGTTACCTGGACGTTTTCTTTGACTCTGACCTGTCCTTTCGCGTTCACATCTCTCATATTTCTAAAACATCATTCTTCTTACGTCAAATTCACGCTATCCGGCCCTTCCTCACTGCATAGGCTCTTACCACATTCCTCCTATCACTGGTTATGTCTCGGGTTGACTTTTGTAACTCTGTTCTGGTTGGTCTCTCTTCTACATGGAGTCGGTGCAGAGGGTGGCTACTAAAATGATTAGTGGTCTTCATTATAAAGCATATGAGGACAGACTTAAGGATCTTAATATGTACACCTTAGAGGAAAGGCGGGACAGAGGTGATATGATTGAGATGTTTAAATACCTCCATGGCATAAATGTTCAGGGAGAGAGCCTCTTTCAATTGAAAGCAAATTCTGCTATGAGGAGACATGGGATGAGGGTGAAGGGAGATAGATTCAGGAGTGATATGCGGAAATATTTCTTTATGGAAAGAGTAGTGGATCCATAGAATAGTCTCCCAGTGGAGGTGGTAGAGATGAGGACAGTAACTGAATTCAAAAAAGCATGGGACAAACACAGAGGATCTCTAAAGGTAAAAAGGGGACTGTTGTAGTTGTTGTTATGGAAGGACAGACTAGATAGGCCATGTGGTCTTTTTCTGTCATCATATTTCTATGTTTCTACACAACTTCACCGTCTACAACGTATCCAGAATACTGCTGCTCGGCTTATCTTCCATTCTTCTCCTCGTGATCACATTACACCCCTTCTTATTCATCTTCACTGGCTCCCTGTCAAATTCCGCATCCACTTCAAGATTCTCACACTTTCTCCTCAGTATCTGGCCGATCTCATCCACTTTCACACCCCTACCCGCTCCTTACGATCTCTACATCTTAATCGTTTATAACTGCCTTCCCCTTCACATGCCCATCTCCAGTCCACACGTTCCTCTGCCTTTTTTTTCATCGGCCCCGTCCTTTGGAACTCCCTCCCCTTCTTCCATCCGACTTGAACAGCAACACACCACCTTTTAAGAACAGTCTGAAAACCCACCTTTTTGCCCTTGCTTTTGACCTCCCCGACCCCTCTGTGTAAACCTACTTCCCCTTTCCCTCTCTCTTTTCCTCTCCTCTGTCTCATTGTATGGCTCTCCTGGTTTGCTTTCCTATCCATTATTGTAACTTCCTTTCTTTCTTCTGCCAACGGCTTTCTGTATTGTTTCATATTCCATGTAAACTGCTATGATGTCATGACTAGTGGTATATAAAGTAAATAAACATAAACATAGATGATAAAGGGGCACTAAGAGGGGACAAGGCCATAGCGGAGAGACTGAATGAATTCTTTGCTTCGGTCTTTACTGAGGAAGATGTAGGGATGTTACCCATGACTGAAATGGTATTTAAAGGTGATGACGCTGAAGAATTGAAAGAAATATTGATACACTGGGAAGATGTATTATAACTATTTGATAAACTGAAGAGTAGCAAATTACCAGGACCAGATGATATACATCCAAGGGTGTTGAAAGAACTGAAATATGAAATTGCAGACCTACTATTATCTTTAATACCTGAAGATTGGAGGATGGCCAATGTAACGCCAATTTTTAAAAAGGATTCCATGTGTGATTGGGAAAACTACAGACCGGCGAGCCTGATGTCAGTACCAGTAAAAATGGTAGATACCATAATAAAGAGAAAAATGACTGAACATGTAGATAGTCATGGCTTAATGGGAGACAGCCAACATGGCTTTAGCCAAGGAATGCCTGGTCTTACTAATCTGATATGTTTTTTTGAAGGTGTGAATAAACAGGTAGACAAAGGTGAGTCAGTTGATAGATGCCCTTGGACTCCATCTCTGATAGGGGAACACAACTGACTTGTCTGGATTGAGATAGCAGGACTCAAGGAAAGGACATTATCTGGTAAATAAAATGTCACCTTCTGGCATATATTGGCAGGTTTTGCAGCCTGTCCAGTAGGACAGTTGCTGTATCCATGTTCTTTTTGGCTTTCAGTACAATTTTAGTTGCTGTATTTTGAATCAGCTGCCATCTTGTACGTTACCTTTTATTCAGGTCCAAGTACACAGGATTGAAGTAGTTCAGATTAGATAAAACAATAGCCTGCATAACTTTGTTTCACATTTTTCTTCAGTAAATAGTGCCTTATTTTCCTAATTCAGCACAGTTTCAAAACAGATTTTCTCACTAGTGAGGTTGCCTGACTCTGTCTGAGCCGAGTCCACTATAATACCCATGCTACAAATACTTGATTCTAAATGATATTGTCTACTCTTCCCCCCCCTCTAATTTCTTTTCTCTACCCTAATCTTTGCCTTATTTAATAACATTCCTTTCCTTTACTCCTTATTTTATTGTAAACTCCTTTGATTTTTAGTAGAAGGACTGTATATTAAATAGTCAATAAAGAGAATTACAATTAAGAAAAAGTCTGATTAATACTAGGATCAGTGATTGGCTTTTGTAGTCATGACCCATACACTCACAATATCTTTGTTTTTTCTGGGTTTAATCTTAACTGATGCTTATCTATCCACTGTTGGATAGTTGGTCCATATGCATCGTCCAATGGGTCTATTATTGTAATTACAATTGGAAGTCATCAGCATATGAATAATGAGTAATCCCCAAGTCATCAATCAATATTTCCAAATACTGTGTGTACACATTCATAGAG
The DNA here is from genome assembly GCA_033557465.1 of Ichthyophis bannanicus. Taxonomy (NCBI): domain Eukaryota; kingdom Metazoa; phylum Chordata; class Amphibia; order Gymnophiona; family Ichthyophiidae; genus Ichthyophis; species Ichthyophis bannanicus. Next base: position 44,602,391 of record CM066033.1, on the reverse strand, counting down.
AATGGAAGAAAGTAGTGACCCCTGAGAAGTCCCACAATTTAGAATCCATTGTTCTGAGTAGCCAACCCACACTTTCCCCCTAAATTTAACAAGAAACAAAAATAGCTTATCACAACTATTTTAAACAATAAAATACCATGGGCCAACATCTTGAAGATAGGTCGAATTTAGCCAACTGCCCAAATCCACCTTTATCAAGAAAGCAGAAGCCAGACTGAGTGGCCAGCAAATCACATTGCTTAAAGTGTGCTTGCAATCGTCTAGCTAGCACCGCCTACAGTATTTTTGGTGGAAAGGGCAGGTTGGTTTAATGCATGGTTAAATCTCCCTTACTGCCTTAAACATAAAGCCATAGAAGTATTTGTTTCAATTTTTCAGGAGAGAAACCTTGGCCCAATGCCTGATTTTAATAAATTGCACATACCAATTAATAACTTCTATAATAGATTTTAACAATCTAGTGGGGTATCGGTCCAGTTCATATCTTCCCTTCCCAAACTTTGCCACAAAATGGCTAACGTCTTAGACATCCACTACTTGAAATTGGGATCAAATCACATTGGCTCTTGTTTCTTCTCACTCTAATGCCAGTCCTTCTCGTGTGATGAGTTCCACCCCGATTACTTGAATCTTTCGTATATCCTCCTGAATATGTAAAACATTAAGAACTTTAGCCCTATTCAGACTTTCTAGTACTATTTGAAAATGCAGCCAGTTCATCTACTAAAAGCATTTTCATCTCCTTACTATCCCTTCGGCGGCTATCAGCATCTCATTTACAATTTTAAATTTCTTTAATACCATTTTGAGCATTAGAGATCGGATCTGAAGAGTGTTTTCTCTTTGCATGAATAATCTCCTATAACTTTAAGTGCTTTCCACTCCACCTTCACTTTTGGCTGCCCTCTAGCGCAGTGGTTCTCAACCCAATCCTCTGGGATCCCTAGTCCAGTTGGGTTTTCCAGGTATCCACAATGAATATGCATGAGAAAGATCTGCATGCACTGCTTTTCCATTGCATGCAGATCTCAGGCATATTCATTGTGTATATCCTGAAAACCTGACTGGCCTGAGGGTCCCAGATGACTGGGTTGAGAACCATTGCTCTGTCTACAGTTACTTCTTCGTTCATGTAAAATTTAATTGAACTGTGTTGCTGCTTTCCTCCTACACTGCTGGAGACATTTTAAAGGCAGCATTGTTCAGCTGTGTACTCAGGGTGTCATCCCAGTAATCAACGATGTGAGCTGGGTTCATGGGAAGTAATTCAACAAACCTTGGCGTAAACACCGCCATTAATTCATCCTCTTCAATTTTGCTACAGGAATTTTTTTTATGTAGACATACCCAGCCCACAGTAGGTTATAGTCGCTGTATAAAGAATTTCAACAAACTTGTGATCTCTCCAAATCAGAGGTAAAACCTAGAAACTTTCTGCCTGCTTGAAAAAAAGTATCTAATAAATGATCTGAGCTATATGTTAGCACTAGGTTTTTCATTTCCAGTCCTAATGCCCGCATTGCATCATCTAATTGTAAATTGAAATTACCCAACACCATAAAATCTATAAATTGAAGTCTTAACACTGCAGTCATGGCAATCTGCTCATCTTAACAGAATCATTCTCACAGAGGGTGGTCAATGATATAGTAAAATGCCCATCTCATTATTCTCCCGCTCACCATTATCAATTAATCGGTTCCTGCTGGTAATTCACATTCTAAAAACCTAAGCGCTTCATGCCACTTCACAATAACCGTTGCTGCAGCTCTTCTCCCCATGATCTATTTACACTCAATAACATATTCCTCTAGAGTCTAGGCACACCTCCTTTGAAAGTAGACCCTCACATGTCAGTCATGTCTCCGTCACAAATAGCATATCAGTTGAATATTCTAAAATCATGTCATGTATGATTGTGGTTCGAGTTGATGTTGATGTCAGTTTGTGGCAGTCCTGTGGATAGTTATCCAAAATTGTGTTCACTCTTCAGTCAGGCAGCTAATTGTTGCTAGAATGGTATTTATAGATGCTGGTATTGTATCGATGCATCGCATTGCTGGTCTTCCTCTTCAGTGTTGACCTTCAAACTTGCCAAGCATGATGTCTTTTTCTAATGATCTAACTCTTTGCATGATATGGCATGAATAAACAGGTAGATAAAGGTGAGCCAGTGGATATGGTATAGCTGGATTTTCAGCAAGCCTTTGACAAGGTCCCTCATAAGAGATTGTTGGGTAGATTAAAAAGTCATAGGATAGGAGGCAGTATACTATTGAGGATTAGGAACTGGTTAAAAGATAGAAAACCGAGAAAGGTTAATAGTGGAGTACCCCAGGGATCTCTGCTGGGCCCAGTGCTTTTTAACATATTCCTATTTCCAGGTCATTTATGAACAACAACTGAGGTGATCAAATTTGCAGATGACACAAAATTATTCAAAGTTAAAACACAAGAGGATTGTGAAAAATTTGCAAGAGGACCTTGAAAAATTGGGAGACTGAGCGTCCAAATGGCAGATGAAATTTAATGTGGGCAATTGCAAAGCTATGCACTTAGAGGATAACAACCCAAACTGCAGTTACACAATGCAGGTTTCCACATTAGGAGTCACCACTCAGGAACAGGATCTGGGCATCATTGTGGATAATATGCTGACTAATACTACTGCTAGTCATTTGTATAGCGCTACAAGGCATACGCAGCGCTGTACATATAGATGTAAGACACAGTCTGTGCTCATCAGAGCTTACAATCTAATCTAGATAAAACACATTGAAACTGGGGACTAGAATATAAGATACACATAAGTAGTGGACAAGAGAGTGAGGAGCATCAGGATCCAAAAGCAGCTTCAAAGAGGTGGGCTTTTAGCCTGGATTAGAATAGGGCTAGAGAAGCAACCTGACACACAGATTCAGGTAGTTTGTTGCAGGCATATGGAACAGTGAAATGGAAGCCTGGAGTTGGCAGTGGCAGAGAAGGGATCTGCCAGAGGAGCGGAGTTCCCGAGGAAGGGTGTAGAGTGAGATAAGGAAGGAAAGGTATTTTATTTGATTTTATATACCGCTCTATTGTATAATCAGAACAGTTTACATGTAACAAAAACATTGAAATGTTGTACATAGAACAGGAATGTCAACTTGGATAACTTAACAGGGTTTAAATACACTACATAATGATATAGATAGCGATGTGGGGCCGTCAGACTATGACGGTGTGAGGAGCATGCAGAAACTGATAGGGACACTTATCTATTCCTTAATCACCTCCCGTGTTGACTATTGTAACATACTTCTTGCTGGTCTCCCTCTGAATCATCTCTCTCCCCTTCAATCTGTTCAACACTCTGCTGAGCGGCTAATCTTCTGCCAGCCTCGTCATGCTCATATTGCCCCTCAAGTCACTTCATTGGCTCCCTATCCGTTTCTGCATCCAGTTCAAACTGCTCCTGTTGACCTGTAAGTGCATTCACTGTGCAGCTTCTCACTACCTTTCTTCTTATACCTCTCTACACCCCTCCCTGGAAATTCCGCTCAGCTAGCAGATTGCTTCTATCTGTGCCCTTCTCTTCTATTGCTAACTCCAGACTTCGCTCCTTTCACCTTGTTGCTCTTTATGCCTGGAACAAACTGTCTGAGTCTGTACATCAGGCACCTTCTCTGGCCCTTTTCAAATCCAGGCTGAAAACTCATCTCTTCGCTGCCGCTTACAGATCTTGACTCAGCTGATCTCCTTTGTGTTTCCTTACCATTCCCCCTAGATGTATCCCATGTCTACAGCTACTGTCTTGACTAGATTGTAAGCTTTGATGAGCAGCGACTGCCCTTTACATGTGTCTGTGCAGCGCTGCATACGTCTTGTAGCGCTATACAAATGCTCAGTAGTAGTAGTAATAGGGAGCCAGTGAAGTGACTTGTGAAGAGGGGTTACGTGAACTTAAACATGTGCAGTCACAGGCAAGTAAGCAAATAGAATGCTGGGAATCATAAGGAAAGAAATGGAAAATAAAACCAAGGATATTATAATGCCTCTGTATCATTCCATGGTGCAACCGCGCCTTGACTACTGTGTGCAATTCTGGTTGGTATGTCTTAAAAAGGATATAGCAGAATTAGAAAAGCTACAGTGAAGAGCCACCAAAATAGTAAAGGGGATGGAAGGATACCCCTACGAGGAGAGGCACATAAGAACATAAGATATAAGAACATAAGAACATAAGATATGCCATACCGGGTCAGACCAAGGTCCATCAAGCCCAGTATCCTGTTTCCAGCAGTGGCCAATCTAGGTCATATGTACCTAGCAGTTTCCCCAAAAGACACAGGTTCCACAATGCTTGTACTGGGCCAAGCATTGATATCCTGGGTCCCTTCTTAATAATGGTTTATGGACCTTTCCTCCAGGAACTTGTCCAAATCTTTTTAAAACCCAGCTACACTAACAGCTTTTACTACAGCCCTCTTCGGCTTAAAGGGTTAAGGCTCTTCAACATGGAAAATTCCTGCTGGAATTCTGCATACAATTATTACAAATTTTGCTTTTATTTTATGATAATTTAAAATACCATACAGAAATAAAATATCACTCAAAAACAATATGTTTCACTATTTTGAGAAACAAATAATGCAGAATGTTGCATAATTCAGACCTTGTGACACAGACGTGTTGAATTCTGTGTGCAGGATTCCAGCAGGAGTAAATTCTTATTTCCTTCCCATCAGCACCTTGTCCACATCTGACTGAAACATCCATAGTCTGGAATAATGCAGACCTCAGGCCTTGTCATTTTCCTTGTTGATTCATCTCTCCGGCAATCCAGGCCCAGATCTCTGCCTGCCTTTCTGACATTGCTGCTTGGATGTCTCGCCGCCACTTGAAATTGAACATGGCCAAAACTGAGCTTCTTATTTTTTCCCCCTAAACCCTCCCCTTCCTCTTTTTTCAGTCTCTGTGGATAACTCTCTACACCTCACTGTTTCCTCAGTTTGCAATCTTGGGGTCCTCTCTCTTCCTCTTCACGCACATCTAACTGATAACTAAAATCCACTGTCCCTTTCTCTATAATATCAACAAAATCCACCCATTCCTTTCTGAACACACTACTAAGACACTTATCCACTCTTTAGTCACCTCCCATCTAGACTATTGTAACTTACTCCTTGCTGGTCTCTCTCTGAATCATCTCTCTCTCCTTCAATCTGTTCAACACTCTACTGCATGGCTAATCTTCCACCAACCTCATCATGATTATATTACTCCTCTTCTCAAGCCACTTCATGGGTTCCCTATCTGTTTTTGCATCCAGTTCAAACTTCTCCTGCTGACATATAAGGGCATTCATTCTGCAGCTCCTCACTACCTTTCCTCTCTTTTCTCCCCCTACACCCCTCTTCAGGAACTCCACTCTTCTGGCAAATTGCTTCTGTCTGTGCCCTTCTCTTCCATTGCTAACTTCAGACTTTGCTCCTTTCACCTTGCTGCTCCTTATGCCTGGAACAAACTACCTAAGTCTGTATGTCAGGCACCTTCTCTGACCCTTTTCAAATCCAGGCTGAAACCCATCTCTTCGCTGCCGCTTTCAAATCTTGACTCGCCTGGTGTCCTTTGTGTTTCCTTACCATTCCTCCTAGATGTATCCCGTGTCTACAGCTTCTGTGTTGTGTGTCTTGACTAGATTGTAAGCTCTGACGAGCAGGAACCGTCTTTGTGTCTGTGCAGCACTGCGTATATCAGTAGTAGTAGTAGATCAATGCTTTCCCTTCCATGGTTTCTTACCAGGTTTTGTAATAATTCACTCAGCCATCAAAATTAGCAAGGCTGTTGTCTAAAATATCCAGCTGCCCCCTTGCACTTGTTTTCATTTGGGCTTTAACCATGGTTCGTTCATGGTGTTCCATGTGCTCTGCTGGAATTTCACTCTATATTAATGGACACTTCCAACAGTGGGTGGAGAGCTCACTTGCACTCCCACCTGAGCCAGAGACTGTGGTTAAAGTCTGAAAGACTTCTCCACATTGGTCATCAGGAGTTTGGGCCATATTTTATGTTCTTCAAATTTTTTGTCCATCTTCTCTGAGTCTGCTTAGTACTGGTGCTCAAATGGACCATCAAAGTAGCATCTTTTGTGTGAACAAACGAGGGAGAACGGGGTCCCTCCACATTTGCTGGAAATGGGAAAGAATTGCGATTTTGCCATCCCCATTCACTTTCAGTACAAGTTGCTCATCTTCCTGGCACGCAGAATGAAACGGCAAAGCTCAGCAGTTTTTCAGTCCCACAAATGGACCAGGAAACTCGGCACAACTGCTGCACTGAGACTCCTTCATCTACTCTCAGCAGTTTAGATACACCTTCCCGCTCAGGTCTCTCTTTATGTTCTAGTTCTCATTCAGAGAGATGTTTATTGTCTTCCTTGTGTCACTTTGCCACATTTATCCATGAAAAATGTCCTGCTGATACCATGTGAAGAACTAATCAGAACTCTTTCGTTTCACACAATGTTGATCTGGTCTTTGGGTCTATGTGATCTCCTCTGTTTTGTTTCATGATGGGATGCAGTCAGTGTGATGGTGTGCTATATCCCTGTGTAGTCCAGTAAACATCTTATATACTGTAGCATGGCCAGTTATTGGTTTGTGGAAATATTACTGGGGTCTCTCACTTTTGATAAGAAGAATATGCCTCCTCCCAAAGACCCTCATATTCTCAGGTTTACCAAGTGAAGCGAGTATGTCTCTGGAGTGAGTGAGTATAAAGCCTGATATCTGTAGGGAGGAGGGTCTGTAGTGAGTGTGGTGGGGATGTCTTTCTCTCATGGGGAGCATGGAATGTAGTGAGTGAGTGTAGGGTCTGATATCTGTAGGGAGGAGGGTCTGTAGTGAGTGTGGTGGGGATGTCTTTCTCTCATGGGGAGCATGGAATGTAGTGAGTGAGTGTAGGGTCTGATATCTGTAGGGAGGAGGGTCTGTAGTGAGTGTGGTGGGGATGTCTTTCTCTCATGGGGAGCATGGAATGTAGTGAGTGAGTGTAGGGTCTGATATCTGTAGGGAGGAGGGTCTGTAGTGAGTGTGGTGGGGATGTCTTTCTCTCATGGGGAGCATGGAATGTAGTGAGTGAGTGTAGGGTCTGATATCTGTAGGGAGGAGGGTCTGTAGTGAGTGTGGTGGGGATGTCTTTCTCTCATGGGGAGCATGGAATGTACTGAGTGAGTGTAGGGTCTGATATCTGTAGGGAGGAGGGTCTGTAGTGAGTGTGGTGGGGATGTCTTTCTCTCATGGGGAGCATGGAATGTAGTGAGTGAGTGTAGGGTCTGATATCTGTAGGGAGGAGGGTCTGTAGTGAGTGTGGTGGGGATGTCTTTCTCTCATGGGGAGCATGGAATGTAGTGAGTGAGTGTAGGGTCTGATATCTGTAGGGAGGAGGGTCTGTAGTGAGTGTGGTGGGGATGTCTTTCTCTCATGGGGAGCATGGAATGTAGTGAGTGAGTGTAGGGTCTGATATCTGTAGGGAGGAGGGTCTGTAGTGAGTGTGGTGGGGATGTCTTTCTCTCATGGGGAGCATGGAATGTAGTGAGTGAGTGTAGGGTCTGATATCTGTAGGGAGGAGGGTCTGTAGTGAGTGTGATGGGGGTGTAGGATCTGTGTCTCATGGGGAGCATGGAATGTAGTGAGTGTGGCGGGCGTGTAGGATCTCATATCGCTGAAGAGAGGAGGTTCTGTAGCGAGTATAGTGAGGGTGGAGGATCACATAGCGCTGGTGCAAGGAAGAGGGAGCGTGTAGAATCTCTCATAGGGAGGAGAGACTAATGAGTGTGGCAAGCATGCAGTGTCTCACGTTTCTTTTTCACAGGGAGGAGGGTCTGCGGTGATAGACATGGAGAACATGGATGACACATCTGGCTCTAGTTTTGAGGATATGGGCGAGATGCATCAGCGGATGAAAGAGGAAGTGGATGACGAGGCCGATGCCACCACCGAAGCTACAGAGGAGGAAGATGGAGAGTTCCTGGGGATGAAGGGTTTCAAAGGGCAGCTTGGCCGGCAGGTTGCAGACGAGGTGAGTCCTAGATTAGGATGGGGGGTTTAGGAGGATTTAATCTGATCTTCCCCTTACCACTTCCCCCTTTAGTGCCTCTTTCCTGTCTATGCACTTTGCCTTTTTGTGCAGGCCCTCTTCCCCATACTCACCTTTGTTCTCCTTTTTTTTTTTTTTTTTTTTTAACTTTGCACCCCTCTCTGCACTTTTGTCTATACCTCCCCCTTTTGTCTTTTTACCATCAACGCTCCTCTCCTCAAGCACCTTTCCTCTGTATTTCACTACCTGCCCACCCACCTTCAGCATCATGCTCCTGCTTGCATCCCTCCTGAAGTCTCTCCCACCATGTACCGTTCTTCTGTAACTCGGTGCTGCCTTCACCGTCTTCAGCATGATGTTCCTGCCTGTGTCTCTCCCATATCAGGGTAGCTTTCATTTCTGTAATCTCTCCCATTCTCCCCACCCATGTAACTTTCCTCTGTATCTCGCTGCTGCATATCCCACCTTCAGCGCAATGTTCCTGCTAGTATCTCTCCCATATCAGAGTAACTTTCTTTTCTGTAGTCTCTCCCCCACCCCATGCACCTTTTCTCTGTGTCTCGCTGCTGCCTACCCCATCTTCAGCATGATGTTCCTGCCTGTATCTCTCCCATATCAGGGCAGCTTTCCGTTCTGTAGTTTCTCCCATTCCGCACCCCTCCCCTCATGTACCTTACCTCTATATCTCTCCCATATCAAGGTAAGTTTACTTTCTGTAGTCTCTACCACCCCCCCCCCCCCAACCCATGTACCTTTCCTCTGTATCTCGTTGCTGGCCCACCCCGCCTTGAGCATCATGTTCCTGCCTGTGTCTCTTCCATATTGGGGTAACTTTCCTTTCTGTAATCTACCCCCCCCCCCCCCCGTGCACCTTTCCTCTGTATCTTACTACCCACCCCACCTTCAGCATGATGTTCCTGCCTATATCACGGTGGCTTTCCTTTCTGTAGTCTCTCCCGTCCACCCTCCTCACCTTCAGCATGATGTTCCTGTCTGTATTTCTCTCATATCAGGGTGACTTTCCCCCCTTTCTGTAGTCTTCCCCACCCACACCCCCATGTACCCTTCCTCTGTATCCCAGTGCCCACCCACCCCACCTTCAGCATCATGGTCCTGTCTGTATCTCCCCCACATTGGGGTAACATTTCCTTTCTGTAATCTCTCCCATTCCCCCATCCCCATGCACCTTTCCTCTGTATCTCACTGTCGCCCCCCCATCTTCAGCATCATGTTCCTGCTTGTATCTCTCCTATATCAGGGTAAATTTCCTTTCTGTAGTCTCTCCCATTCCCCCATCCCTCCATGCACCTTTCCTCTGTATCCCGCTGCCTGCCCACCCCACCTTCAGCATTATGTTCCTGTCTATCATCCCCATATTAGGGTAGCTTTCCTTTCTGTAGTCTCCCACCTCGTGTACTTTCCTCTCTGTGCATTGTCCCCTATTCCCCCTCTCTGACTCAGCACTCTGTCTCTCCCCCCACCCCACCCCCAAGCTCAGTGTGCCTTTCTCCTCTGTGCATCGTCCCCTCAGGCTCCCCTTCCATCTTTTGCTCTCTGTACACCTCCTCCTCCTCTCTGTGCACTGTCCCCTATTCCTCCTGTCTATATAGCCTCCCTGTGTTTCAGAGCTCCCATGTCAGTGTGCTTCATCCCTTCATGTCCTTTTTTCTTTTTACCTCTCTTACCTTAGCTGCTACTTTCCCTTCATCCCTCCCTTGGTGTGTCTTTCCTGTCATCTACCTGCCCTCCTCCTCTCTGTACCATGACTCTCCCTTGGAGACAGATGATAAAGAGCTGAGGTCCATCCCATCTCTGCCCCTTTTTACTTTCTGCGGCACCCAATCTCCAGCTTTCTGCTCATTTTGCCGCAGATCATGTCAGCATTTATTTTTTAATTCAGTACTCTGTTGCCACCATTCCCCTGGTACTCTGTTCAATGCAGTTACTGCCCTTTCCTTCTGTTATACCAGGGTCTTCCTCTCTAAGTCTAACATCATTATACCTTGTTCTAGAGTGTCCTTCCCAGCAGAAGATGATTAAACCGATTTGATTGTTTCTGTTATATTTCTCTCCCCTCTCATCCTCCTATTCCTCCATGGTAATACATATTCCATGGGGTGTCCTGTAGACCAGTCCAGATAAGTGGCTTGTGTTCCCCTATCTGCAGATTGGTGGAGACAAAGAACCAATAAAAAGACCAGGTTTCAATTACATCGCTCTCATGCCTCTGTTCGCCTCAGCTACCAGAGGTCCCTTCAGTATTTCTTTGTCTCCAGCAGATGGTGGATGGATTTTTTCCTCGCTGAAAAAAATTCTGAGGAGTTGAGAGGAAAAGATTGCCTAAAGCACTCATGAACGACAGCCTGCAGATTGATCTCTCACTACAGCATGATGTGGGAAGCTCCACTAGACTTGGGTCTTTTGGGTAGCCATAGGAGAACGGAAATTTGGTGCAGCTCCATGCTCTTAGCTGGATAAGGGCCTTTTGAGCAGCCAGAAATTAAAAGGACATGGAAGAGTAAAACTGCCTCACACAATCTCAACACCCCCTCCCTCTTCCCCTGACTCCTCTCTCCCAAAGATTGCAGAAGGTTCTGGGGAGTAGAGCTGAGCCTGGCACATGTTTTCAGCTTGAGGCTCTCGGGGTGATATCAAGTTTTGACCTTGTCACTGTCCTTGTTGGGGGACTCCCGATTCAGTCTTCATGGGATGCAATTCAGGGTGGACCGCTGGCCACCATTGGCATGGGGTTGGGGTTTCCTGCCGTATTTTTGCACACATTAGTAGTGCCCGGAGGTTGCGTGTTCCACCCAAGCGTCTCCAACCTGTGTTCCTTCTCTAGCACCTGTAACGTGCACTGCTCTAAAAAAAAAAGTGCAGTTAATGCACACCACAGTAAAGTGCAGTTACTGCACACCTTTGGGCCATGGTGGCCTTAGCATGCACTGTTGTGATACTTGCCATAACTCTCTGTCTTCCTCCAGGAAACATTGCCTGATCTGTGGTAAGCAAGGCGCCTCATCTCTGACTTCTGGACTCTGCTCTTCTTACATGGCAGCTTCTGAGTCATCTCTGGAGGGCCTGCTCTCCCTCTCTCAGCTGGAAGGATTTTTTATTTTATTTATTAACATTTCTTATATACCGCACTATTCGACATCAGCGCGGTTTACATGGAACAGAAACATCTGACAGGTTGAATATGTCTGGTCATTACAATTAACAGGATATGTAACTTGGATAACAGGGTAAACTATATACATAAGAAGCGTAGCGAGAAAAGGATACTGTTTGGTGTTTTACATTGTTGGGGACACATGTTGCGAGGGCTTGCCTGGTTGACTACTACTATTGCTGAGGTTCTCGCTATTCAAGTGGGACTGAGGATCGGTGTTGTCAGTGAGATATTTGATGAAGAGGAAATGTTTAAGGGCCTTCCTGAACTGGCTCAAGTTGGGGATTGCCCTGATATGCGCCGGTAAGGTATTCCATAGTCTTGGGGCGCAGAGTCGGAAAGCTCTGTTAGCTGTTGTTTTGGTGCATCTTGTCAATTCTTTTGGGATTGTTAGCATGTTTGACTCTGCGGTTCTTCTTGGTCTGTTATGTGCAAGTGGTTGGATGAGTTCAGATAGGGAGGAGGAGGAGAGCCCCTTGCCGGCCTTGAAGGTCATCAGCAAGGTCTTATAACTGATCCTGGCTTGAATGGGGAGCCAGTGTAACTGTTTCAGGAGGGGTGTTACATGGTCTCTCCTGGATGCCCCAAAGAGTACCCATGCTGCACTATTCATAGCAAGTTGCAGGGGGTTCAAGGCAGATTGGGGGAGCCCTTGTAGTATGGAGTTTGCATAATCGAAATGGGGAATGATCAGGGCTTGGTAAATGGTGCGGAAATCATCTGGATCGAGTAACGGGCGTAGGTGTCTGAGGGATCTGATCTTGAAATAGATCGCTCTTACGGTATTGGCAATGTGTTTCTTCATGTCGAGGTTTTGATCCAGCGTCACTCCAAGGTAACGTATAGCGGGTTTCACTTGTAGTTCGGCATCATTTACCTTCACACAGTTGGGTGTTATGAAGTTTGGATTCCTCGAAATGAAGAGAACCTCCGTCTTCCTGTGTTGAATTTGCAGATTTTGTGAGAGGAGCCACTCCAATATGGTGTTGAAGCAGTTAGTCAAAGGGGCAAGATCTAGTTTATCCAATGATACTGGCATGTATGACAGAACATCGTCGGCATATATCATACAACTGACATTGAAGGTTCTAATGATGTTGCAGATGGGTTGGATGTATATATTAAACATCAAGGATGATAGGGAGGATCCTTGAGGCACTCCTTGACCTTGTTGAAATGGTTCCGATGTAGCTCCGTCTGCTCGAACATGCTGCCATCTACCGGAGAGGTAGGATCTGCACCATTCGAGCGCCGTTCCGCTGATACCTTTCTCTCTTAGCCGGCAAAGAAGAATCTCATGGCATACTGAGTCGAAAGCTGATGCTATATCTAAAAAAATGAGTGCGAATCCATGTCGGATGTTGTCAACGCCAGAAATTATATTGTTGAAAAGGGCTGTGAGTAGTGTTTCAACTCCGTGTGACTCTCTGAATCCATGTTGGGATGGATCTAGTGGGGCAACAGAGTCAATATGATCCTGTAATTGCCTATACACTACTTTTTCAATGATTTTTGCGAGCATAGGTATACTAGATATGGGCCTGTAAGACTCTACCTTTTGGGGGTCTAACTTGGTGTTTTTTAAAAGAGGTCTGACAGAGGTCTGCTTGAGAGTAGGGGGGAAAGACCCAGTGTTAAAGGATCGGTTTATGATGTCGGCTATAATTGGAGAGAGGTCACATCGCAGATCTTTTATCCAGAATGCTGGACAAGGATCTGTGTGTGCGGTGGTAGTGTTTAGGGCTAAAATGGTATCTTCGATCAGTTTCTTTGATGGTGTAGAGAAGGATGTTAGCGATGCTGGGTACTCTTGATCGTCGGGGGGGTCCGGTATTACTATTTTGTCGGTCTTGCACATTTTGGATTGCATGTAGACTGCAAAGTCCTGCGGGTGGATATCGCCATGGTGCTCAGGGGTTGGTTCTTTAGCAAGGGTTTTGACTAGGTTAAACAGGTCATGCGGTTTATTTAATGACCATCTCAGGGTGTCTGTATGGTATTGTCTCATCTTGTCTGTGATGGCTTTGGGGTGCGCAGTCAGGTGTTGGATGTATGCCGCTTGGTCACTGCTGGTGCGTGACTTCCTCCAGCGCTTCTCGAGCCCCCGTAGAAGGGTTAGTGATGCCCTCAGGTTGGCTGTGAACCATGGGGCTGATGCTCTTTTCTTCGGGGACTTCTTTGTTGGAGTACGGATCGCGATTGCGCTGAGTTTGCTGTTCCAAGCGGTGATCAGCTCATCTAGGTTTAGGGAAGTCTCATCAGTGAGTGTGCAGGTTTTGGCTAGGATGCGTTCTCTATTAAACGGGTGGAAACTTCTGGAAGCTGGGCTAGAGGTCTTGCTTGGATCCGCTTTGGGCCTTGGAGGCTTGTTGAGGATAGGCATCTGAAAAGTGATGAGTTTATGATCAGACCATGGGACTGCTGCTACTGACAGCATGATGTTTTGTGGTTGATCGCAAATTACCTGAGGGGCGAATATAAGGTCTAGAATGTTACCTTTCGCGTGAGTAGGTTCCTGCACCACTTGCGTGTATCCCAGGATCTCTAGGGCTTCTATAAGTGCAGTTGCCTGATTGTCCCGTAATGATGGCAGATTGATGTCCCCTAAGATCCAATTACATGGATGCAGTTAGTTTGTCCTTGCCTGCCTCAGGATAGATGGTGACGGATGATGCTGTGGGTAAGGATATCAAGCCAGCCGGAGGGGTCCGGTGAGCCGCTCATCATCCTCTAGGGGATGTGCATTGGCGATGCCCCTTGGTGTTGGAGAGTCTTTTTTCTGAGAGATGAGCTTCCAGCATGACGTTCTCCCTGGAATTCTTTTCCTTTTTACAGATGGCCTGGTCCTGACATGGAAAATTAGACCCTGCAGCATCTGGGTGCCCCCAGATGCAGTTTCATGGAAGGCAAGTTGAGAGTGCAAGCCCTTTTTAACTGCCTTTGACTAAGTGTCCCCTGGACATGGAGGTTAGCAGAAAGGAGGTGGTATTAATGCCCCTATTTAAGTCATTGGTGAGGCCTCACTTGGAGTATTGTGTTCAGTTTTGGAGACCATATAAAAAGACTTGAAAACAGTTCAGAGGAAGGTGATCAAAACGATTTGGAGCCTGTACCAGAAAATGTATGAGAAAAGACTTGAGGACCTAAATATGTATACCCTAGAGAAGAGGATGGACAAGGAAGATATGATTCAGACATTTAAATACTTAAAGGATATTCCTTATTGTCCCTCCAGTTCAGTCTTGACATCTGGGTTGTCACTTTTCCCCAGCAGCTTGGAGACTGAGCATATCGTCCTTGATGATATTAGTGTTCTTAGGCAGCTGGCACCACCTACCAGCCCCAGTAAACTCAGTCTTCAAGCAGCTGGACAGAGCTAATCCCAGAGTCTGAGCTCACTGAAGGGACACCTAAGGAGCTTCTGTTACTATTTTCAGCTAATTTGAATGAAGGGGGTCTCTGTGTAGTCTGCCTGGGCTTTTGCCAGTTTTTTAAATAAAGATGGTGAATTTAAAAAAAAAGGGCAGGGGGCAGTTCAAGGAACTTGGAAACACCCTTACTACAGGTAAAGGGGAAGTGTGCAATTTGCAAAACCAGCAGACTTGGTGGCTCACGAAGACAGGTGAGGCACCCGAAGATAGATGAGGAGCCACCAGTTAACAAAAAACAAAGGCAAGGGCTTCCGCTTCAGGTACCGATGTAGACGGAGGGAACTTGTTCAGTTCCGTGCCATCGCATTATCAAACCGGCATTTACGTGGCTCTCCCTCCACCGCAATACCATCCACGAATATCAGCAGTAGGTGGAAAGCTGCCCACTCCCGTTCAGAAAAGACAGAGAACTATATGCAGAGAAAGCAAAAAAAGTAGCACCTTCAGAAGCTGTGAAAGGTGTCCTGGTGGATGATAAGGAAGGCCCCTCACGGCATAGTAGTGCCAACCCTGATGGTGCTGATAGTATAGCCCTTCTGCTGCAAGAAATACAAACCTCTAAGGCTGAAATCATCTCTGCATTTACCGCTAGTTTCACTGAGCGATTTGACATGCTGGTGGCGCTGATCGTGGTGATGGAGGACCAAGTGAGCATGGTAGAAGACTGCGGAACGCAGCGCACAGAACTGGCCAAACTGCGGAAAGCGGTGAGGTGGCTTGAGGAAAATGAAGAGGACTGGGAAAATAGGGATCGTCGGCAGAATATACACATTTTTGGAGTACCAGAGGGAGTTGAACTTCCGGATGCATAGAGTTTTGTGAAGGGCCTGCTGGATTCATGCTTTCCCGCCCAAATTGCCTCGCCCTCCTATGAAATAGATAGGGCACAAAGGGAGACATGTCCCCATCCGGGACCTGGGAAGTGGCCGAGGGCTCTTATTGTTCGGCTCTTAAGATACCAGGAGAAAGAGCACAATTGTAGAGGCTCGTAAAACTAAGACTATGACTTATAAGAACTGGAAAATTTCTATATTTCTGGATATGAGTGCCGAGACTGTTCGAAGACGCAAAGCGCTGCTTCAATATAGGGATGCACTCCTGAAAGCTGGCCTACAAGCAAGTATCTGGTTTCCTGCCTGATTGACTGCACTGGTACAAGGGAAGAGGCAATTTTTAAATTCTTCGGGGGAGGTGCAGCAGCTCCTTGAGGAGATGAAGAAGTGTAGGCCTGACCCCATTTGCCGCCCAGATAAGCGCCCCTATCAAAATTCTAGGTTCCCCACGTAGCAGAAGGGAAGACAGCCCTGCAGACCCAATCTCGGGACAGGAAGTGTGTGCCACTGTGGAGACCGAGAGCTCAGATCTCGGCAGTGTGGCTGGAGAGAATGCGGTGAACAAGCCGGCAGGGGACTGAGTCTGGCAGTGACAATACCAAGGGGGCCTGGACTGTGGCTGTCTCCGAGTTCTTAAATATCCACTCCACTTCTGCCTGTAATTGTGTGGTATTTGCTGTTTAAGAATATACCGCTGAAGTGTTATTTTGTGCAGGCGGGTGAGGTGGTTGAGATTGTTTGGGTTGTGGATTGCTTACTGAGGAACACTGCTTTTAGGGATACGGTCGGGAAGGGAGAATGACAGTATTGTGAGATTTGCTTTTTTTCTGGTATGTTACCGTATATACTCGAGTATAAGCCGAGTTTTTCAGCACGTTTTTTGTGCTGAAAAACGGCCCCCTCGGCTTATACTCGAGTCAACGTCTGCAGATGTCTAGCAAAGGGCAAGAATGTTTTTTGCACAGGGCCCTGCGTTTCAGGGGGCCCCGCGCAAAAAACATTCTTCATCCCAAGTTTAAAAAAAAAAAAAAACCCAGCTGCTTCTGCCGCGGCAGTATCAAGAGTGCCGCCGCCGCCGCGGGGCCCCCCCCGGCAGAGCCTCCCTGGATCGCCTCCCTGCATCGCAGCCTATCCCCGAACGCGGGCTTCTAAAGAAGCCCGCGTTCGGGGATAGGCTGCGATGCAGGGAGGCTCTGCCGGGGGGGGGGGCCCTGCGGCGGCACTCTTGATACTGCCGCGGCACTCTTGATGCTGCCGCGGCAGAAGCAGCTGGGTTGTTTTTTTTTTAATTTGGTTTGATAGGGCGGAAGGGGGTTTAGGACTGGTAATGGGGGGGAGGCCAAGACTGGAAGTGGGCTGATAGGGGAGGGTTAGGACTAGTAATGGGCCATGGGGGTGGGGTGGGGGGGTTAGGGCTGGTAATGGGCTATGGGGGGGGCTGACTGGAAATGGGCTGATGGGGGGGTTAGGACTGGTAATTGGCTATGGGGGGGCTAAGACTGGAAGTGGGCTGATGGGGGGGCTAGGACTGGTAATGGGCTATGGGGGGGGCTGACTGGAAATGGGCTGATGGGGGGGTTAGGACTGGTAATTGGCTATGGGGGGGCTAAGACTGGAAATGGGCTGATGGGGAGGTTTAGGACTGGTAATGGGTTATGGGGGGGCTAAGAATGGAAGTGGGCTGATGGGGAGGTTTAGGACTGGTAATGGGTTATGGGGGGGCTAAGAATGGAAGTGGGCTGATGGGGAGTTTTAGGACTGGTAATGGGTTATTGGGGGGGGGCTAAGACTGGAAATGGGCTGATGGGGGTTAGGACTGGTAATTGGCTATGGGAGGGGTTAGGACTGGTAATGGGCTGATGGGGGATTAGGACTGGTAATGGGCTATGGGGGGCTAAGACTGGAAATAGGCTGATGTAATTTTATTGGTCTCTATCTTTATTTTTACATTGACTAGTAGGTGCCTCATTTCCCACCCTCGGCTTATACTCGAGTCAATAGTTTTGCCCAGTTTTTTGTGGTAAAATTAGGTACCTCGGCTTATATTCGGGTCGGCTTATACTCGAGTATATACGGTATGTCTATTTGGGGTAAGTGCAGGAGGTGGGTGAAATAATGCTTGAAGGGATGGTACATTGGGGGGTCTGTGGATGATGTAGAATGACATCCTTTTGGGTGTGGGTGGGTGGTGCTCTCCTGGTCTTTCGGGATGGGTTGGGTGAGTCTTGTTAGGATGGCAAATTCGGTTAAGGGAGGGGGTTGATTGGAATGCAGGAGTAGGAGTTAGGGCCAGGTTTGTGGATAGGGAGGGTTGAGGTGTTAGCTTAGATGTGAGCTTAGAAGTGTCTGGGGTATGGCTGGGCGGGTGAGGGCAGGGGTAGAGGGGGAGGAGGGGATGATTGGGTGGGTTGGGAGCTAGTGAAGGGCTATATGGTCTTAAGGTTTAGGAGATTCTCTCTCTCACCTGAGGGGTGGATGGTAGGGAGGGGAGGTGGAGGTGATGGTTCGGAGCTGACAGATGCCGAAGCCCATATATGCACAATATCCAAAAAGAGGACAGAGGGTTAGCTGCCCTTGTAGTCTGTGGCTGTTGTTTCTGCATTACTGTTTCTGTTTTTTTATTTCCTCCTCGGTGCACTAGTAGAGAGACGGTGGAGGGGCATGGGGCTGCGGAAGGGTAGGCTGTTTCCAACTTGAAGTCAATGATGGCTCTTAAGGTTGCCACCTTGAACGTTGGTGGACTTAATAAGCCCATCAAGCGAAAGCAGGTGTTGGCTTATCTTAGGTAGGAGCGTGTGGATATCGCTTTCCTGCAGGAGACGAGGCCGATTCCCCCGGAAATGGAAAACCTGCAGGGAAAGCATTGGGGCAAGGTTTACTTTTCTGCCTACAACTCCAAGAAGAGCGGGGGGGTGGGGAGTAGCCATTTTGATTAGAGAGAGCATCCCATTTACGCAGTACGATACAGGAGGGGATAACCAAGGGAGAGTGGTGTGGGTAGTGGGATGTGTTGAGCAGCAGGATGTCTCACTATTCAGTCTCTATGCACCCAACTGTCCAAAGGGAATATTATTTCACCAAGCACTTGCCTCCTTTGTGCAGAAAGCTAAAGGTTCCCTTTGGATTGGCGGAGATATGAATTGTGTTCTGAGCACTTTAGATCGGTCCGGTCTGGTGCTTAAGGTGTCTACGGTGGCAGAAGATGCTGCCTTGAGGAAAGCCCTAGCTTGATAGGGATGAGTAGATATTTGGCGACATATACACCTGAGCGAACGGGATTACACACTCACTGTTCTGCAAGGACACAGGGATACTCCAGGCTTGATATGCTCTGTTGCCCAACCGAGGAGCTGGGGAGGGTGAAGAGCGTTGTCATTAGTCCCTTAGAGGTTAGTGATCACGGTATAGTGTCCTTATTGCTGGATTTGGAAGACCCAGGGGGGGTACAGATGGGACAGTTTTGGTGGGCGAATGTGCAGTTGATACAAGAGGAGGGAGTGAAGGTGTTGATGAAGGGGTGGTGGAGAAATGTCCTCTCATTTAATGATGATGGTAGTATGGCCCCTGGAGTACTTTGGTAGTTCGGGAAGGCTTATATGAGAGGAAGTGCCTATGGGAAGCCAAGCTAGTCAAACTGCAGGTGCCCCTAGAGGAGCTGCAAGCGGTGCATAAGAGGACTGGGAATCGTAAGATTTATCAGCAGTTGTTGGAGGTTAGGCGACAGCTTGAAGTGATTGAGATAGAGCGGTTGGAGTTTTTGTTGTGGATGTCTCGGCGGAATTTTGTGGAGTACGGAGGTAAGGCAGGGTGAATGCTGTTTATGACTCCAATAGAGTGCTGTAGAGGGACGGCCTGGGTATTTCTTGGGCCTTTCAGGCATTTTATGTGAACTTATATACGTCTGAGCTCATTGCCTCTTCATCAGAAATTGCTGGGCTTTTGGAACTGTCTGATCTGCAATGGGATATGTTAAACCGGGATATTATGGGAGAGGAAGTTATGAAGGCCATCAAGTTGCTATCCTCTGGCAAGGCCATGGGGATTGACGGATTTCCAATGGAGTGGTATAAGGCCTTGTGTACCTTGTTGGCCCCTATGTTGCAGCGTGTCTTCAACAAAGTGAAGAGTGCGGGCTGTTTACCGCCAACCATGTACGATGCCGAGATCTCACTTATCCCAAAGGGGAGGAGGCCTCTGGAGGAATGTGGCAATTATCGCCCAGTGTCACTGCTGAATAGTGACGTGAAGATATTTGCATGGGTGCTGGCAAATCGATTAGACACTGTCATATCTGACTTAGTTCATCCAGATCAGTCTGGGTTTATTTGGGGGTGACAAATTACTGATAATGTTCGGAGGCTGGTGAACATTATTCTGTATATGTCTAGGTTGTCGAGGCAGCTTGCTGTGTGTTTGGACGAGGAGAAGGCATTCGACCGCATTGAATGCTTTGGGTGTTTGCTGTGGTATTTGGGGTTCAAAGTTAATTTGGATAAGTCGGAGATATTCCCTCTCGGGAAGACCACGCTTGCAATCCTGGGAAGCTGTCCAATTTGGTTGGCGACTGGTCTGTGAAATACCTGGGAATTAAGGTCTCCCCCAGAGTTGATGAGTTTTTCTCCCTTAATTATGCCCCCTTAATCACAAAAATTTGTGAGGAGTTGGCGGGATGGAGGGAGTTGACCCTGGGTTGGCCGGGCCGGGCGATGGCTCTGAAAATGGTGGTTCTTCCCAAGCTACTGTATTTATTTTCACTACTACCAATTAAAATACCAGCAGGGTTTTTCACCAAATTGGAAAAGTGTTTCAGCCATTTTATATGGAAATCATCTAAGGCACGAACTGGCTGGGATCGCTTGATTCGCTCAGTTGAGATGGGGGGCTGGGCTTCCCCAAGTTAGTATTGTACTACAAGGCAACTGTTCTCTGTGGGTTAAGATATCACTGTGTTCATCCGCCAGATGTGCAATGAGTCCAGCTGGAGAGAAGTTGGATCTTGCCCCAGTCGTTGTTTGAGTTGAGTGGAGGGAGAAGTAAAGCAGTAGAGAGTCATGTGTTTCTGCTCCCCTGGCTCAGGTGCTATCACAGCAGCAGGGATGGCTTGGGGGGAATCTGTTTCCAGATGTAAAAATATGTGATTTTCGTCCCTTCAGTGGGCCAGAGTTTCGCCACTTGTGCCTTAGTTGGGAAGCGAATGGTCGTCTTCGTTTTAGGGATTTATTGGAAGCTGGGGCAGCTGATCAGTAGGGGGGGGTCTGGATCCCCTTCTTTCAATACTTCCAACTCCACTACTTTGTCACTCGGGACGATCATTGGTCGCAGCTGCTGCACCCCATTCTGGACAGAAGTGATTCTATTTGGTGAAGGGCGGAGCTGGTGGGGGATAACGTCTAAGATATACCATGCCCTGCTGCAGGCATCCTTCTCAGAGGTCGGGATACATGTGGCTGGATGTCACAAATTCCTGGGGCGGACCCTGTCCGAGGAAGACTGGCAGGGTATCGTGTACAGAATACTAGCTGCCGGCAAACCCATTTTAAGTTGCTACAGCAGGCTTATACTGTGCCATAACATTTGCAGCGGTGGGGCTTGAGAGGGCCGGATGTGTACTGGCGAGGGTGTGGCCGAGTGGGCTCATTTTATCATATGTGGTGGGACTCGAGTGCAGTTTCTGGGCACAAGTCATGACCTGGATTAACTCTATAGCTGGCACCCGGTTGCTGGTGGACCCCTCTGTATGTCTGTTGGGAATGGGCATAGGAGATGAGGCTAGACCCATGGATCGGGGTAGCTTGATAGCGCAGCTTCTAGTGGCAGCTAGAATGGTGATCGCGCAGCAGTGGCGAACAGAAAGTGGACCGAGGATGACAGATTGGCAAATTCAAGTTAATAATGTGATGAATACTGACAAGCTATCAGCTATGCTTAAAGGACAGCTGGAAAGCTTTGAGCGAGTGTGGTCCCCGTTTGTTAGATGGATAAGAGACTGGGTGGGGGGTAGGACTTAAGAATGGAAGGAGGCCCTGGGTAGTACTCTTGTGTTCTCACCCCAGAACTGTCTCCGTGTTCTCAGTCAGTCCCTTTGAACGTGGGACCGGTGCCTGGAGGAGTCATGGGCTTGCCTGGGTGCCCGGGACTGCTATGAGCATCTTGTTGGATCCCTCTGTCCTCACGAGTCCTCTATAAGTTAGTGGAGAACCCCAAGAGTTTAAGTGCACCGAGTGGAGTTTTAGGTTTGTTTACTTTTTTCTTTGTCCTGCTTCATCTTTTACTGTACTCCTTGTTTTTGGGCATTGGTAGGTTATCAACATCTCTCCTTTTATTAATTACAGGCTGTGAAGCTCTTTCATAGATAGTAGTAGCTACACAGTGCACAGTAACCTGAAGGTAACTTAAAAGATGGAAAGTGGGTAACTTGGCGACTGAGCTGCGTGGGGATGCAGTGGGCTCTATTGTATGCTCTTGAGTGCACTGTATTAATTTAAGGTGATTTGTATATCGAGGAAAACACTGTTGACTATTCATTGAAGTTGTTGGTGGAAGTGGCCACCCTGTTGTTTTTGTACATGCCTCACCAATGGGGCACTTCCAGTTCAGGGCATTGCCCTTCAGCCTAGCGACTGCTCCGCATACATTCACCAAAGTCATGGTTGTGGTCGCAGCAATTCTTTGTCAGGAGGGCATTCTGGTACATCCCTACTTGGACGATTGGCTCATCAGGGCAAAGCCCGCAGAGGAGAGCGAGTAAGCCAAAGCAAGAGTTATCAAGTTCATCCAGGAGCTCGGCTGGGTAGTCAATTTCGCAAAGAGACGTTTATCACCATCCCAGGAACTGATGTATCTGGGGGCCTGTTTCGAGATAGACAAGGGCAGGATGTCCCTGCCAGTGGAGAGGATGCAGGCATTGTAGCAGCAGGTTAGGCAGTTTCTTCAGATGAGCAATTCCACAGCTTGGTGTTATCTGCAACTCCTGGGATTCATGGCAGCGTCCAGCGAGTTGGTTCTGTGAGCCAGAGCCCACATGAGACCTTTGCAGAGAACCATGTTGTGGAGGTGGTCGGTGCAGCATCACCTCTTTGCGCATCCATTGCTATGCCTGAGGGCAATGCGGTTGGCGCTCTGGTGGTGGTTGAGGCCAAAGAAGTTGTTAGTCGGCATGCCTCTGGAGACACCCATCTGGGTCCCATTGACAACAGATGCCAGCCTCTCGGGCTGGGGGGGCCCTTGTCAGGATCAGATAGCACAGGGCTGTTGGACCACGGAACAACGAGAGTGGCCCATCAATCACCTAGAGATGAGAGCAGTGTTCCTGGCGCTGCAGGAGTTTCTCATTCTATTGCACGGAAAGGCGGTCTGGGTGTTTTTTGGACAATGCCACTATGGTGGCTTACATCAACCGTCAAGGAGGCACAAGCAGCGTGCAGCTTGAGAGCGAGATAGGCCCTTTGTTAGATGGGAAGAGGAAAATCTGCAGGCGCTCTCGACAGCTCATGTCGCAGGGACACAGAATATGACGGCAGACTCTCTGTTGCTTTCACCTGAATCCCAGAGAGTGATCACTCAGCGAGGCCGTCTTCGCACCGATAGTGGTCTGCCAATCATGGATCTGATAGCAACCTTCATGTCCTCCAAGGCGAACTGTTTCTTTAGTAGAAGGAGAGAGCGAATGTCAAATGTTCTGGATGCCTTGGTTCAGCGCTGGTCCACAACTGGCCTCCTGTACGTTTTTCCCCCTGTGGGCCCTCATTCTCATTGCTCCCGATTGGCCACGTAGGCTGTGGTATGCAGATCTGCTCAGACTAACAGTGGACAATCTGTGACGGCTGCCAAACTGACCCGACCTCTTTTTGCAAGGGCCGGTCCTGATGCCACAAGTGGATCGATTCTCGCTGACGGCTTAGCTCTGGAGAGGACACGGTTAAGAAAGAGAGGCTATTCTGCTCCGGTAATTTCCACATTGTTGAAGGCCCATAAGCATTCCACCTCGCTTTCGTTTGTCCGGATCTGGAGAATATTTGAAGCTTAGTGCAAGGAAAACACTTGCTGACCTCTGTTGGCATCTGTGCCAGAGGTACTGGCGTTTTTACAGGCAGGTGTGGAAAAGGGACTGGCCTGCAGTTCCCTGTGGGTGCAGGGGGCAGCAATTTACCTATTATTGTGGAAGGGTCCAAGGGGTTTCCTTGGGAGCCCATCCAGATGTAGTCTGTTCTTAGGGCCGTTAAGCGGGTGCGCCCTCCCATGCGGATGGCAGTTCCCCTTTGGGACCTTAACTTGGTATTGTCGGTCCCACATTCCCCCCTTTGATTATTCTCACCCGCTAGTGAGAAAGGGTGAGAATTAAATCACATATTAAATTTGCATAATAGCATCATCTTGGGATATTGGGGAATATTGCCACATAGCCAAGATTTTCGTAGCTGCCTTCCGTTCTACAGTGTTATCAATAACTGAGGTTATCATGCGTAAGCAGAGGGGTAGGAGACATGGGAGAAACAAGTAGACAGCCAATATGAGTAATACAATAAACACAAGGGTCATACCCCCTAACCATGAAAATGCTGAACCAAACCACCCATCAAGCTTCAGGCCATGCCAGGTCTGAACTGGCACATATGCTTGTGTGCGCATTTGAGTAGCTATATCTTCAACAACATGTCCATTATTATCAATCTGCAAACAGTTGGTTAAATTCAACTTTCCACACACTCCACCTTCAGCTGCTAACAAATAATCTAGAGCTAAACGATTCTGATAAATAGCTGTACGCATTTGTGTACTCTGCTTAGCTAAAAGAGTTAGTGCTTTACTGGTTTCATTGGTTATTATTTCAACAACAGCTTGTAAGCGGATAATACGATTTATCATATACACAGGAGTACGATATCCCCATGTACCATCTTGCTCCCAAGTAGCAAGTCCATAGTATGAAATGATTCTCTCAGGTGGCCACTCCTCTTCCTTCCACTTGTCCCATTGGCCTATTTTCAAGACCTCTCGTTTGTCGACTCCTGTACACGGGAAAACCCAGTTGTTCTCCATGGGACGTAGGCAACAGGAAGAAGGAAGGTCGTATGGTTCCCAAGGCACACACTCCTCCCCAGTGGTGAGGAAGCCTAGCATATGCTCGGGTTCCACAAATCCAGTACAGTCCAGATGGTGCTTGCCAGGCATTATAAGATGCTAAATTAGTCCAGATGCTGGCAAGATTAGGGAAATGAACTAAGGGGTTGGAAGGCTCTGAAGCGTTGATTGCTGACCACCAGGACGTCTTCTTAGTGGTACTGTTGTAGAACTTCTGATTGAGACAGAGACCAGCTGTCCAACTTCCATAGCAAACTGTGGTCCAAAGCGAGCAAAACACAAATGACCAACAATGGGGTGGGCCAATACCCACTCACTAGTAGTCTGATGTAAATCAGTCTGATTATAAGGCAAAGAATAGTTCACTTCTTGTGCCTCCCAGGGCCATTGGTCTCCCATCTTAGTCCCTCCACAAAAAAGGTAGTCCGAGATGTGGAGACTAGATGCTACTGCCCCAGCGAGCTCAATGAACAAGTTTTGGGAGGCATGAGGAATCTCAAACTCAGCCTTCATGGTTTCATAGAAAGAGTGATGTATTCGATAAGGTGCAAATGCATGAGTCTTAGTATTCAGCTGTATATGTATAAAAGTTCCAGGATCTACGCCTCCTCCTGCTATCCGTAACCCAAATCTGTACCCTTGCTTCCACTGGCTAGGGTTAAGTATGGTGAGTCGCACTGGATTACAGGCACCTTTCTTACATTTCTTAGGTTCTGGTAATGTCAATTTTTCCAAGATAGCCACTCGATTATCTCCATCTCGTCCCATAGGCGCACCAGACCAGGTAGCATAATACACGCATTCCCACTTGGGACAGTAGTAAGCATCTTTGGATGATGTACTGTAGACCGTTGGGGAAGATTTCCCAGTACACTTTCCCCATCCATATGCTTCCTCAGGACACATATATTTATCATCATAGTAGTAGGCATGCTCCCAATATCCACACTTGTGATAAACATTTCGGTTGATCAACTCACAAGCATCAAAACTCAGGGTAACATGCTTCGTGGGATCAGGAAGCTGTCGTGTGGCATTTATGAGGGCTCCATCCTCATCATTCCATCGTATCTCAAGTACATAATAAGAGGGGTTCTGCCGGGGGTTGTAACAAGTCTTACTCTTCCCCTTCGTACAGATATTTAACTCTGTGCCATTATATATACACCGGCTGACTATACCAGTGCAAGTATAGTAGGAATGATAAAGTAAAGTCTGAGTGACCTTCTGTCCAGTTTGGGTGGTAGTTATGCAAGATGCACAAGGGGGTAAAGCAAAAGTCTTTTCCAGGAATCCCAGAACCACCACTCCCACAAGGCAATAGTGAAAGAACATTGTGATTACAGTCTTTGGAGGTCAACTGGAATATTGGGTATGATGAACTTGTAGGGTTTCTCCTCTTCTCTGCTTCGACTGCCACTCTTGTGTGACAGGGGTGGGATTGTAGATTCTGAAGATTCTTACAATGCTGGTTGTCTCCGCAATGTGAGTCGCAATGGAGTCTCATGATCATTTACTGAAGTCCATTGACCAGGTTCAGGAGCAGCTGCTGGCTTCACTCGACTGTGATGGATCCAGTTCTACAGATACAATGGAAGCTGCACACTGCCTTTAGACCCCAGAGTTCAGGGAAGGTAGAACGCATGAATAGAACCCTGAAATCTCAGTTGACCAAGCTTTGTCAAGAAACACACCTAAAGTGGCTCCAGGTTCTCCCTTGGGCCCTTCTTAGGATACGTTCTGCTCCAACCAAGTCCTTGGGAGTTTCCCCTTTTGAAATTTTGTATGGGCGACCCCCGCCCATTGTACAGGGAATTAAAGGAGATATGAAACAAATAGGATCTGAAATAACTAGATAAGAACTATTGGCTTTAGGTTCTGTTTTGCAGAGTCTTCACGCCTGGGTGCAAGATCGATTGCCCATCAATCTGACAGAACCTCTGCTTCCCTCCAAGCCAGGAGTGTCAGTGTGGATCAAAGAGTGGAGAAAGACCCCGCTGGCGCCGCATTGGAAGGGACCTTATGTTGTCATCTTGTCAACCCCAACTGCAGTAAAAGTCGCAGAACTCGAACCCTGGATCCATCACAGTCGAGTGAGGCCAGCAGCTGCTCCTGAACCTGGTCAATGGACTTCAGTAAATGATCCTGAGACTCCATTGCGACTCACATTGCGGAGACAACCAGCATTGTAAGAATCTTCAGAATCTACAATCCCACCCCTGTCACACAAGAGTGGCAGTCGAAGCAGAGAAGAGGAGAAACCCTACAAGTTCATCGTACCCAATATTCCAGTTGACCTCCAAAGACTGTAATCACAATGTTCTTCCACTATTGCCTTGTGGGAGTGGTGGTCCTGGGATTCCTGGAAAAGACTTTTGCTTTACCCCTTTGTGCAGCTTGCATAACTACCACCCGAACTGGACAGAAGGTCACTCAGACTTTACTTTATCATTCCTACTATACTTGCACTGGTATAGTCAGCCGGTGTATATATAATGGCACAGAGTTAAATATCTGTACGAAGGAGAAGAGTAAAACTTGTTACAACCCCCGGCAGAACCCCTCTTATTATGTACTTGAGATACGATGGAATGATGAGGATGGAGCCCTCATAAATGCCACACGACAGCTTCCTGATCCCACGAAGCATGTTACCCTGAGTTTTGATGCTTGTGAGGTGATCAACCAAAATGTCTATCACAAGTGTGGATATTGGGAGCATGCCTACTACTATGATGATAAATATATGTGTCCTGAGGGAGCATATGGATGGGGAAAGTGTACTGGGAAATCTTCCCCAACCGTCTACAGTACATCATCCAAAGATGCTTACTACTGTCCCAGGTGGGAATGCGTGTATTATGCTACCTGGTCTGGTGCGCCTATGGGACGAGATGGAGATAATCGAACATACTCTGATACTTCAACATTCGTGAATTTGTGAGCCAAAAACTTCCTTTGTGTTTCATAAGGATCAGAACAGAGTGTGGTACAGTAACTTGAAGATTCTATCTCAAAGTGAGCTTGTCTGCTTTGCTCACTAGGAGGGCTGTAGCTGCAACAGCTCTCAAACAAGGGGGCCAGCCTTTTGCAACTACATCCAATTGTTTTGACAAATAGGCTACTGGCCGTTGCCAAGATCCAAGAGATTGAGTCAACACTCCTAGAACATTTCCTTTTGACTCATGAACATAGAGACTGATAGGTTTTCTGGACATCTGGTAGACCCAGAGCTGGTGATGACATCAGAGCGGTTTTCAAAGATCGAAAGGCTGCATCCTGTTCAAGTCCCCATTCCAATGGAGACTTTTCCATTCCTTTGGTAGCTTGATACAATGGTTTTGCCAGCAGAGCAAAATTGGGGATCTATATACGACAGTATCCTGCAGCACCCAAGAAGGCTCTCACTTGCCTCCTGGTGGTTGGAGTAGGAATACTGCATACAGCATCTTTGCATTCTGGTCCCAAGCGTCGTATTCTGCTGGTCAACTGGAATCCTAGGTATTTAACTTCAGTTTGACATAATTGTGCCTTGGCTCTTGAGACTTTGTATCATCCAGCCTCATTTAAAAGGTGCAAGAGTTCAGTGGTGGCTTGTAGACATTCACTTTCTGAATTTGTGGCTATGAGCAAGTCATCCACTTACTGGAGAAGAACCCTTTCTCCTGGTTTCACATAGTAGCTTGAAAGATCCTGATTTAAAGCAGCACTGAAGAGAGTAGGTGAATTCTTAAATCCTTGGTGTAATCGAGTCCAGGTGAGTTGGCCCCGCCTTCCTGTTGTGGGGTCTTGCCATTCAAAAGCGAACAAAAGTTGACTGGTGGGGGCTAGGCGTATGCAGAAGAAGGCCTCTTTCAGGTCCAGGACAGTGAAATGAGTAGCCTCAGTGGGGATCAGTCCCAAGAGAGTATAAGGATTTTGGTACCACTGGGTGTATAGTTTCAGCTGCATCATTCACTCGCCTCAGATCTTGTACTGGGTGGTAATCCCCTGTCCCAGGTTTCTTGACTGGGAGAAGGGGGGTGTTCCAAGGTGACTGGCACTCCTTGAGAAGTCCATACTTCAACAGTTTCATCAGATGGCAGTGGATACCTTCAATGGCTGGTCGGGGAAGAGGATACTGCTTCACATGCACTGGTTCCACTCCTGGCTTGAGGGTGACGATGACAGGGGCTATGTTCTTCGCTAGGCCAGGTGGATTATCTTCTGCCCATACTTCAGGCGGGGCTATAAGGTTGGTGGGTATACAGGAACTAGCTGGCTTGATTGGAGATGCACTATAGAACCGCTACTCTTCTTCTCGGGGAACAGTCAGCACCATCAATCCAGCAGGCTTTGGGTTCACAGTCATTTGCATTTCTCCCCCTTCAGCAAAGGATATCTGTGCCTGGAGCTTTGCAAGCATATCTCGGCCCAAAAGTGGAATAGGGCATTCAGGCATATACAAGAACTGGTGCGTTATTTTCTGTCCCCCTAGTTCACACATGCGGTACTGCAGGAAAGGCTTTGTGGCCTTAGCCCCAGTAGCTCTGACAATGGTGATGCATCGAGAAGGCAAAGGGGCTACTGGCTTTGCCACCACTGAGTGTTCAGCTCCTGTATCCACCATAAAGTCCATATATTGGTCCCCTATTTTCAAACTGACCATAGGCTCCTGGGGACCCAGGGTGAACTTGGAGTCCGGTCTGGCCTAGTCTTCATCCATGTCATAGCCTGTTGCAACTGCCACTCCCTCAATAGCTTCTTCCCTCTCTTGCTGGAACACTGTGCTCGGTTTATTCTTCCATGACTCTGAACTCAACCTCCTGTTCTCCAAGTACTCCCTCCTCCCCTCCTGGGGGTGGAGTCAAGATGCGGGCATTCACTTCTCTAATGTCCTTCTTCTCTGCAGTGGGCGCACTGATTCGCACCCAGTGGGGTCCAATTATTTTCACGACTCCTTCCACTTCCTCTGCTCCTTCGATTAGGAAAACCTCCTCCACATCGTTCAACTAAAGCAGCAACAAGATGATCTGCTTTCTTCTTCATCTTACATTCACTTTCTCTGTCACATTCATTTTCACGATTCACAAAACACTTCCTGAGCAACTTCCATTAACTGTGCTGTATTCATGCCCGCAAATCCATCCAGTTTCTGCAATTTCCGTTTTATATCTTTCTGGGACTGACTGACAAAAACTGCATTTACCATACGCAAATTCTCCTGGGCTGCTGGATCGCATGGGGTATATAGTGAGGGCTGCCTGCACTATTTGGATCCCACTTGGGGCCATCAAGGCTGATGGGTCTGCATAATGCTGTTCATTAGTTCAATCAAATCCTAAAGGTTTCTCAGTGTAGTCTTTCAGTTCAGTAAATCAGTGGTGGGAAAAAAGCACATAAACAAGGCTGGTCGGCCTGGTCTTCGGTATCGAGGGTGGGTAGGCCCTGGACCTGGCGTAATGGTATAACGTGACCATCCCTTTTACTGGTAGCTGTACTTCTGAAGGTATACGGCAATCGGGACTGTCTGGGTTCCACTTCATGTTCTTGAGCGCTGGCTGTGAGTGACCCTGAACTGGCAAATGAATCCCTACTTGTAGTGTCATCGGTGGACTGTAGCCCACTCGGAGTACTTTAAACTGAGCCGGGGCTTCCGGTCAAGAGGGGTTGCACGTCCTCCTGCTGCGGAGGTGACTGGTGAACTACTTGGGGTACATCTGCAAAGAGGTGTCGTCCCCCCCCTGCCCCAGGCTCTGCCCGGGGTGGTGGCAGAGCTGAGGGGACTACTGGGACGGACAGAGTGGAATGTCTGGAGATTCTGGGGCAGAATAAACGGGCAATTTTTTTGTTTTTTTTTCAGACTTCCGGCCCCCCCCCCCCCTTGTGGCTGCTACTAATCTCCTACACTGTTCCTCATAGTAACGCTTTATCCAGGAGGGCTTTTTTTTCCCCCTTCACAAACACTTAACCAGGAATCTATATAGGGGAATTGATCAGGGAACATTTTTTTCACAATCTGATGAACACGGGAAACTACATTAACACCAAAGGTGCCCTCACGGGGCCATGAAGTAGCTAACACTGGCCACTCCCTTTCACAGAGCATTTCTAATCGGGACGGAGACATTCTAATTCCATAGTCTCCAGCAAATCCCTTGCTAAAATTCCTAGTCATACATTTCAACAAAATCTGCATGGACTCCAACCCCCCCTCCCATGATGACATACTTGACAACAGACAGAGGGGGCAGGCAGTCAGGCTGCATTTTCCTGTGGACTAAACATAATGGATGTGTGTGCTCATTCTAAATAGGAACAATTTAGATAAAGTCCTTAAAATATCAAATTATTATTTTGCAACATGTTATAACAACAATCCCAACAGAAAGAACTATGGCTCCTAACATGACGGCCACATATCTGTTACGTATGACTGGAATGAAAATACTTGGCATGGAAACTAACTGCCAGCCGTAATCAGCACTTAAGCTGAACAATGTCTCTGCAAAAGAAATTACTTTAAATCTTACAGTTTAGAAAGCAGACATTCAAAGGACATGTACATTCCCTCAGGATTTAAATCATTTTCAAGTCGCGATCTGGTACTACGGGCTCGGGATGCTTCATAGTCCTGTCAGGGTTCTTAACCCCTACTTCGAAGGTCAAAGGAAAAACAAAAGCAGTTTCCTTAATTTCTCTATCATTTCTGTTTGGACCATTACAGTGTTTGCTGAAGATTGGAACATAAAAAGACACAAGACAAGGCTAAGCCCACAAATGCATTATACCTATAGCTCTACAGAAATCCTCCTCACTTGGTCCGTACAAGAACAGTTGAGGAACTCGAACGGGGTTAATAAGAACTTAACCCTTTCCAGGCTGAGCCCAAAACTGTCGGGATCCAAAATTCTGACTAAACATTCCTATTAAATGATTGATATATAATACATGACCATAGCAGAAGGAACATCACTATTAAAACATATTGAATAAAACAGGTACAATTTTCCTGAAATAAGCACAAATTAACCCAGCTGCAGAATGTTGAAAATAAGCCTTCACAGGGTTAAAAGATACTAAACATTCCTTTCTACAGACACGCCCCTTCTCTCTCTGCTTGCCAGAGTCGCACTGCTGTGCTGAAAACAAAACCTGGAATTAGTGAGACAGCTGTCTTTGTACGTAAAAGTGACTCCTGAGTTGGTTTTTCCTTCTTTCTTCTTCTCTTAATACTATTCCTTAATCGATAAACTGTTTCACAAATTACCCAACAGAATAATCTTACATTATACCAGAAGGGAAACTCGCGGTTTCAACAGATAAGAACAACGGAACAACGGGGGAGACAAACACTAAACGCTTCCTCCTTTTCGTGACCTGGGCGCAGTCGCCTGGCCAGGAACTGCGCTACTCAGGAGTCCACTCTCACTTAGTCTTATTCAAGACCTCTCAGTCACACAAACATTCATACCAGCAACAAGAAATCATTTTTCAAATGCCCAAGGTTTGTGATAAGGAAGCTTATCATAGCTCAGGAAGGAGCTATAGAAAAGGTGAAGTGACTCTGAACAAGCAACCTGTCAGTTCTGGTAGAAATAAGAAAACAGAATTTTCCCATAAAAGACTACCAGTCCCAGAATGCACCAGGTTTCCAACAGCCATTAGAGGAGCTGAAGTGGGGAAACGTGTGTTCAATCAGGAGGGCTATGAGGTAATCCCTAAGCACTCATCTCAAAGGGCAGGGCCTGATTCAGCACAGCTGCGCTGTATTAGGGGGGAGCACTCATCTAGGCAGAATAAAGGTAGAGTTTATTCTACAGAGAATTATCCTCATTATCCTGAGAATCAGCTTGAGCTTGATCATCAGTTTCATCTGAAGGATCATCAGAAGCAGAAGCCAAACCGAACGGACAGAGAAGGAAAGAAACCCTTTGGAAGAAGGAAGAGAAAAGCCTTTGAGAGGTCTAGAAGAGTCCAGAGCAGTACATATACTGGGAGGCATTTCAAGGGCCAGCATACACCATTGGACTGGGGAAAGCCAGAGGAATGGTGCTGCAGAGCTAGGAAACTCCAGACGCTACCTGTGAGGGAGACGGCTGCACGTGGAAGGGACCCTAAGACCTGTGCCAGAAGGTATGTGAAGAGAGATCCAGTGTCCAGGGATCTGGATTGGAAGGCTGGACATAAGAACTGGACTACATACTGGCCAGGCTATATAGAGAGGAACTCTAACAGCAATGGAAGCTCAGGTATGAACATTGGTCTATGCCCTAGCTATAACCTTGAAAGACAGCAGGGAAACAAGTATTCTCCTGAAAGTGCTCCATTGAGAGATTCATCTGTGCCAATCCATGATATTGAACCCATGCTTGTTGAAGAAGGGGGAATGATAGCAGATGAAGAATGTGTTTACATGGACTGCTCTCTGTCTAAACTCCTTTGGTGATTTTCTGTTATAAAGTACAGCAACCATCACAAAGAAATACAAACTTGTTCTTTAATCTACTCAGAAAAGCTCCTGAAGCAGGATTTGACCCACACAGTAGAAAGCAAGTCAGCTAAGGGGTTTCAGCTGGATAACTGCTAGCAATTGAGGCTTACCTAATTGCTTGTGAGCTAGGAGAGAATCACTTCTGAATCTATGTGGGAAGTTATCAGAAGTTAACCTGAAAAGAACAGTTTTTTTCTTTCTTTGTGGCTTTTCGTTTGTTGTTTGATATATGCTAAGAAAACATTAGCTAATGCCTGACAAGTTTGAATGTTGTTTTCCTGATTTTGATTTTTGTTTTTCCAAGTTAAACA
Source organism: Ichthyophis bannanicus (assembly GCA_033557465.1). Taxonomy (NCBI): domain Eukaryota; kingdom Metazoa; phylum Chordata; class Amphibia; order Gymnophiona; family Ichthyophiidae; genus Ichthyophis; species Ichthyophis bannanicus. The sequence goes on along the minus strand of CM066033.1, from coordinate 44,569,014 downwards.
CTGGAAGCAAGTAACCTGATTTATGTGCTACCAAGCATATCTGTGTTGGGAGAAATAACCCCATAAATAAATATCTTATTGGCTTTATCACTTGAGCACAACTAAATTATTGTGAGCAGCTGTGTCTGGTGTGAATGAACTGCATTGCCCACAATCCCTTGCAAATCATATAGATATATGCACTTGCCAAGACTGTGAAGATTCTCACCCAGGCAGCCGTCTGACAGGTTTTACTGACTAACTGACTATCCCAAACAAAGGGTCGATGGCTTCTGCTTCTGCGCACTCATGCAGAGCATACTAGGACCGCCCTTATGAGAGGTGATCAGGCTGTCTTGTCTCGCGCACTCATGCAAGACTTTCCCAGTTAGTCAATACCAAATTAGACTTGCGTACTCATGCAAGGCTTTTTCCCCAGGCTGCACTGACTATCCCAGTCTCACATACTCATGCAAGACGTTCCCCAGGCTTCACTGACTCAAATGCCCAAGGTTTTCTGCTCACCGGATCCGGTCCCGATACCAAACCAGTTCTTGGGTTGGATCCTGGACTCCCCTCGGGTTCGGAGGTGTTGGCCAGCTGGACCCAGTGGCCCGCCGAGGCAAGGCGGAACCCTCTCCAATGCAATAAGACCGGTGGCGCCAGAGAATTCCCCTGCGGTTGGACAGACATGGTTCGGACCAAACCTTTGAGGCGAGAAGTCGTGGTATATTCACTTGCATACCATCCACTACTCACACATTCCAGGCCAACGCACCAAGAATATGTAGCAGCGAAGTGCAGACAATGAATAAATCCAGGAGTCAATTTACAGGGTCCAAGCTAATTTATTGTGCACAAGGCCCAATTAGTCAAATCTTCAAAAAGGACTGAGCAAAGCTCTTACAGAAACATATTCATTTTATACATTCCCTTTCAGCTTGATACATGCAGACTTTCTATTGGTCCCAACGCCCCCTGCATTTGTCCAATCAGAGATCCTTTCTGGGCCTAGCTCCCTGCTCCCCCTTCCCGGACTGTTCTAACAAAGGTACAGTTTCTAGGCATTGATACTATCCTGCTCTGAGGTCGTTTCTAGCTCTAGGAATGCATGTATTGAAACATTTCTATCATCAGAACACAAAAGAATAATGGAAGATTTATGCACTCATGAAAACTTCTTATTAAGCAATTTCAAAACAGTTTTCTCAAACTTTTACAGACTTTGGTTCTTTCTCTTAGATGGGGGTTGGGATCAGGGCCTAACTTACAGGCCTTTCATATTTGCAGGCTATTATAGGCCATATAGCCTGCCACACTGCGAGCATGGATGTTGAAGACCGTTTTTCTGGTGGCTGTGTGTTCTGCCAGGAGGATTTTGGAGTTACAAACACTGTCATGATGGGAATCTTTCCTCTCCATCTCCAAGAAAAAGGTGGCTTTAAGGCTCATACCTTCTTTTTTTGCCCAAGGTGCACTCGGTTTTTCATTTGAATCAGCTGGTTACCCTGCTGATTTTCACAGAGATGAAGGAGGCTCAACAGGAACCGGTGTTGCGCTTCTTGGACATCCGAATGGCTCTGCAGTGCTACCTGAAGAGGACCATACTGTTTCGGAAATCAGACCACTTGTTCATTCCATTTGGAGGACCGCATAAGAGAGAAGCCACTTCTAAGGCTTCTATTCTAGATGGGTTAGAGAAGCCATTTCTTCTGCTTATCTGCTTCGACACAAGCAGTTGCCAGTAAGCCTGAGGGCACATTCAACCAGTGCGCAGGCTGCATCATGGGCCGAATTTAGCCTGGGCGTCCCTACACACGTTGTGAAGCATCAATGTATGGATGTGCAGGCAATGGGAGATGTGAAGTTTGATGCGGCAGTCATTCAGGCCAGGCTCGCAGGTCCCTCCCGAGATTAGTACTGCTATGGTACATCTCAGATGTCAGGACTGGACTGGAACGATGATAAAGAAGGTGAAATTAGACCTTACCTGCTAATTGGCTTTTCCTTGAGGACCTCCAGTTCCGGACCCTCCTGAATCTTACAGAGGTAGAGATCCCTAGACAAAAAGAAGGTCATCTTTACTTAGATGGTTTGGTGGTCTAGAATGTTTTGCTGTCGAAGGGTGACTGCTCTGGTGGAACTTTTCATCGTCTTCTCTCATTGTCCTTTGAGGTTGGTTGTCTCCCAAAAGAAAAAAAAAGAGAGAGATATGTAATACAGAGGTTTGAGAGGAGTTGTTGCTTACAAGACGTTGGTCAAAGAGGCCGTGGCTCCAGTTCATTTAGATAGGTCTGCCCCAGGTGTTGATGGGCACGCTTCTTCTTCCTTGGGGAGGGGGGGTGGTCTTGCTCTGAGTTGGGGGTAGTGTTTTCAGTGTTAGTTCATCTTATTTGTTGCTCCTGTGAGTCTGCTTTGTCAGTAGTTTACTGGGACTAGTGGATGGTGCCAGCTCCTAAGAACACTGATGTCATCAAGAATGACATGCTCAGTCTTCAAGCTGCTGGTGAGAGGCAACAACTCGGAAGTCGCGGTCTGGACTGGAGGTCCTCAAAGAAAACCAATTAGCAGGTAAAGTCTAATTTCACCTTAATGAACAAAACAAACCTTTTTCAAAGAAGGAGAAGATGTAAAACTAAAGGACATAAAATGAATCTGCAAGGAGGCAGACTTAAAAGCAATGTCAGGAAATACTTTTTCACTGAAAGAGTGATGGATGCTTGGAATGCCTTCCCTAATGGAGGTGATGGGGTAAATACACTGACCAAATTCAAAAGGGCATGAAACAGACAAAGTAGATCCCTTTCTAGCAAGAGGATAAAATCAAAATAAACAAACTATTTCCTATACCTCAACAAACAGAGAAGGGGGTGACCTGCACAGAGCAGCGGGTACACCTACTCTGTCCACCTTACTGGACAGACTAGGCGGACCATACTGGATCTGGCCGAAGCATACTTTTCACATCCCAATCTAGGCAGATCAGTAGAAGTATCTGCTGATGCTGATGATACTACTACTACTTCTACTAAATATTTGTATAGTGCTACAAGACATATGCAGCGTTGCACGGACACATGTAAAAGACGGCCACTGCTCATCAGAGCTTACAATCTAGTCAAGACAGACAACACAGTAGCTGTAGACATGGGATACATCTAGAGGGAATGGTAAAGAAACATGAGTCGAGATCCAAAAGCAGCAGTGAAAAGATGAGTTTTCAGCCTGGATTTGAAAAGGGTCAGAGAACGCACCTGAAGTACAGACTTAGGTAGTCAGTTCCAGGCATAAGGAGCAGCAAGATGAAAGGAGCGAAGTCGGGAGTTAGCAATAGAAGAGAAGGGCACAGATAGAAGGGATCTGCCAAAGAGCAGAGTTCCCGAAGAGGGGTGTAGGGCGAGATGAAAGGTAGTGAGGAGCTGCAGAGTGAATGCACTTACAGATCAGCAGAAGTTTGAACTGGATGCAAAAACAGATAGGGAGCCAATGAAGTGACTTGAGAAGAGGGCTAATATGAGTAGGACGAGGTTGGCAGAAGATTAGCCATGCAGCAGAGTATTGAACAGATTGAAAGGCAGACAGATGATTCAGAGGGAGACCAGCAAGGAGTAGATTACAGTAGTCTAGACGGGAGGTGATTAAAGAGTGAATAAGTGTCTTAGTGTGTTCAGAAAGGAATGGGCAAATTTTGGTAATGTTGTAGAGAAAGAGAGCAGGTTTTAGATATCAGTTGGATGGGTGTGGAGAAGGAGAGAGAGGCATCAAAGATGACCCCAATATTACGAGCTGAGGAGACAGGGAGGAGTAGATAGTTAACCACAGAGATAGAGGAGGGTCTGGGGGGAAAATAAGAAGCTCAGTTTTGGCTGTGTTCAATTTCAAGCGGCAGCAAGACATCCAAGCACAATGTCAGAAAGGCAAATAGAGATCCTGGCCTGGATTGCTGGAGAGATTTCAGGTGTAGAGAGGTAGACCTGGGAGTTGTCAGCGTAAAGATGGTACTGAAAGCCATGGGGAAGGATGAGTGTACCAAGGAACTGGGTAGAGGAGAGAAAAGGAGTGGACCCAAGACAGATCCTTGGGGTACACACTGAGAGCAGGATAGCAGTAGAGGAGGATCCACCAGAACAAATACTGAAAGAGCAATGGATGAGATAAGAAGAGAACCAGGATAGTACAGAGCCCTTAAAACCAAGCGAGGACAAGGTATCCAGGTTGTGGTCAACAGTGTCAAAAGCAGCAGAAAGGTCAAGAAGGATGAGGATTGAGTAAAGGCCATTGAATTTTGTCAGGAACAGGTCATTGGAGACTTTGGCAAGAGCCGTTTCAGTAGAATATAAAGGATGAAAGCCGGATTGTAGAGGATCCAGAAGGGCTTGAGAGGAGAGTAAGTCGAGGCAACAGTGGTAAACTGCACATTCAAGTAGTTTAGAAACAAAGAGAAGGAGGGAGATGGATCGCTAGTAGGGCAGGTAGGGTCTAGTGAGGGTTTCTTGAGGAGAGAAGTGACCACAGCATGCTTGAAGGCTGCAGGGAAAGTTGCAGTGGAGAGCGATAGGTTGAGAATATGAGAGATAGAAGGGGAAGGGAAGCTAAGGAGATGGATGGGAATAGGATCCGAGGAGCAGGTAGTTAGTTTGGATGAGGAAAGAAGGTGAAAAGGAAGAAAGGGTAGCAGAGGTAGGGGAGGAAAGTTGGGTGAAGAGGGGGAGGAGGGGGAGGAGGGAAGTAGCCGACCTTGTGGGGAATTGGAATGTGATCTTGTAGAATTTGTCATGGAAGTAGTCAACCAGGGTTTCGGCAGAAAGGGAGGGAGGGGTCTGAGGTGGAGGCATCTTGAGGAGAGAGTTGCGAGTTGTAATGAGATGGCGAGGGTCAGAGGCAAGAGAGTTAGTCAGATGGACTAATGCTTGACCCAGTACAAGCATTGTGGAACCTGTGTCTTTTGGGGAAATTGCTAGGTACGTATGACCTAGATTGGCCACTTTTGGAAATAGGATACTGGGCTTGATGGACCTTGGTCTGACCCAGTATGGCATATCTTATGTTCTTATGGACATAATAGTCTTGTTTGGCAAGTGCTATAGTTGACTGGAAAGAGACAAGCATGATTTTGAAGTATAGAAATTCTGCAAGGGTGCGGAATTTGAGCCAAGCCCGCTCAGCTGAGTAGGCACAGAAACAAAGATAGTCAGTCGTCGAAGACAGACAGGGTTGAGAAGCAGTACACCTCACAGGACGTGATATGAGCAGAGGAGAGTGCAGTGTTATAGGAAGCTACTGCCTCATCAACAGACTCGGAAGATATAGTGAAGGAAAGAGGTTATGAGACAGTGGAGGAGAAGCCAACAGGTCAGTAACATGAAGATTTCTAAAGTGGTTGGAGAAGACAGGGCGAGGTTGAGGTGGTGAGTGATGAAGAGTAAAGCTTAGCAGGTGATGGTCTGATAAAGGAGAAAGTGAGGTACTGAAGTTTGAGGGTAAACAATTAGAGAAGAATACAAAGTTGAGGTAGTGGCCTTGCTGGTGAGTAGGCACAGTAGAGCAAAGCTGGAGGTTGAATGATGAGGTAAGGGAGAGGAATTTTAAAGCATCAGGGTCAGAGGGGTTATGAATATGAATGTTAATATCCCCAAGAGTAAGGGAGGGGGGACTGTGAGGGCTTGTGTCCATCAGTGATGCTGAGAGCTAAACTATCGGTAATTTAATTACTGGCAGGGTCTCCCAAGATGAACAGGTCTCAGCTGAGGTGCCAGACCAAGACAAACCACCCATCTGGGGAGCAGCAGAATGGGATAGTGTTGACGGCGGCAGATCACATTTCTGTGACAACGGCGGCAACAACAACAAACTTAAAACTACGTGGAAGAAAGGCCCGGCAATCTATTTCTGTAACTCGCCATGAAAACCCAATGGATAGTTACAACAAAACAAATTGTGCTATAGTGCTGGAAGATGAGACCCCCAGGTCGGAAGGCACTCAACTAGCTATTGGGGAAGAGCTGAAGACTTTTCAGAGTAAAGCCAGCATTTATGATGTGGTTGGCTGAAAGCCCTCAGGACATTTGACTGCTGATGTAGCTGTGCATGAAATGAGAGTCAGAAGCTGTAAAGATGTCTTACACATTGGAACATGGAACGTACGAAGCATGAACCAAGGGAAGTTGGAGGTGGTCAAGAATGAAATGGAACGTGTACAACTTGATCTGTTGGGTGTCAGCGAACTAAAATGGACTGGCATCAGGGCACTCTGCATCAGATGATCACATGGTCTACTATGCTGGAAATGAAAGACAAAGAAGAAATGGTCTTGCATTTATAATAAAGAAGAAACAAGAACTGTAATGAAATACATTGCAGTCAGCGAACGCTTAATCTCTATTCGTCTACGAGGAATGCCTATCAACACAACTATAATTCAAGTATATGCCCCAACAACAGCCGCAGAAGAGAATGAAATTGAAGAGTTCTATGAACAAGTACAAGATGAAATTGACAGTACATACAAACAGGATATCCTGATAGTCATGGGTGACTGGAACGCAAAAGTTGGCAACAAAGAAGAAGACAAATTAGTTGGAAAATATGGGCAACAGAAGTGAAGCTGGAGAAAGACTGATAGAATTCTGCAAGGCCAACGATCTATTCATCTCAAACACCTTCTTCCAGCAACACAAGCGGCGACTGTACACATGGACTTCACCCAATGGATTGTATAAAAATCAAATTGACTACATCTGTGGAAGTCAACGATGGAAAAGCTCTATAACATCAACAAAGACAAAACCTGGAGCTGACTGTGGTACAGATCATCAACTACTAGTATGCAAACTCAAGCTAAAGTGGAAAAAGAGCAAACCACTCATGAATGCAGCAAAATATTACCTTGAGAATATACCACTGGAATTTAAAGACTGCCTTCAAAATCGATTTGCTGCTTTAGATACAAATGACAGAGCTCCAGAAGAGTTATGGAATGACATCAAGAAGGTTGTGTTGGAAGAAAGCGAGAAGTCGCTACAAAAGGTGAAAAAGAAAAAACGGCCAAAATGGAAGATGGAAGAAACTCTGAAATTGCCCAGAAACGCAGAGAAGCTAAAGCCAGAGGAGAAAGAAAGACAATCACAGAACTCAGAGATTTCCAACGTGCAGCAAGACAGGACAAGGAAAAGTACTACAATGATGCATGCAAGGAAATAGAAGCAGAAACTATTAGAGGAAGAACAAGATCAGCTTTCCTAAAGCTACAAGAGTTAAAGAAAAAATTCCAGCCTCGAATTGGAATGTTACAAGATGCTCAAGGTTCTATATTGAATGATGCTGAGAAGATCAAGAAAAGATGGAAGGAATGTACAGAGTTTTTATATGATAAAGATCAAGTGGACCAACAGCCGTTTCAACCTGTACCTTATGATCGGGAACCATTAGTGATGAAAGAAGAAGTTGAAGCAGCATTGAAAGCCTTATCAAAGAACAAAGCACCAGGCATCGATAGCATTCCCATAGAAGTATTACAGCAATCTGATGCAGCTGTTACCGTACTTAGAAGGCTCTGCCAAGAAATATGGAAGACAACATCATGGCCAACTGACTGGAAAAGATCTCTGTTTATACCAATACTAAAGAAAGGTGATCCAACTGACTCTGGAAATTATCGCACAATTGCTCTGATCCCACATGCCAGCAAGATTCTATTGAAGATTATTCAAAAGAGACTACAACCATACCTAGAACAAGAACTACCTGAAGTGCAAGCAGGGTTCAGGAAAGGGCGAGGAACAAGAGACATCATTGCGGATGTGAGATGTATCCTTGAAAAGACTAAAGAATACCAAAAGGATGTCTATTTGTGCTTTATCGACTATAGCAGAACACCTGATCGTTCTCTTGCACACTCTGTACATTGATCAAGAAGCAACAATTCGAATGGAACAAGGAGAAACAGAATGGTTTAAAATAAGCAAAGGTGTAAGACAAGGCTGCATACCTTCGCCCTATCTGTTTAATTTATATGCAGAACAAATCACCAGAGAAGAAGGATTGTATGAAGACAACAGAGGTGTGAAGATTGGTGGAAGATTCATCAACAACCTTCACTATGCTGATGATACCACATTCCTGGCTGAAAGTGAAGATGATCTGAAACATTTGCTTCTCACAATCAAAGAACATAGTCTCAAAATGGGCCTGCACCTTAATGTAAAGAAGACAAAGATCATGACAACTGGCATAATTAACAGGTTCATCGTTGAAGGAGAAGAAATTGAAATCGTGAATAACTTTAACCTACTTGGATCAACTATCAATAAAGAAGCAACAAGCAGTCAAGAAATCAGATGATGCATTGTTCTTGGCAGAATGGCTATAAAGACCTAGATAAGATTCTCAAGAGCAGAGATGTCTCTCTCCATACAAAGATTCGACTTGTTCAAGCCATGGTATTTTCAGTATCATCATATGGATGTGAAAGCTGGACAGTGAAAAAGATAGACAGGAAGAAAATTGATGCCTTTGAATTATGGTGCTGGCAGCGAATACTGTGTATACCATGGACTGCCCGAAGAGCAAACCAGTCTGTACTAGAGGAGATCAAACCTAAGCTTTCTTTAGAAGCTCAGATGACAAGACTTCGACTTTCATACTTTGGACACATCATGCGAAGAGAGAGATCATTAGAGAAAGACATCATGCTTGGCAAGATAGAAGGTCAACGCAAAAGAGGAAGGCCAGCAATGAGATGGATCAATACAATAACAGCAGCTACGGGTACCAGTCTGTCAACAATGAGCCGCCTGACTCAAGACCAAACACAATTTAGGATAGCTATCCAGAGGGTCGCCATGAGTCGACTCCGACACAATGGCACTTAACAACAACAATTCAGAGAGAAAGGTAGAGGTGGACTTGTTAGGGGGTCGATAAATAACAGCTAATCAGAGATATAGTAGAGTAAAAAGCCTGATGGAATGGACTTCAAAGGAGAGAAAGGACTGAGACTGAGGCAGAAGAGGAGTTGAAATTGATAGGAAGGAGAGAGTAGAAGCCCCACACCACAATCATGGCCAGTGGGACGAGGCGTTTAGGAGAACTGACAGCTGCCATGACAGAGAGCAGCGACTGAAGCTGAGTCCTCTGGGAGGAGCCAGGTCTCAGTTAGAGCAAGGAGATAGAGTACATTAGAGAGAGAGAGTTCCTGAGTAAAGGCAAGTTTATTTGAGATGGAGTGTGTGCTCCACAAGGCAAATGAAAAAGGGAGAGAGGAGGGGGAATGGAGAAGGATATGAATAAGATTTGAGCTGTAGCGTGAGGATCTGTTCTGGGAGTGTGATAAGTCTAGGGGGCCCTACAGCAAAAATATTCTTGTATTCTCACTGAAAACAAGAAAATATAATGGGGCGAGAAAGTGATGCAAGAAAGTCCTTTATTTACTACACAAACATGGCCACGTTTCGGCAATGCCTTCGTCAGGGGGCTACCTCAAAGAGGAACACAAGCAATGAAACATTAAAAATAAGAACAATACATATTGTGCAAATGTGCAAAAAAGACAATTATCAAAATTACAAACAATATAAATAATACCATATAAAGGAAATAAAACTCAAAAAATTAATAAAAAAGGGAAGGTTAAAAACAATAGAAACAAACAAAATTAAAAAGGGGGGGACCAGGTGAATATTAGAGGACAATAAAGCTTGGTTACTCACCTGTAACAGGTGATCTCCAGGAACAGCAGGAATTTAGTCTTCACATATGGGTATCGTCAGTACCGACGGAGCCCGTGCGGGAAAGCTCCCCAGCGTCCAATAGGAACGCTTTTTGGAGCATCCCTCAGCACATGCGCGCTGCCTTCCCGCCTTTCCAACTGTCCCTCTTCAGTTATGTTTGTAGCTGAGTGAAAGGATAGAGGGATAGAGGAAAGAGACAGAGAGATAGAGAGACAATTCCTAGGGGAGGTGGGTGGGTTTTGAAGACTAAATTCCTGCTGTTCCAGGAGATCACCTGTTAAGGTGAGTAACCACACTATCTCCAGGAACAAGCAGGAATGTAGTCTTCACATATGGGGACTCCCTAGCTGAAGATGCCAGGGAGATAGCCCCAGGAAGCTGCCACCTATAGTAAGGTGGGCCATGCTTCCTCCCATGGATCTCTGGCATCCCACCAGGGTTGGTGGGTTGGAGTTGAATTAGGTCTGAAAGAGATTTTGAAGAACAGCTTGGCCAAAGAAGACATCCCGATGGGAGGCTTTATCTAGGCAGTAGTGGGCTGTAAAGGTGTGTACCCAGGTGGCTGCTCGACAAATGTCATCAATAGACACAGAGTGAAGGTTAGCCATAGAGGCTGCCATGGCTCTCACATTGTGAGCTGTGACATGGCCTTGAAGAGGAAGACTCTTACTCTCATAAGCAAAGGATATGCATTGTGCAATCCATTTGAATAGAGTTCTCTTGGAGACGAAGTCCTAAATGACTAGAATCAAAAGCAATAAAAAGTTGAGAAGACTTTCTATGTTGCTGTGTTCTTTGTAGGTAAAAAGCCAAGGCTCTTTTACAATCCAAAGTATGAAGGTTCCTTTCTGCATTAGAGGCATGAGGCCTCAGAAAAAATACAGGAATATAAATTGATTGATTTAAATGAAAAGGCGAAAACACCTTTGGCATAAAGTGTGGATGATTTCTGAGAACAACCTTATCATGGTGAAACCTAGTATAAGGCGGATCAGCCACTAAAGCTTGCAATTCACTAATGCGACTTGCAGAGGTGATTGCAATCAGGAAGATGACCTTCCAGGACAAAAGCTTTAGGGTTGTAGTGGCTAAAGGTTCAAAAGGCAGTTTCATAAGCTGCCCGAGAACTAGGTTTAAATCCCATGCCACTGGTGGTGGCCTGATGGGAGGCTTTGTTAATAGAAGACCTCTCATAAATCTTGATATGAGTGGATGAGAGGAAATTGGTTGTCCATTTAGAGGCTTATAGGAAGCTGCAATTGCACTAAGATGGACCCTTACTGAATTGGTCTTTAGACCAGAATTTGATAAATGAAGTAGATACTCTAGTATCTATTCCAAAGGTATCATAAGGGGGTTTAGCACTTTCTGTGAACACCATATAGTAAAACGTTTTCACTTGAAGGCATAAGAGCGTCTTTTGGAAGGTTTTCTGGAAGCCTGAAGGATATCCTTTACCTGTTGGGAAAGGTTGAGATCCTAAAGGTCTAAGCTTTCAGCAACCAGGCCCTGAGATGCAGGGACTGGGGATTAGGGTGCCATAGCATCCTGTTCTCTTGGGAGAGGAGATCTGGAGCATAGCCTAACTCCAGAGGTGCAGCTTGAGAGAGATGTAGAAGCAGGGGATACCATGTTTGGCGTGGCCACCGTGGCGCTATGAGGATCATACGACCTCTGTCTCTCTGAAGCTTGAAGAGTGTTTTGGGGATGAGGGGAATGGGTGGGACGGCATAGAGGAAGTCGTGACCCCAGTGAAGAAGGAAGGCGTCCCTTGCCTGGCAATTTTGAGCCGGAATCCTGGAACAGAATCGGGGAAGTTTGGCATTCAGTGTACTTGCAAATAGGTCTATGTCTGGGGTTCCCCAGATCTGAAATATCTTGGCCACCTGGTCTAGGTGGAGAGACCATTCATGAGGCAGCAGTACTCGGCTGAGTTTGTCTGCCCAAAGGTTTTGAATGCCTGGAAGATATACCACGAGAAGGTGAATTTGATGCTCTCTGGCGAGGGCCCATAGTCGTAAAGCTTCGTTGCATAACGACAGAGAGCCTGTTGCGCCCTGCTTGTTCACGTAGAACATAGCTACTTGATTGTCCGTTTGGACTAGGACTGCTTTATAGCTGAGCTGGGCATGGAATACTCGAAGAGCTAGATAGATTGCTCTGAGTTCCAGGAGGTTTGTGTGAAGACAAGCCTCCTGTGGAGTCCAGGTACCCTGGGTAGAGAGATGATGCAGGTGTGCTCCCCATCCCACCTGTGATGCATCTGTTGTTAGGGTGGCCTGGAATAGGGGTTGCTGGAAAGGAGACCCCACTAGAAGATTTTCCAGTGATTGCCACCATCATAGGGATAAGATCAGTCATTGTGAGTTTGATATCTTGTCCGACAGACGTCCTGTGGCCTGTGTCCACTGTGTGGATAGGGTCCACTGGGCTGCTCGCATATAAAGGCGAGCGTAGGGAACTACATGAACCGTGGATGCCATATTTCCCAATAGTTGTAGCAGTTCTCGAGCAGTTATGGAGGACTTCACCACTGCTTGAGAAGCTACCTACATTATACGAAGACAGCGGGGTTGTGGGAGAAAAGCCCTTGACTGTCTGGTATCTAGACGAGCTCCTATGAACTCTAGGGACTGAGACGGAGAAAGTTGGGATTTTGGGAGGTTTATGACCAATCCCAAGTATTGAAGGATTCGCATTGTGCGAGACAGTGCAGAGCTGGCTTCTGGAACTGTGGGGGCTTGAATGAGCCAGTCGTCCAAGTAAGGGAAGACGAATATCCCCAGGGTTCGCAGAAATGTAGCTACTACTGCCATGCATTTCGTGAATACCCTTGGTGCCAAAGCCAGACCAAAGGGAAGAACCCTGTATTGGAAATGTTTTCCCTTGAAAAGGAATCGTAAGAATTTCCTGTGATCTGGATGGATCAGAATGAGAGTATATGCATCCTTTAGATCTAGAGAACAAAGCCAATCCTGACTTTGAAGGTATGGCAGAAGAGTTCCCAGAGAAATCATTTTGAACTTTTCTCGGAACAGATATTTGTTCAATTCTCTGAGGTCTAGAATGGGTCTGTGTCCTCCTGTTTTCTTTGGAATAAGAAAATAGAGGGGTAGAACCTGCACCCTGCTGAAGAATGGGCACCTCTTCTTTTGCTCCTTGAGCAAGGAGTGTTGAGAACTCTTGATCCAGTAGATTGCCTGTAGAAGTTTGGGAATTGAACTGTCTTACGATTGTAGGAGGGGGCATACTGTGAAAATGAAGCTTGTACCCCTCTCCCACAATAGACAGAGTCCAGTTTTCTGTTGTTATTTGGTGCCATCTTTTGGCAAAATGACACAAGCTGCCTGGAATGTTTAGGGGTTCTGGACCCTTCAGAGGCAGGAAGGCTAAGTTCTCTATGAAGGAGTCAAAGCCCTTGAGGGGGCTGGGCCTGTGGAGCTGGTTGAGCTCTAAGGCCTTTTGGCTTCTTTTGTCTGAATTGTTGTTGTTGTTGACTCTTCTGGGCAACTTGACCCTGAGCTTGCCCTTGCTGGGTGGGTATAGGATGGATAAAACTTCCTCTTTTTGCTGAAAAAGGGTTTTTTATAGGGTTTCTTTTTGGCTGGAGTGGCTGTAGATTTTGACAATCTGTCTAAAGTGAGATTGTCAGTATCTATCTCATTAGCCTTCTCCTGCCAATTCTTGCCAAAGAGGTTTTCTCCTGTGCAAGGGAAATTTCCCAGTTTATCCTATACCCAAATCTCCAAGTCTGATGTCTGAAACCAGGCAATCCAACGTGCACCAATGGCAAAAGCAGAAGTTCTGCTGATGCATTCAAAGCAGTCAAAGGCTGCACGGTTTACAAACTTGGAGACATCTTGAGCATGCTTGACCAGAGTGTGAAAAGTCCTGTCGTTTGTCCTCAGGGAGAAGGGGGCTCATAAGCTCCAAATCTCCTGTGACCTCTTTGAGGAACATTCCCATATATAAAATATATGAGCTGATCCTAGCTGAAAGCATGGAAGCTGAAACGTTTGACACCCAAAAGCGTCAAGAGTCCAGCATTCACGACCTGGAGGATTGGATGCATGTCACTTTGCACTTTTCATCCTACGCATGGCTGACTCCACTACCTTTGAATGGTGTGGCAGCTGAGTCTTTTGAAAACCAGGACGTGGTGGAACTGGATACATGGTATCGAGTCTCCTAGAATGAGGAGATGTGGTCAAAGGTGTCTCCCACATTCTGAGCATCAAATCATGAAGAATTTCATGAATGGGCAGAGTGGCTGCTTCCTTGGGAGCCCTGGGGTAATGGAGAATTTCCAACTCCTTTGCTCTAGATTCTTTTTCATGAGCTACCGTGATTGAAAGGCCTCGGGCCACATCACAAATAAAATTCTGAAAAGACATGTCTTTCAGAGGAGACATTCTGCGTTGGGGAGAAGAGGAGTCTTCCGGGAGAAACACTCTGGTACCGGCAGAATTATCAGAGTCATCGGAATCGGAGGATTCGAAGTATCTCTGATGCCGATGTTCATGCAAAGCACAGTCTCGGTATCGATCGAAGTCAGTACTGAATTGGTCCTGTACCGATCTGTCGATGCCAGAAAAAGTCTGCATGGGAAGGATTCCCACAGGGGCCGGTACCGTCAGTGCTAGTACCGGCATCGGTACCGGTGCCCGTTGAACCACTGGTGTCAACGGTACCACAGCTGTAAGGAGACTGCAAGACTGCATTCGATAGTGAGGAATCTCTGGTCTATTGACGCTGCCGATGCCTGGGTATCGGTACCAGTAAAAGCGGCAGGAACCCCTGAAATGGCACCAGTAGTTCTGCCGAGATCGAAACCTCGAAAACATCCTGGAACCCCGTTGATGCTTTGGAGGCCGAAGCCTCCCGCCGGGGCTGTTTTGCTAGTGTGGTTTCCTCAAGGGCAATGCCAATGGCCTCTCGATGCTTTGAAGGAGAGCTACCCTTTGAGGACCGGCTGTTATGTTTGTTTATTTATTTATTTATTTACAATTTCTTCTATACTGCACTATTCGGCATCAGCGCGGTTTACATGGAACATAACAATCAGACGGGTAAATAAGTCTGAGTTTACAATTAACAGGAGAGCCAACTTGGATAACCAAAGATAACTATTTACAAAACAGTTTAGTTACCTGAGATCCATGGGAGGAAGACGAGGCTCTTGAAGACGTCGATGCAATGGACCTGGTATCCGAAGAAAAGAGGGTACCGAGCTTTGCAGCTCGGTTCTGTCTTCCTCTTTTAGTCATCCCCATACAGGAGGAATGCTCATATGGAGAATGGTCAGGGCCTAAACATTTTAGTCACCAGTCATGGGTGTCAGTGACGGAGATGGTACCGCCACACTTAGTACATTTTTTTTAAAACCACTAGATGGTTTTTCCTTCTTTTGGGAAAAATGGGGCCTAATGCCCAAAATGGCACCTAGCACAAAAAGAAAAAGTTTCTGAAGAGAAACAGTTCAAAAATAGCTGTATTTGTTTTAAAAAGAAGAAAGAAAGAACCAGCGGTACCGGTAGGTGTCGTGCAGAGGCCAGCCCGACCATAAGAAAACAAGTTTAAAGAAAATATTTTCTGCGGTGACAGGGTGTGTGTCCTGTCGGCTCCGCGGAAAACAAAAAACTGAAGAGGGACAGTTGGAAAGGCGGGAAGGCAGCGTGCATGTGCTGAGGGATGCTCCCAAAAGCGTTCCTATTGGATGCTGGGGAGCGTTCCCGCACGGGCTCCATCGATACCGACGATACCCATATGTGAAGACTACATTCCTGCTTGTTCCTGGAAATATAATAATACCAATACAAATTCCACTGTGGTAACAATCTTATGACTAAGCCAGGTGAGAACAATACCACATAAAAATCCATATGAACATGTATAACTGGAAAGGAGGGGGGAAGGGGACAAGAGAACCATAGACTTACTTGCAGTTAATAGGCTTTCAGTTGAATGAGGCACACTCCAAATTGGCACAGTGAGGCGTTGCTCACTGTCAAAATAAAACTATAAATAATAAAAGAATTAATTAAAAAAGCCAAAGCAAGAGTAAAATAATTGAGAACACGTGCCCATAGCAGAGAAATTGTAGTTGAGAAAACAGTTGACCAAACACCACTGATAACTAGCATATCACATGGGGCAGGGAGTGCATAGCACAGCGATCAAAAATGTATTCACTTGGGAATTCCACTCTAAAAATGCCACAAACACACACACTAAGGATGCTCTCTCAAGGAAAATATTAAATTAGACTTACCTGCTAATTGTAGTTCCTGGAGGAACTCCAGTCTAGTCCCGGAAACTCTAGGGTTGTGTTCCTCTTCCAGAAGCTTGGAGACTGAGAAACGTCACTCTTTTGATGACACTGGTATAAGGACATAGGCACCGCCTCCTCACTCCAGTAACCTTAACCTATTGACAAAGTAGACTCACCGGAGCAACAATTAAGTAATAAAACACTTATCAATAACTCACAAACTTGCCTAACTCTATAAACCATAACTGTAAACCCTCGTATGAGGTCTTTAGTGGAACTGCAGAGATCCTCGCTCCGCCCTCATGACGAGATTTGACCTACCTCTAAGCCCTTCTCACACTCCCTGAATGAATCAGAAGCCCCTCAATCGGTTTTTCTCTTACCTGTAATATCGATTGCTTCAGGCTCCCCAACCACCACAACATGGGGATGGGATTCGGGACTAGACTAGAGTTCCTCCAGGAACTACAATTAGCAGGTAAGTCTAATTTAATCTTCCTTATCGGCCCTCCAGTCTAGTCCCGGAAACTCTAGGGATGTAACAGAGCAGTGAAAGAATTCAACGGGCAGGACCTGCAAGACCAGCCTGAAGCACCGCTGTCCCAAAACAGGTATCCCTACTCACCTGCACATCCAGGTGGTAATGCTTGACGAAGGAATTTAAAGACGACCAGGTCGCTGCTCTACAGATTTCTACTGCAGGTACAAACTTGCACTTAGCCCACTGTTATATGTAACTGCTAATTGCGCAGAGTTTAATTGTTAAATGTAAACCGCTGCTGATCACTGGAAGGAGCGGTATAAAAATGTGTTCAAATAAATAAATAAATAAAGACGCTGCTTGCGCCCTAGTCGAATGCGCTCTCAAGCCTTCCGGCACCAGCCTACCTTTCAACATGTATGCTGATGCTATTGCCCCTTTAATCCATCTGGCAATAGAAGCTTTTGACGCTGCCTCTCCCTTCCGAGGCCCGCTAAACAGAATAAATAATCTGTCCGATCGTCGGAACTCTGCCGTCTGCCGAATATACGTTTTCAAGGCTCTACGAACATCTAAGAGATGTAGCTGTTCAGCAGAAGAATCCTTTGCATCCTTCCTGAACGCAGGTAAAGAAACTACTTGATTCACGTGAAAAGGCGAAACTACCTTCAGCAAAAACGACGGTACCGTCCTCAGTACCACCTTCGCCCCATAAAAGGACAGGAAGGGCTCCTTACAAGGTAAAACCTGCAATTTCGAAATTCTCCTTGCCGAGGCAATTGCCACTAGGAAAACTACCTTCAGAGTAAGATCCTTTAATGACGACGTCGCCAAAGGCTCAAACGGCTGCGCTCTTAATGCTGCCAAAACCAAGTGCAGATACCATTGAGGTACTACCTGTCTGCACGGTGGTCGCAGCAGAAGCACCGCTCTCAAAAATCTCTTAATATCCGGATGAGCACTGTGATAAAGCTGAAGCCATTGAAGCTATAGACTTAGAAAAAAACACTGTCTATTATAAAGCAACTGACTCACAGAAGGTGCAGTTACCTAAAAGTGCAGAGGGAGCAGACACGAGGCTGCAGAAACTAGACTGACACACCCAGGTTTTGAGAATGCAGGAGCTAATCAGGTACACCTGAGTAGAGAGCCAGGAAGCTCAGTGGAGAAACGGCTTTATAAACAGTGCCCAGAAGGAAGAAAGCAGAGAGGACCTCGAGCTGAGAGAGGAACTGGGAGAGGATCTCGAGTTCAGAAAGGAACTGAGAGAGGACTATGAGCTGAGAGAGGAGCTGAGAGAGGACCTCAAGCTCAGAGAGGACCACAAGTTTGGAGAGGAACACAAGTTCAGAGAGGAACTGAGAGGGGACCTGAGAGAGGAACCTCACATACTGAAAGGCAGAGAAGCTTGGAGTACTTACAAGGAAAGAGCTAAGTTCCAGGGAGGACAAGCCCGTTCCAGAAAGCTCCAGGAGCCAGTCTTCAGGGAAGACGGTGATAGAAGGAGACTGCTGGGTAGAGCAAATACCAGCAGAGCATGTCTCAAAGATCCAAGGTACAGTTATATTTCCTTTCCAAGATGTGAGCCAGCTCCTAGAAAAGCTTATAACCCAGAGAACCGTACTGATAGGAAACAAAGCTGGAAAAGGCTTGTGAAACCTTTACAAAGAGGCATAGTAAAAAGCCATAGCAGTTATTTGCCAAACCAAGATCAGCAAGGCTGGGGAATATTGGAGAGGTCTATTGAACTACAACCTGCCTTATCCAGGGAAAGCTCAGGACTAGCTGACAACACGGCTGAACAGGAACCTATGCAAATAGAGGTGATAGAACCAGAGCCGTTGCAGTTAGAGCACCCGATGGACTGCTCACTCTGTGTTTCCAAGAGTCTAGAGCAGGGGTTCTCAACCCAGTCCTCAGGACCCACCTAACCAGTCGGGTTTTCAGCATAACCACAATGAATATGTATGAGAGTGATTTGCATACACTGCCTCCATTATATGCAAATCTATCCATGCATATTCATTGTGGTTATCCTGAAAACCTGACTGGCTAGGTGGGTCCCAAGGACTGGGTTGAGAACCCCTGGTCTAGAGTCTCTCACAGAATTGTAACCGGCAGGACATGCTTTAACATATCTTTTTGCTTTTGCTAAGCTGAAAGAAGAAATTTTGTATTTGTTTTTCCTCTTGGTGTTAAAAACCTGTTTGAATGCAAAGAACTGTGAAGCGCCTGTAACAGTTACTGCCTTTGTAAATATTTTGGCATAAACCCTGAAGGTAGGTACATTCTTTTTTTGTCTTCCTGGAGAACCTTTGCGCAACAAAGGGAATAAAAATAATTTAAGTTTAACCCTGCACAAGGCTCACAACTATTTCTTTATGAAGTGGGACTACAAAGACCATGATGCACCTGGTCTAGAAAAGTTTTTCCTTCTTCAACCAACAATAAGTGTCTGCCCTCTCCTTTCTGCATGCTGCCACTAGGAGGGGCTGTGATAGCGCCCAGCCCCTGCCCCTTGACCTTCCCTCTATAACAGGAGAGCGCTGCTAACTGTACCCTTAAAGAAGAGGCCGCTAACCCCTTCTGAAAACCGTCCTGCAGGAAAGCCAAAACTTGCGGCACTGACGCCCGTAAAGCTTCCCAACTCCTGTCTCCACACCAAGCCTCAAAGATACGCCACATGCGAATATATGCCAAAGAAGTAGATCTCCTACGAGCCCCTAACAAGGTAGAAATCGCTGCTTCCGAATATCCTCTAGCTCTCAACCATGCCCTTTCAAGAGCCATGCCGTAAGCGAGAACCGATCCACCTGCGGCATGAACAGCAGACCTTGCGACAAGAGATCCCTCCTGACTGGTAGACGCCAAGGCTTTCCTACCAGCAGCCTCCGGAGATCCGCATACCACAGCCTCCTTGGCCAATCCGGAGCGATCAGTATCACTAATCCCCTGTGATTCTCGATTCGTTGCACTTTGCGACCTATTAGCACCCATGGCAGGAAGACGTACAAGAGCCTCTCTATCGGCCAATCCTGTATGAGTGCATCTAGACCCTCCGACATTCTTTCTTTTCTCCTGCTGAAGAACCAGCTGGCCTTCGCCGAATTGAAAGTCACCATGAGATCCATTACCGGCAACCCCCAGCGTCTCACCAGCATCTCGTAGACTTCGGGATGAAGTGTCCACTCTCCTGGATCTACCTTTACCTAACTCAAATAATCGGCCTCCACATTGTCCACCCCTGCCACATGCGCTGCCGACAGAACCGGAAGGTGTCGTTCTACCCACTTGAACAACTGCTCTGCTTCAACCTCCAAGGGCGCACTGCTGGTTCCTCCCTGCTTGTTGATGTAGGCCACTGCGGTCGCATTGTCGGAGAATACTCTGATCACTCTGCCTTGTAGGAATGGCAGAAACTTTAGCAACGCCTGTGCCACCGTTCGTAGCTCCAACCTGTTGATCGACTATATCTTCTCCTGTTCGGTCCACTGTCCCTGCGCGAACCTTCCTTGAAAATGAGCTCCCCAGCCTATCAGACTGGCATCGGTAGTTAGAGGCAGCCAGCTTGGCGTTTCCAGGGGCATGCCCTTTTCCAGAGACCCCGGAATCAACCACCACTGCAACGCTGCCCGCACCGCCTCCGGACAGAGCACCCTTCGAGACAACGGCTCGTTCTGGTGAGACCAGTTCCTGAGCAATACTCTCTGTAACGGTCTCATATGTGCCCTCGCCCAGGGCACCAACTCGAGCGTTGCCGCCATCGTACCAAGGAGCTGCAGGTAATGCCACGCCGTCGGATGCAGCCTGCTGAGAAACCGCCGTATCAACGTCCTTAATTTGACTGCTCGATGCGGAGGGAGGAAAACCCTGCCCGCCGCCATATCGAAACACACCCCGAGGTATTCCAGATTCTGAGACGGAACCAAATTGCTCTTGGCCATATTGACCACCCAACCTATTCTCTGCAGGAGTTTGACGACCTTGGACGTGGCCACCTCGCTCTCTGCCCTTGACTTTGCTTTAATCAACCAGTCGTCCAAATATGGATGAACCAGAACACCTTCCTTTCTCAGCGCCGCTGCCACTACTACCATCACCTTGGTAAAGGTTCTCGGAGCCGTCGCCAGTCTGAACGGTAACACTCGAAATTGGAAATGCCCCATCGGCACTGCAAACCTGAGAAACCTTTGATGTTCCTGCCGAATCGGAATGTGAAGGTAGGCTTCCGACAAATCTAGGGACGTAAGAAACTCGCCTTTCCTGACCGCTACAGTGACCGACCTGAGCATCTCCATATGAAAATGGGACACTCTGAGACACTGATTCACTCTTTTTAAATCCAGAATCGGTTGATAAGTTCCTTCCTTCTTTGGGACTACAAAATAAATGGAGTATCGACCTAAACCGCATTGGTCTGAAGGAACTGGCACTACTGCCTTGAGAGCCAACAGCCTGTGCAACGTCTGCTGTATCGTGCCCCCGCTTACAAAACGCCTTGCAGGAGGACTGCACGAATGAATCGGTCACCGGCCATTGAAACTCCAAAGCATATCCTTCCCGAATCACCTCCAACACCCACGGATCTGATGTGATTTGGACCCAGGCAGAGTAAAAGTCCTGTAAACGACCTCCCACCGGTAGCTCTACCTGGGTCCCCCTGACTTCATTGCGGCTTTTTGAAATTTGACGAGGGGGCCACAAAACCTCTACTCGCCCCTCGAAACCCCTGGTTTCTATAGGGAAAACATCCCCTCTGACTCTGAGAGAATCTAGAGGAACAAAAACAACGAAAGTCCTTCTGAGGCAATCTATTCATCAGAGGAAATCTGGCTTGCTTCTGTTTGTCCTCTGGCAGCCTTCCGCCCTTGGAGTCTCCTAAATCCTTTACGATTTTGTCCAAATCTTCTCCAAAAAGCAGCTTCCCCTTAAATGGAAGCTTTTCCAGGCGAGCCGCTTCACTTGCCGACTCCTCCACCTGCTCTCCCTGGACCCGCTGCGACCAGCGGAGACAGGCGCGTGCTACCCACGCCCCACAAATGGACGCTTGCATTGACAGAGCATTCACCTCAAACACCTGCTTCAAGAGGGCATCAAGCTTTCTGTCATGGGTATCCTTGAGAGCTGCACTTCCCTCAACCGGAATGGTTGTCTTCTTAGTCACTGCCGAAACTGCCGCATCCACTCTCAGTGACTTAAGTAGTTCCTTATCTTGGTCCACCAGCGGATAAAGCCGAGACATAACCCTGGACCCTTTTAGGGTTGCCTCCGACATATCCCAATCACCCTGAATCATCTCCTTTATCACCCGGTGCATGGGAAATGCTCTCTGGGTCTTTCTAAATGCTTGCAACAACGGATCTTCCAATGTAGTCTCCTCCACTGGTCCCGACACCAGAACATTAAGAGCTTTAAGAGTCTCCGAGATGAGAGCCGCAATTCTTCTCTCCGAAATATTCTCACTACCCTGGCCTGATCGTCCTGCTCCGTAATTTCTCCTTCTTCCAACTCCTCATCCAGCTCCTGCTCACCTTCCTCAGTGGGCAGATCCTCCGAAGCCACTGATTGCTCTTGCCTTTCCCTTTCTTGTCTAGCCCTCTTGGGTAGCACCCTGGAAGGCCCCACCGAAAGAGGAGTCCCTGGTCTTTTCAGTCCGAGATCTAGGCCCAGGAAACCCGGAGAAGCCTCTGCATGAGCACCCCTGAACGCTTTCTGAATAAGCGCCACAAAATCCGGGGAAAAAATGGAAGACCAACTACCAGATAAGGAGGCTTGAGCCAGGGGTATATCTGGAGCCGAAGACTGCCCCGCTACAGGCTCCTGAGAACCCAACTCGGAGAAGGATGGCCCCTGCATCCCTACCTCCTGATCAACCTTATCCGCCTCTAACTGCTGCTGCTCCGCCGTAGCCGCTTGACTACAGGTCTTACAAATGCCGGTATCCGTGACTGAAGACCTTTTTACCCCACAGAGTAAACATAAAGTCTTGGAAGGCATGCTGAGTGTGTGGCTACCTATCCCAGATCTCTCCTAGCGCAGCTTATAGCACCTCTCCGGAAGTATCAGTCACTCCCAACTGACAGGCCCCGGGACCACTGAGGCACTCACTTTTTTTTTTTAACTACCCTGAACAGGTGCAGCAGTGCCCTGGAGGTGAATCGCGCTAAAAACAACTCCAAACGAAGCTTCGTTGCTGAAATACACCGTGTAGTATCCCCTGAGAAGCCACTGTCTCTTCCTGCGCAAAATGCACGCGGCCCGGGCCTGCCGCTGAACTCCTTTGAAACTGAAATCACTCCTCAATCCCGCCGCTGTCCAGCTTCTTACCTTGCCGCATGGACAAAAACCCAAGCTGTGGCTCTCCTCAACTCAGCGGGGATGACTGCCAGCCCCAGGCCCAGCACTTCCACGATCAGCCCGATCCGGTACTCAAACTCACCGCTGGAAGCGGCTGCGGCTCTCCCCCGAGTCGGCACCCGAGCGCTAGCAGGCAAAACTTCTGCGATGCGCTCGGGATGCCTCCGCTCCTGGTTGTTTGCCTCTACAGTTACCAGACAGCAAGCGGAGCTTGTGTTCTCTGCTGTTAAAATCTTAAGCTGAAGAGGGAAGCGGAGGGGGAGGAAAGAGCTCTGTCGTAGACACCAAATTTAAAGGTACAGACCCCCCTGTACTGTAATTTAAAATACTAATCCCCACTACTGAAATCAAATAAATTAAAATAAATAAACTGAATCCCAATTAAACTAAATGTCCTTAATTGTTCCTCTAGTGAGCCTGGACCTCCAGGCTCACGTCATCCAGCTGCTTGGAGACTGAGATAACTGGAGTGAGGAGGCGGTGCCTATGTCCTTATACCAGTGTCATCAAAAGAGTGACATTTCTCAGTCTCCAAGCTGCTGGAAGAGAAACACAACCCTAGAGTTTCCGGGACTAGACTGGAGGGCCGATAAGGAACTTAAACATTACAAAGAGAATTGAAAACAATAGGTCTCTACATGTAGGTCTCATTCAAAAAAGAAAAATATGGTAAGCAATTCATAAAAAGTGTATATCTGAATAGACATCATTCAAATGAAAAAGAAACCTATCAAAACAGTGAAATATTAAGCTATTAAAAAGTGATATAATGTACTAGTTAAAAAGAACCATTAAAAGTACTTAATATAAACGCTTAGGTACTAGAGATGCATGACCCAAAATATTTGTAAAGAGAGTCCTGACTTGCACATGTCAAAGAAAATGTGAAGCAGTTGCAAGATGACATGGAAGCTGGATGTTTCAAAACCATCCAAGTATGGAAAAGAAAAATTGCACTTATCTTAATCAGCTATTATGAGTGAACAAAAAGTATATTAAACACTCATGAAGTATAAATTCTATTGTAAAAATGATAAATTCTTTTAAACACAACCAGCTATTAAAATGTATTGAATTGCGGTGCTGAGATATTCAAAGCAGCGTAATGCCAAAGCAGTTAGAAATGTGAACATACCAGCACTTAAAAAGAATACCAGCTAGAGTGAAACGCAAAAGAATGAAAACCAGAATAAAGACAAAAGTCTAGGGGGGCCGGGTTGGGGTTGATATCTCCAGAAGAGAGAAGGGGAAGGAGTAGGAGAGTGCAGGGCAGAGAGGAGACAGCACAGTGGTAATGAGGGTGAGGTTGTTTCACAGAGAGAGAGAGGAGATTGCTCAATGAGAGGGAGAAAATGGTGGAGCTTAAGAGCTGATGATAGGGTAGATGACAAGATGAAAGTGAGGATGGTAGAGGGGAGATAAGGGTGAGGGGCTTGAAGGTGTTGGTAGGAGGGGAGACAATTAGGGAATGTGAGCAGTAGAAAGAGAAAGTATTGAGGAGCCATAAAGAGAGAGATGAAGATGAGCACAGAAGTCAGAAGAAATAAAAGGATAGGTGGTAGAAATTGCAGAGGATAAGGTGTACCTGTGAGTGATTGGGGTAATGAGCACAGGGTGGCTATAAGAGACAATAAACCAGGTGGCAGGTGGGCTTGTGGGCTTTGGGGAGGGAGGGATTATAAGGAAGAGGAGACAGAGAGACACAGCTGAAAACAGAGGGAGAGCTGAACAAGATCACAAACAAAAATACTGAAAAGTAAGGCACTCTTACAATGATAAGAAAAATAAATAAATAATATATACAGGCAAACAGACAGACCTTACAAGCAAGTGGCTAAAAGTCAGACCATAGCCCAGTGATGGCTAACCTTTTTGAGCCCGAGTGCCCAAACTGCCGCACAAAACCAAAGAATTTCCTCAAAGTGCCAGCACGTCAATTAAAGCCCCATTTGCATAAGGTGCTTCATTTGCATAAATATTTGCATAATGTTACCATACACTAACTTTTAGTAAACATGCCTCTTAATGAGTATATGGATAAAGAAAGACTAAAAGGTTTCTACATTACTATAATCCAGTACCAACCGCCAGGCACATTAGGAACTACTACAAACGCTGCCCATTTAGAACCCATAGCAAACCCGCCGTATCCTAACAGCACTACCAGGACTCACAAAGCACCATACTCTACCTATCAAAAGGCAACACTGCAAATATTAAACCAATACATCTCAGAGAACAACAATACATGACCTACTGGGGAAAGAACAAGTGGCAATGTCAAATAGGAATTATATAAACAGAATACCTCAGCTCAGTTACACATGCAGAACAGACCATCACCAAACAAGGAATCACAATTTAGAAACAGGAAGACAATAATTAAACTGGGAACCCCAAAAGCCAAACTTGGAATATACAACAACACTGTAGAAATAAAACTATATATTAATTTCCTCTTGTACTAAACAAAGCGCAAAAATTAATGATGCACATTTCCCAGAGCTGACATATTCCAGTTAATAAATTCAAAATAAAGAGATATTTTTCTACCTTTTGTGCATTTTTTTTCAGTTGCAATTGTTCCAGCCACTTTCTTCTGGTTTCTTCGTGTCTTCTGCTAACTCTCCATCTGCTGTCCATTTGTCCTTTCTTCTGTCTTCTTGTTTTTTTTTTCCATTCTCTCTCTACATCTGCTTTAACATACTAATCTTTCTCCTTTGGCTCTTTCCTCATTCCTATTTCATCTACTCAAAATTTACCCCTCCATCCTCAATCCCCACTTACTCTCCCAATACCCGGCCAATTGTAGATTTTTTATCCCTCCCACACAAATATTTTTCCCCTCTCCATTTTACTCTCCCAGCCCCATCCCATTCTAATCCTCCCCCAACACCAGCTCCCTTCTAGTTCCAGCCTCACCCAGCATCCATTCCCTTCTAGTCCCTGCATCAGCCCATTTCCAGTCCTAGCAGCCCCCCAACCCAATACCAGTCCTATCCCCCCCTCATCAACCCACTTCCAGTCCTAACCCCCCATCACCCCATTTTCAGTTTAAGCCCCCCCCCTATAACCCATTACCAGTCCTAACCCCCCACTTCCAGTCAGCCCCCCATAGCCCATTGCCAGTCCTAACCCCCCCATCAGCCCACAGTCCATTACCAGTCCTAACCCCATCAGCCCACCTCAAGTCCTAACCCCTCCCCATCAGCCCATTTCTTGTCCCAGCCCCCCCATAGCCCATTATCAGTCCTAAACCCCCCCATAGCCCATTACCAGTCCTAACCCCATCAGACCACCTCCAGTGTTAACCCCCCATCAGCCCGGTTCCAGTCCTAGCCCCACCCAACGGCCCACCTCAAGTCCTAACCCCTCCCCATCAGCCCATTAGCAGTCCTAACCCCCCCCTAGCCCATTAGCAGTCCTAACCCCCCATCTCTAGCCCATTAGCAGTCCTAACCCCCCCCCATAGCCCATTACCAGTCCTAACCCCCATCACCCCATTTCCAGACAGCCCCCATCAGCCCACAGCCCATTAGCAGTCCTAACCCCCCCTAGCCCATTAGCAGTCCTAACCCCCCCTCCTAGCCCATTAGCAGTCCTAACCCCCCCCCCCCTAGCCCATTAGCAGTCCTAACCCCCCCCCCCTCCTAGCCCATTAGCAGTCCTAACCCCCCCAGCCCATTAGCAGTCCTAACCCCCCCCCCAGCCCATTAGCAGTCCTTACCGCCGGTGCTAGCCGGTTATCATGCCTTACCCCCCCCCCTCCTAGCCCATTAGCAGTCCTAACCCCCCCCTAGCCCATTAGCAGTCCTAACCCCCCCAGCCCATTAGCAGTCCTAACCCCCCCTAGCCCATTAGCAGTCCTAACCCCCCCCTCTCTAGCCCATTAGCAGTCCTAACCCCCCCATAGCCCATTACCAGTCCTAACCCCCCATCACCCCTTTTCCAGACAGCCCCCATCAGCCCACAGCCCATTAGCAGTCCTAACCCCCCCTAGCCCATTAGCAGTCCTAACCCCCCCCCTCCTAGCCCATTAGCAGTCCTAACCCCCCCCAGCCCATTAGCAGTCCTAACCCCCCCCAGCCCATTAGCAGTCCTAACCCCCCATCACCCCATTTCCAGACAGCCCCCATCAGCCCACAGCCCATTAGCATTCCTAACCCCCCCTAGGCCTTTTGCTGTCATAACCCCCCCCCCCTCCTAGCCCATTAGCAGTCCTACCCCCCCCCCCCCTCCTAGCCCATTAGCAGTCCTAACCCCCCCCCCAGCCCATTAGCAGTCCAAACCCCCCCCCCTAGCCCATTAGCAGTCCTAACCCCCCCCCTAGCCCCCGGCAAATTTAAAAACAGAAAAAGCGGGCTCTGGCTGCTGCCGCAGACGCGGCAGCATGCAGTGTCCCGCGGGGCCCCCTCCGCCCACTAAGCCCCTCTGCAAGGGCTTTCAGATTTCGCGAGGGAGACAGCGTCTCCCTCGCGTCTCTGTTAAGCCCGCAGGGGCTAATGGGAAATTTCCCATCAGTCCCTCGCGTCTAAAGGGGCTGATGGGAAATTTCCCATTAACCCCTGCGGGCTTAACAGAGACGCGAGGGAGACGCTGTCTCCCTCGCGAATCTGAAAGCCCTTGCAGAGGGGCTTAGCGGGCGGAGGGGGCCCCGCGGGACACTGCATGCTGCCGCGTCCGCGGCAGCAGCCAGAGCCCGCTTTTTCTTTTTTTGCGGACCTTCACGCGTGCCAGCTGCAAGGCCTTCGCGTGCCACAGCTGGCACGCGTGCCATAGGTTCGCCATCGCTGCCATAGCCTAAAGCTAAGAGCACAGCCTATAACAGACTTGCCCATTTCACAGCAAAAAAGCAAATGGCTGAGCACACGTGAGGAAGGAGAGTTAACAGTGCTTTAGTGGGAGGGAAGGGATTATACTTCAGCACACACTAATAGGAGGCAGACGGGGGGGATTTTAAACTCTGAGAAAGCTGCAGAGAGCAACTTTTTGCCGTGCTTGGCTCTCGCTATCAGTTTGCCGCCCTCCCCCTCATGCTATCCACTGCTCCAAGGACCTTCTCCAAGGTCATGGTGGTGGTGGCTGCAGCAGCAAGGTCTGTGTTCATCCATATCTGGATGACTGGCTCATCTGGGGCCATTCCCTTTCATAAGTGTCTCGGGTGACATCCTGAATAGTGTCCTTTTTGGAAAGCCTTAGCTGCTTGACCAATTGGGGAAAGAGCCAGCTGCTGCCTTCCCAGTTCCTGGATTTCTGGGAGCACGTTTCGACACTTGCGTGGGCAGAGTTTTCCTGCCAGAGGAGAAAGTCAAGACTGTTGGATTTCCTGGCTCTGTTCTGTGCGCAGCGGATTCCCAGTGTGGGATTATCTTCAGCTGCTTGAATTGATGGCAGCAACCATAGAAATGGTGCCATGTGCGCATGCTCACATGCGATAACTCCAACAGTCCTTGCGGCTTGGTGGTCCCAGAGTTCTCAGGACTTTGAGTGCAGGCTCTCGCTTCCATCAATGGTGAAGTTCAGCCTGTGTTGGTGGCAGCAGCCCTGTCATCTGAGAAAGTACATGCCACTGGACGATTTCTCCTGACGCTAGATGCCTGTCTCTCAGGCTGGAGGGCGCATTGCCAAAACCGAACGGCCCAGGGCCACTGGCCCTCACCTCGAGGCAGTTGATGGACCACACCGCTTCCCTGCAGTTCCATCAGGTTGACTGTTCTGTGTTTCTAATCCCTGGTAGAGGGCTGGGTGATTCAAGTGTTTTCGGACAACGCCACAGCATTGGCTTATGTCAGTCGGCAAGGCTGCACGAAGAGTGTTCAGGGTAGCTCTGAAGGCGGCTCTCGTTTTGCCTAGGCAGAGAAGAACCTCCTAGCCTTGTCAGCTCAGCACATTGCTGGGGTGGACAGTGTGGAAGCAGACTTCCTCTGCCAGCACTCTTTAGATCCTGGAGAGTGGGAGTTGAGTCAGGAGGCGTCACAGTTGATTCTGTGCCGCTAGGGTCACCCCGAAATGGATCTGATGGTGACCTACTCTAATGTCAAAGCTTGCCACACAAAGATGGGGTCTAAGAGCATCAATGCCCTGAACCCAGCCTTGGTCAAGTCAGTGCTGGGTGTACGTATTTCCTTCGCAACACCTGGTGGGGTGTGGATTGTTCTGGTGTTGCTGGATTAGCTGAGGGGGAGCATGGTTCGGAGATCTGATGCAGCTACTGCAGGCACCTTCCCTTCGGTTGCCTCCATCTCGGGGCCTATTGCAGCAGGAACCCATTGTCCTTGAGGACCCAGTCCTCTTCTCGCTTATGGCTTGGCTCTTGAAAGGAGATGGCTAATGTGTAAAGGTCACTCTCCAGCAGTGGTCTCCAGTTTACTCGCAGCGCGGAAGAGGTCTTCCAAGCTAGCATACATGCAGATCTTGTGCCTCTTTGAACGATGGTGTGGCAATTGGCTCCTGAGGCGGCCAAGATGCCATCTCTACTGGACTTTCTACAGGATGTCCTGGCAAAAGACCCCTCTCTCTTAGCTCCATGAAAGTTCAAGTGGCAGCTCTGGCCTGTTTCCAAGGTCCGGTGGCTGGTAAGCCTTTAGTCTTGCATCCGGATGTCTCACACTTTCTCTAGGGGGTTCGGCATCTGCGTTCTTCCCTCTGGTCTGTGATCCCTTTCTGGGATCTAGATCTGGTGCTCAGGGCTCTGAGGGCAGTGCCCTTTTTTTTTTTTTTTCTATTTGTTTATTGGATTATTAGCAACCAATACAAAATCCCACCAACACAGCACTCTTGGAAAACAGCAGTATACACAAAATGACCAGGTACAACAAACATGGTTGGAAATACAACAACATACCCCTCCCCCCCCCTACCCTCCTCCTCTAACACCAAAACAAAATGGGTCTATCAGAACCTATAACTACTATAACTCTGTCCATTGAATGTATTTGTCCCACACTCTCCGGAATGTGGTCTGATTATCCTTCTTTTGTGCTGTGAGATGACACATCAGGTAAATCTGCGCTAACATAGCGTGAAATTCAGAGACTGTAGGCACATCCAATTGTTTCCACTTCCTAGCAATAAGGATACGCATAGCTACACACCCCAGATCAACAAACCTCCCCTCCACCTTGGGCAAACCAGGGATCGGAACCCCCAAAAGCACATTCTCCGGTTGATAAGTCAAGGGTCGTCCCAGTATCCCCCCAAGCTGCCCCATCACCGCCCCCCAAGCAGCATGTACCGCCCCACATTCCCACCAGATATGTAAATACGTACCCCTCTCCCCACAGTTCCTCCAGCACAGCTCCGGTATAGACGCATGCATCTGATGGAGCCGAACCGGTGTAAGATGCCATCTATAGAGCACCTTATAATTATTTTCTAACAGATTGGTAGCCAGGATACCTTTATATCTACTCACATATATCTGGTCCCACACATCATCTGCCATTTGCCAGCCCAAATCCGCCACCCACGCCCTCTGGTGACTCGAAACTCTTCGTGCACTCACCATACACCGATATAGAGTAGCTAATACCCTCCTAAATTGTCCCCCCAAGAAGAAATGTTCGATGTCAGTAAGCTCTGAGGCTAAATGCGGGAGCACCTTCCTCAGAAGATAATGCCGCAGCTGCATATAGCCAAAGAACGCCCGTTCGTCCAGCTTATATTCCCGGGCCACCGCCGCAAAGGTCTTCACTTGTCGCCCCTCTAAGAGTTGCCCCACCCGACACAGCCCCTGACCGCTCCAACTAGCAAATGTAGAGTGCCCCATGGCAGGCCGGAACTCTGGGTTCCCCTGGATCGGCATCAGCCTGGAGATCCCCATTTCACCCAGCCAAAGACATTTCCATTTATTCCAAACCCTCAAGGAGCCCAATACATAGGGGTTATGGCCCGGGAAACCTCCCGAACTCGCCCGCGGTCGCCAAACCCAGTCCCCCAGGCACCCCTCCTCTAACTCCTCCGCTTCCATACCCACCCACTCCTTTGGATCCTCCGCCTGCCATTCCACAACCGCACTCATTTGTGCCGCCTCCCAGTACTTCAACAAGTTCGGGACCACTAACCCTCACCGCTCCCTTCTCTCCATCAAAATGGAGGCAGCCACCCGGTTGCCCTTCCCCCCTCCCACAAAAGTCATAATTATCCTCTGCAACCTGGCGAGGTAACTTTTGGGTAGCCCAATGGGAAGGTTCATAAAAAGGTACAGCCACTTAGGTAAAGCCATCATTTTAACGGCCGCGATGCGCCCCAGCCAAGATAATTGCTTATGTTTCCACTCCACAAAATCCTTTTGAATGGCCCTCTCCACCCGTACATAGTTGTCTTTAAACAAATCAGCCTCCCTGGCAGTCAAATAGATCCCGAGGTAGCGAATACTCGATTTCGCCCACCGGAACGGGAAAGAAGTCTTAATCTGTTGTTGCGTATCCCCGCTCGCCGAAATATTCAACAATTCCGACTTGGTATCATTAACCTTAAAGCCCGAATACCTGCCATATTCCTTCAAGATCCCCTGCAGAGCCCCTAGGGAGGTGAGCGGTTCGGTTAACATAAACAAGAGATCATCCGCAAACAGGGCCACCTTATTCTCCCCGGACTTCCACTTGACCCCCTGGATCTCCACACTGTCCCGCACTTTCTGAGCAAGGGGCTCCATAGATAACACAAAAAGCAACGGGGACAGGGGGCACCCCTGCCGCATCCCTCTATGCAAAGCGAAAGAGCTAGAATACTCCCCATTAATCCGAATCCGTGCCATTGGCTGCTGATATATGCCCTTAACCCATGTCAAAAAGTTCCCGGTCATCCCCATTCTTTCCAACACCTTAAAAAGAAAAGGCCACGATACTCGATCAAACGCCTTTTCAGCATCAATGGCCAACAGAACCATTTGATCCGCCCCCCTCTTGCCCTTCCACATGGCAGACAGCACCTTCCGCAGGTTATCCACAGTTTGGCGCCCCGGAACAAACCCAGATTGGTTCTCATGGACCAGCCGGGGCATATGCTGCATCAACCGGTTGGCTAAGATCTTAGTGAAAATTTTGAAATCCGTGCCCAATAAAGAGATCGGCCTATAGGAGCCACACAAACTCAAATCTTTCCCGTCTTTAGGCAAAACTGTAATCCCTGCTGTACGTAAGGTTTCAGGGATAGCCTCTCCCTCAGTGAAAGCATTAAATAAACGCGCCAGCGGCCCACAAAGCAAATCTCGGTAGACTTTGTAAAATTTATTCGTAAAGCCGTCAAGCCCCGGCGCCTTATGCGTCGGAAGACCCCTGATCACCTCCGCTACCTCATCTTCAGTTATGGGCCGAGATAGCCTTGCTCCCTCCACTTCAGACAAACATGGGAGGTTCATCTGGAGATACCGATCTAGGTCATCCCCCCACGGAGTATGCTCCACCGCATAAAGCTGCTGATAAAAATTTACAAAGCTCTGTTGAATGCGATCTATGCCCCGCACCACAGCTCCTTTGTCATCCCGTATTTTAGTAATAAGGTTTCTAGTACGATGGCGTTTCAACGTTTGCGCAAGCAATCTACTGGGCTTATTGCCATATTCAAAAAATTGTTGTTTCAGGATATCTTGGGCATGCTTGAGCTCCGCTAATTCTAGTTCATTGATTTCCCTACGCACTGTAATTAACTCGTGCACTATCCCCGGTCGCCCGCCCCACCTCCACCTCACTTTCCAGCTCCCTGAGCCGCTCCCGTAGCACAGCCTTCCGCCTCTCCTTCTGTTTTTTCACGTAAGTCCCCATTGAGATCAAGTCTCCTCTAATGACCACTTTCATGCATTCCCACAATGTTCCAATCGCACACCCATCCTGATCATTAAGCTCAAAGTACTGCTTAATTTTCACCCCCACCTTATGCGCTATATCCCCATCATCCAGAAGGGACTCATTCAACATCCACATCCGACCCTTCCTCGCCTCTCTCCCCAGACCCACCTCAACCCAAAGGGGCGCATGATCTGACCAGGTCCTGTCCCCCACTTTGCATTCATGTACCTCAGGCAATAGGGGTTTCGACACCCACAGCATGTCTATCCGTGAGAAAGACTGGTGTACCGGGGAATAGAAGGTAAATCCTTTCTCTTTTCCCCTCAGCTCCCTCCAGGTGTCCACTAATCCCACGCTCCGCACCAGCGCTTTCAGCTTTCTTCTCCCCGCGGCATGTCCCACACCCTTCCCAGAGGAGGTATCCAAATCAGGGTTAAGGGTAACATTAAAGTCCCCTCCCATAATAATATGGCCTTCCGCTACCTTTTCCACTAAACCCTGGAGCTGCCCAAAAAAGGTCCCGTGCCCCACATTCGGCCCATATACGTTAATCAGAGTGAACATGCGTTCCTGAATGCGCAATTTAACAATAAGATATCTGCCCTCCTTATCCCGATGAACCTCACACTCTGAGTAATCTATCGCCCCCCGGAGCAAAATCCCCACTCCCCCTTTTTTCAGGGCCACCCTGTTAGAAGCAAACCATTTCTCTGGGAAGCTTGTATGTACCACCCTCCACTCATCACATTTCTTCAAATGTGTTTCTTGGACAAAGATAATGTCACCGTGGAGTCTCTGAATTTCCTTAAACAGTCTCTGTCGTTTCACCGGAGAATTTAGCCCTCGAACATTCATGGACATTACTTTAAGCTTATCCACCGAACCACACCCTCCCCCTCCTCTCCTGCCCCCAGACCCAGCTAACCAAACCCCCCCCCTCTCCCCTCCCCTCCCACCCAATCCCTCACCCCCACCCCGCCTCCCCACACTCCCACCCTCCACACCACCTCCATGAGTGCTCCCGTCATCCCGTTCCGACCACCCCTCCCCCCCCACCCCACCTAGACACCGCTCATCCTCCCCTTAACCGCCCCCACACCCCACCTTAACCTTCCCAATTACCCCCTTCCTATCTATGTGTCCCACAAATACTTAGCACAGTAAAGATACAAAGGCATCAAATCAACATACCCCTCAACAGGAAACCACCCCCACAAATATTTGCATGCATAGCCTCCTACTCCTCAGCTCAATCCCACCAGTCTCCCGGCAAGTCCAGAAAAACAACAGACCATCAGGGCCCCGAGGGGCTACACAATTGCAGTCACTCTCCGGCCTCATCCAGCCGCTCCTCGGCCCCGGGCCTCCGGGCCTTTTGCCGCTTGCGTTCCATCTGCTGCCACTTAGGCCGTCCAGTCTGGTTGCCCTCGCTGTTAGCAGTCTCACCTTGCAGGCCTGTCATGCCCGCAGATCGCAGTGCAGTGCGTGAACAGCTTCCTCCCGAGTTTTCACCCGGATATTCTGACCTTTGTAGGTGATGGATAGGCCAAAGGGGAAAGTCCACCCATACCGGACACCCTCGTCACGTAGTTTGCTCACAATATCCTTCAATAGGCGTCTCTTCTGGAGGGTAATCTGCGCCAAGTCAGTGTAGATGTCCACGTTACAAGCGCTCCATTGTACACCCCCATGTCCGCGTGCTTCTCTCTGTATCTGCTCCTTAGTTTGGAAATCCTGGTAGCAGGCAATGATGTCTCGGGGCTGGTTTCCGCGCCCCGCTCCTGCTGCCGCCACTCGATGTGCGCGCACAATGCGCAAGTCCATGTTATCCAGTGCTACTCCTGCCTTTTCTAGCGCAGCCTTAGATATGGCCTGCACCACCGCCGGACAGTCCATGTAGGGTTCGCCCTCCGGCACCCCGCGGAACCGCAAATTGCACTGGCGAGAGACCTATTCTCGAGGTCCTCAATTTTCTCCTCCAGCACATGATGTTGTTGTTGCAGGAGCTGCACTTTGCTCTCCATTGTCTCCAAATTTTCCTCCTGGCCCTCCACACGGCCCTCAATTTCCTCCACTCTCCGGCCCAGGTCCGTTAGTTCCCCTCTCAAACTGTCCACGCTGGCCACCACATCTGCTCTAATTTGCAGGATATCCTTCCTGAGATCAGAAAACCACATGCGGACATCGCTCTGGAAGTCACCGGACCCCCCTCCAGCCTGTGTACTACTCTCTTCTGACCCCTTCTCCGGGCGCTCCCGCATGTTGCGCTTGCTAGTAGCAGTTTCCGCGATCTTGCCCTCGGCCCCCGCCATCTTGTCTTTGCTTTGCCGAGGCGGCGTGCTTTCCCCGTAGGCAAATTCCTTCAAATTCACCTTCTTTAGCTTCGTGGACATTACAGCCTGTCACCGCCGTCGTCCCCTACTGCTTCAGCAAAAAAAAGGGGTGAAGGCAACGCCGTACACCCGGTATCAAGGCACTTTTCGGTAGGGTCGGGTGGGAGCTCACCACTCAAGCGGCCATACTAGGTGATGACGTCACCGGCACTCTCTGGGCAGTGCCCTTTGAGCTGTTGAAGCAAGCTACTTTAAAGGATTTGATACTCAAGACAGTCTTCTTGGTCACGATTGGTTTTGCAGGACGGATTTCCAAGCTGTAGGCTGTCTGACTGAAATCCTCAGCTTTCTTTTTCAAAGGAGGCAGTTTCTATTTAGCCTATGCCTTTCACTTGAACCAGGTGGTTTGCCTGCCCTCCTTCTCTAAAGAGCAGTGCTGGGGAAAGGATAAGGATCTTTCTCCTTGCAGATGTCCAGAGGGTGCTTCTCCGGTACTTGGAGATTACGAATTCCTTTCGTAGGTCTGACCATCTTTTTGTGCTGTTTGCCAGCCCACACAAGGGTGAGGCAACAGCTAAGTCAACTTTGGAGCATTGGATTAAGGCCATTGCCTTGGTGTATCTGTTGTGGAACCGACTGGTTCCGGAGTGTCTGTGTGCCCATTCTACCCAAGCACAAGCATCTTGTGAGCTCAGTAGTCCCTGCAGATATTTGTCAGATAGCAACATTGGCATCTTTTTCCACATTGGTCAAGCATTACTACTTGGTTGTCCTGCGCGAGTGGACACGGCCTTTGGCTCAAGGGTTTTGCAAGCTTCTGTGTCTTCTTCCCGCCCACTGGAGTTCTAGCTTTGGTACATTCTACTTGTAGATTGTAAGCTCTGATGAGCATGACTCTGATGGGCAGGGACTGTCTCTTGTATGTTGGCTACCTCCTTTAGGTTAGCTGTGCAGTGCTGCGTGCGTGGCACTTTATAAATGCTGAATAGTAGTAATAGTAGTAGTCTGGAGTGATCTAGCAGGACAATATGGAAGATGACATTTTACTTACCAGTTAATGTCCTTTCCTTGAGTCCTGCTAGAACAGTCCAGGGCCGGCCTCTGGAACTGTATTGCTCTATTTCCGTGCTACGTACCCTTGGGCCTTCTATGGTTTTATACTTGGCTCTGCAGGTTTATCTTCTATTGTCAGCCTTCTGTTTATGCTTTCCTTTACATTGTTCTCTACTGTTTTATTACTCATTGCTGCCCACTTTGAGGTTGTGTGAGTCTTGCCATGTTTCTCCCTTATGCTTTGGGATGAATACTGAGGGGACCTCTGTTGGCTGAAGCGAATAGAGGTATGGGAGTGATGTTATTGAAACCTGGGCATTTCATTGGTTCTTTGTCTCCAACAAACTGCTGGAACACAACCCACTTGTCTGGACTGGTTTAGCAGGACTCAAGGAAAGGGCATTAACTGGTAAGTAAAATTTCACCTTTAAATACTTTCTACTGTATAAAGCTTTTGGCTTGGACCCTGTGGGAATCTGCCTGCCCATCTGTAATCTCCATTCCAAGGAGCATTTGGGGGTTTTGTATCCTGCTAGATTCATGGTGCCAGTGAAACTTCACACTGCTTTTCTTCTGTTCTCAGATGTGGCAGGCTGGCAAGAGACAGGCGTCCAAGGCTTTCAGTCTTTATGCCAACATCGACATACTAAGACCCTACTTTGACGTGGAGCCCATCCAGGTTCGGAACAGGTAGGGGCACTCTTTGGAAAGATGCTGCTTACTCTGGGATTCAGACATTCTCTCTCTCAGTTTTTGTGCCGTACTGGTCTCTCCACAAAGTATCTGCTCTGTGTGTCTTGCTGTCTTCCCCTTCCTTTTACTGTCCTCCCATTCCCCTCTCACCCTCACCCCGTGTCTCTGTTCCTCCTCCTGTTCCTCTCTCACCCTCACCCCATCTCTTCTCCTTCTTCCCTGCTGTCTCTCTTGCTCTCTCCTGTGTCTCTGTTCTTGCCCCTTGTCTCTGCTCTTCCTCCCATTCCCCTCTCGCTCCGTTTCTCTATTCTTACTCCCATTCCCCTCTTCCCCTCTTCCCCTCACCCTGTATCTCTGCTCTTAGTCCTGTTCCCCTCTCGTCCTTTCTCCGTGTCTGTCTCCCTCCTTTCTCTCTTGCTTTTAGACTTGTTCTCCTCTTGCCCTTGCCCCATGTCTGCTCCCTTTCCCTTCTCATTCTTACCCTATGTCTCTGTTCTTCCTCCTCTCTCTCTTATTCCTGTTCCCCTTTCACCCTCATCCCCTGTCTCTACTCTTTCAATCTTTTCATCCTTGCCCCACGTCTCCACTCTTAACTTCCATTCCCCTTTCGCCCTCGCCCCGTGTCTCTGTTCCCTCTCCCATTCCCTTCTTTTTCTGCTCATACTCCCATTCCCCTCTTGCCTTCACCCCATGTCTCTGCTCTCTCTCCCTCTCATCCTTGCCCCATGTCTCTCCTTGCCCCTTTTCCCTTCTCAGCCTTGCGCCATCTCTGCCTCCCTCCTGTCTCTCTTGCTGTTAGTCTTGTTCCTCTCTTGCTCTCGCCCCATGTCTCTGTTCTTCCTCCTGTTGCCCTTACTCCTCCTGTCTCTCTCTTGCTCTCACCTGTGTCTCTGCGGTTTGTGTCTGCAGGTTGCTGGAATCGATGATTCCTGTTCGTATGATTAGCTTTCCTCAGGTGAGATTTTTTCTTTTATTGGTTCTAGTACTTGGGTCTGGTGTAGGGAGGAGGGTCAATCCCCTGATCCCTCCTTCAGAATTGCTGTCATCCATTCTCCCAAGTGCAGAGGTCTAAGGACCGCATGGCCCCACTAAATCTCCATGCTGAAAGCATTGACTGATTCTAAGTCATTGTGCTGGTCTCAGATTGTCTCTTCCCCCACCTCCCCCCGCCATCCCCACAATGCTGGGAACCTGGTTGTCTCTTCTGTTTGATGTCCGTGACCTGCGCATTTACATCCCAGTTCACACTACACCAACGCTGTCTGTTTTGACTCAGCTGTTCCCTCCCTTTCCTTTGTGCTTTTAGCTCAGTTGGAGCAGGGTTGGGATCCTAGTGCTGTGCGTTTTCATTTCTCCCCCTGCATACCTCCTCCAGTCTGTTGGACGGACAGTCCTCAACTAGGGGTCTTGCAACCAGTCACCAGGTGCCATCATGTGATGACTGTGACTCTACCCCCCATCCCCAGGAGCTGTGACTGTGACCTGTTCAGCAGCTCCAGCCCCAGCCATCTTAGGGGGTGGATATCCCGATCTGGAGATTGAGCCAGGTATGTTCTGCAGAGCAGAAATGATCCAGCCCCAGAATATAGAGCACATCTGTAGTCTGATAGTGCTGCCTCCCACACAGCTTTGGCTAGAAGCTCCTCAGCAGTGAGCAGCAAGGGGAGAGGGGACAGCAGACCTACAAGAGGTAGTAAATACTCCTGTGACACCCTATCCAAACATTGACCTGCCCCACCTCACCTTTCCTGGTCTTCCTTTCATTTCCAATCCAGCTTCTATCCTCTGCCCAGTCTCCTCTCTATCTTCAGAGCTTCCTCTTCCTGCCCAGCTTCAGAAGATTTTTTCACAATCTGGAGAAGTCTTTTTCACCTTTTATTTAAAAAAGTATACCTCACTTTCCTAGACTTTAGCAGTAAATCCAAGCAATGTATAAAATCCACAAAATAATCATAAAAGATACAGCTTCACTTCCTGAGCAGCACTAATGCCGTCTCTCCTTATCTTGCACGCTTTTACTTCTCTCACACTCTCTCTACCCCATTTCTATCCTCCTCCTGCTCTCTCACTCTGCTTTCTCTG
Source organism: Ichthyophis bannanicus (assembly GCA_033557465.1). Taxonomy (NCBI): domain Eukaryota; kingdom Metazoa; phylum Chordata; class Amphibia; order Gymnophiona; family Ichthyophiidae; genus Ichthyophis; species Ichthyophis bannanicus. The sequence continues at coordinate 44,530,249 of CM066033.1, read as the reverse complement.
TTGTCCCTGCACCCATGTTTCTTCTCCCTCTTCGTTATCCCACACTTCTTGCTCGCTCTTCCTCTTCCACCTTTCACTTTCTATTGTCCATTCCTCTCCTCCCTCTCTATTATCCTTCCACCTATGCACCTTTATCTGTCCCCCTCTCCCTCTCCTTCTTTTCTTGTCTTGGCTCTTTCAGAAGGTAGCTGGTGAGCTATATGGGCCACTGATGCTGGTCTTTACTCTGGTAGCCATCCTGCTGCATGGCATGAAGACATCTGGCACTGTCATTGTAAGTAGTTAGTACTTGCTTTTTCTATGACGGGCAGGATCACACCAAGGAAGCACTGTGGAGAGTCCCTGGAAGTGAATATAAGAGACCTGGTACTCTAGTGGATGGGAGTATGAGGAGAGCCATGATCTTGGGATGGATGAGAGTGTGAGGGAAGAAATGGTGCAAGAGAGCCAAGGCCCTGATATGAGTGGGAGTATCATGATGAGAGGTGGTGCAAGAGAGCTTTGGGGTAGGTGAGAATATAAGGAGGAGGTGTTGCAAGAGAGTTGGGCCCCAGTGGGAGGTGAGGGTAGTATGAGAGAACTGGAGTGTTAGAATGGGTAAGAGCATGGGGATGAGGAGGAGAGTTAGTACAACAGAGTTGGGCTGCAGTGGGAGGGGGGAGGAGATGCTTGAGAGCAGGCCCCAGTGTGAGGGGGAGGTGGTGTGAGAGAACTAGGTGCTGGGATGAATAAGTGTGTAAGAAAAGGGGATAGTTGGTATGAGTGAATTGGGCTCTGATGTGAGGCGGTGTGGGAGAGCTGAGATGGGTGGGAGCATGAGGAGGTGGTCAGAGAGAGTTGGGGCCTTGGGGTGGGTGGGAGCATGAGGGGCAAGGAGAGGAGGTGATGTGAGAGAGCCGGGATCTTGGCATGGGTGGGAGTATGAAGGAGATGAGGTGGTGTGAGAGTGTGCCAGGGCCTTGGGATGGATTAGAGCATGATGAGGAGGTGCAAGAGAGCCTGGGCCTTGGGATGGGTGGGAGCATGAGGGGGAAATGAAGAGGTGGTAAGAGAGAGCCAGGACCTTGGGATGGGCTGCAGCATGAGAAGGGAGGTGACGGTGTGAGAGACCTTGAGATGGGTGAGAGCATGATGGAGGGGAAGCGGTGTGAGAGAGCTGGGGCGTTGGGATGGATGGGTGCATGACGGGGAGGAGAGGAGGAGGGGTGAGTGAGTTGGGGCCTTGGGATGGGTGAGAGCATGAGGGGGGAGGAGAGGTGGTGGTGTATGAGAGCCAGAGCCATGGGATGGGTGAGAGCATGAGAGGGGGGGAGAGGTGGCAGTATATGAGAGCCGGAGCCCTTGTATGGGTGGGAGCATGAGGGGGGGAGGAGAGGTAGCGGTGTTAGAGAGTTGGGGCTTTGGGATGGGTGGAACCATGAGGGGGAGGAGAGAAGGCAGTGAGAGATCTGGGGCCTTGGGATTGGTGGGAGCATGAGGGGGAGAAGAGGAGGTAGTGAGAGAGAGCTGGAGCCTTGCGGTGGGTGGGAGCATGAGGAGGTGGTGAGAGTGAGCCCTGGCCTTGAGATGAGTAGAAGCATGAGAGGGGAGGAGAGGTGATGGTGTGAGGGAGATGGGGCCTTGGGATGGGTGGGAGCATGAGGGGGAGGAGAGGAGGCGTTGTGAGAGAGCCAGGACCTTGGGATGGTTGGGAGCATGAGGGGGAGAATGAGGAGGTGATGAAAGAGAGCCAGGCCTTGGGATGAGTGGGAGCATGAAGCGGGAGGAGGGGTGGTGGTGTGAAGGAGATGGGGCCTTGGGATGGGTGGGAGCTTGAGAGGGGAGGAATAAAGGTGGTGTGAGAGGGCTGGGGCCTTGGGATGGATGGGAGCATGAGGGGGGAGGTGCATGCTTTGTTTGTAGATGGTTCTGCTACTGGTTGTTCACTTCTTTTTCTCTCTCCATCTCAGAGGGAAGGCACTCTCATGGGCACTGCCATTGGTACTTGTTTTGGGTACTGGCTAGGCGTCTCCTCCTTCATGTATTTCATAGCTTACCTTTGTAATGCACAGATCACCATGCTTCAGACACTCTCTCTTCTGGTGAGTACTGCGTCAGCCTGGGAAACCAGCCAAGAATGTCTGCATCATGCAGAGTGCATGGCTAGCAGTTTCCCAGCTAGGTTAGGCATAGGAGCACTTTTTAGTAACCAGAGAGCCAATGAAACCTATATAATGCAAATTTAGCAGTGACTAAGAGGCCTGGAGCTTGTCTTGTATCTGTGCATGGCCACCTTACTTCAGAAAGTAGCACTCTTTCAGCTAATAAAATGTATTCTCTAATTCATCATCATCCCTCCAGTCCAGTCCCAACAAGTGGGTTGTCTCCTCCTTCCAGCAGCTGGAGACTGAGCATGCTCATAACCTTGATGATGTCATCCCATATAGCCTACCAGTACCACCCACCAAGGCCAGTATCTCATTCTCCAGCAGCTGGAGGAGCATCTACTTAGTGCTGGGCTGTACTGGATGGACTTAAATGGGAGACTTAATTAGGTTTTTGTATCAGTCTTGATTCAGCCTAGGAAAAAAAAAAGCAGACCAGTCCAGGCTGATCCCTTGAATGGGAGGCTAGTGGACTATGCTGAGAGCAAACCGGGAAGGCCAAGGCAGGTTTCCTGAGGGACCGGGATTGTTAATTCGGCCCAGTCCTGCTTTGAGGTGAGCTTATTGTTTGGCATTCCTGCAGTGTTCTTCCCTGGTGTTGAGGTAGCTGGCACTGCCTGTTTTTCCACAAGGGTTTCTTTCAGCCAACACAGTGGTGCGTCGGTAGTAACGGGAGGCATCAGGTTGACTGGGAGGCAACTTATGGGGGTCTCTCTGGGTGGCCACGTGATCAGCGGTCATTTTCAGCGGCATGTTTATGCCCGGCGTTTTTCTTTGGCACAGGATTTGGTTTCAGTTTTGTTCTCGTCGGCATTCCAAATGCCGTCAGTTAAACTTTCATGTGCAGCATGTAGGGCACACCATAGTAGCCTTTCTGAAACCAGGGTCTGCTGTTCCTGCAAGGAGGAGACCTGTTTGGCAGAGGAGGTGTTTGGAGACCTTGCTGGCGAGTCGGGGACTTCAGCAGACGGGAGATGCGATGAGGCATGCTGGGGGTTGGGTCCCTCCATTTCTCCCTCGCCCGTGGTTTTGGCAGGAAGGGAGGCCATCTTGGAGGCAGGGGATCTGCAGAGAGCTGAAATGTCTTCCAGGCAGACCTTCCTGGTTGCAGGTCCCATCAGTGTAGGTATTGTGGAAGGTCCGAGGGGTTTCATCACCACTGGCTCCCTTCTCTCTGGACCTTTTCTGCTGCATCAGGCTTATTGCCTGAGGCAGAGCAAGTTAGGACACGGTGGTGAGCATTCCCCCCACTGCACATAGGTAAGTGGCACTGGTGGAGGCGCAGCCTAGAGAGGAGCAGTCTAGGGGTGCCTGCTGCGAAGCGTCCTCTGTTAGATTTGTAGCTCTGGGATGACCCAGTAACAAGGCATTCTGATGCTTCAGAGGATCCTTTGGAGAGGACCTTGGAGATGTTTGAGGAGGGTCCTCCTCTAGAGGCAGAGGATAGTGAGGGGAACTCCAAGGGGGGATCCCCATTTTGTATGTGTGTTTCGCAGGAAAGAGCTTCCAGCTCTTATTGCCCATTCCCTGGTGGCTTTGAACATAGTCCACAGTGCCTCTTCTGGTGAGGAGCCATAGGAGGATCTGATTCTGCAGTCTCACAAAAAGTCACAATCAGTCTTTCCAGTACACAGAGTGATTCAACAAATGATTGACACAGAATGGGAGACACTGGAGACGGGACTATGGGGGAGCCGAGCTTTGGGTCAACTGTACTCTGTACCAGACCAGGACAAGGAGTGATTATAGTCCCCGAAGGTGGATGTGACCTTTTCTGCAGTGATGAGAAGACCACCATACTCGTGGAAAGGGGGGGCAGCCTTAAAAGATCCTCGGGACAAGAAAACAGAGGCTGTGATCAAGGAGGTGTTTGACATCAACACAATGACGTTTCAGGGGCTTACGTCTCCCGGACGTGCTTCCACTGGCCTCAGGTGCTGCCAGAAGGGCATTCTACTGGAGAGTTCTCGGAGACAACTCACCTGGAATCAGGCACAGCCTTCCTGGTGGATGCCTTTTACGATCTCATCCAGGCCACAGCCAAGAATATGGCCTCAGTGATTGTGGCGAGATTTTATTTATTTACTTAACAAATTTTGATATACTGTTTTTTTGCAAGTCAAAATGGTTTACATGGAACTGAGTGATACAATGAACAAATTTATATAGAACATTATGAACATTTTACAATGAACATTTTGAACATATTGGATTGAACAAAAGACACAGGGAACAGGGAACATCTTTTATGGCTACTACAAAAGGGGACTGCTACTTCTGGAGAGAGATCTGCAATTGTAAGTATTTACTTATGGGAATTTTTCTAAATCTTGGGGAAAAAGGAATGCTTTAGATTAAAGCTGATTAATCTGTTAACCCAGTGTATTTGTTAAATCAGTCAGGGCCTAGTAGCAACAAAGATCTTTCAGTTTAAATTTAAAACACAAAGAGAGCTTTCTGGTTAAATTTAGACCCCAAGACTCCCTCTATCCAAGCAAGGGCTGTTGGATTCCCTCTGGAAATTGGTCATAGATTACCTTAGAAGCACAGGACAGGGTACTGTGTAGCAGCCAGCATTTAATAAGACTTTTTCCTTCCCACCCCAACACCCACCCACCCCTGGAATAATTGTAACTTTATAGGTGCATAAACCTCTCAAAGGAAAGGAGGTGCCATATTCACTCTCAGGTTCATCTGTTTGTCCTCATCAGGCCTACATTTAGGACCTGAGATTAATTAAGTTTCAGGTGAACAAAGTACATTAAACGTATTAGGTGTAGTTTAGTAGTATAAGTATCCCCACCAACCCTTAGTAGGTAAAGAACTTAAGTACCTAAACACAACCTTAAAACTCACTATATCAAGGCCTTCCTCAGCAGACACTCCACCCACTACAGGTGATACAAAACACCACAGCATGCATCATCACAGACACTCAAAGAACCGAGCACATCACTCCCGTCCTACAACAACTACACTGGCTCCCAATGGTGGCAAGAGCGAAATACAAAACAATCATGATCATCTTCAAAATCATTCACCCATCTCTCAGCAGACATACTCCAAAACGTTATAACAAGGGACATCAGCAATAGACCAAGAAGAACCAATAACGACAACATGATTGGCACACCTGCAGACTATCCCAAAACCAAACAAACAACATCAAAAAGCACCATCACTAATGGCATCCACACTATGGAACTCCCTCCCAACGAGCCTGAGGGCGTTAGATGACCTCACAGACTTCCGCAAAGACCTGAAAACATTGTTATTTATAGAAACCTATGAGCATTCAGGTAACATCCCCTAACCAAACAGAAATGCTACTACCTCTGCCAACTAAACATACACCCATCCTATCCACACACAAGTTTATCATACCACATCATTAAATACCTTCATGTTAAATGTTACCTCAATTGTACTGTCTAAATGTATCTCCAGGAACAAGCAGGAATGTAGTCTTCACATATGGGTATCGTCGGTACCGACAGAGCCTGCGCGGGAACGCTCCCCAGCGTCCAATAGGAACGCTTTTGGGAGCATCCCTCAGCACATGCGCGCTGCCTTTCCAACTGTCCCTCTTCAGTTCTTCATTTTCCGCGGAGCCAACAGGATCTATTCCCTGTCACCGTAGAAAATTCCGTCTTTAAATTTCTTTTCTTGTGGTCATGTTTGCCTACCGCACGACGCCTACCGGTACCGCCGGTTCTTTTCTTTTCGTTACATTAAAAAAAAAAAAAAAAAACTTAGGCTTTAGACTGTTTCTTTTCAGAAACTTTTCTCTTTGGTGCTAGGCGCCATTTTGGGCACTAGGCCCCATCTTCCTAAAACATGGAAAAGCCAACTAGTGGTTTTAAAAAATGTACTAAGTGTGGCAGTACCATTTACATCACTGACACCCATGATTGGTGTGTGAAATGTTTAGGACCTGAACATTCTCCAACTGAATGTCTCTCCTGTATGGGGATGACTAAAAGAGGAAGACAGAACCGGGCTGCAAAGCTCGGTACCCTCTTTTCTTCAGATGCCAGATCCATTGCATCGACATCGTCAAGGGCCTCTTCTTCCTCCCATGGATCTCAGGTAACAAAACATAAAAGCCGGTCCTCAAAGGGTAGCTCTCCTGCTAAGCATCGAGAGGCCATTGGCGTTGTCCTTGAGGGAACCACACCGGCAAAACAGCCCCGGCGGGAAGCTTCGGCTTCCAAAGCATCGATGGGTCTTCAGGATGTTCTCGAGGCCTCAACCTCGCAAGAACTACCTGTGCCATGCTCAGGTGTTCCGGCCGTCCTTACCGGTACCGACATCCAAGCATTGGCAGCGTCGATAGACCAGAGGTTCCTCGCTATCGAGCGCAGCATCGCAGCTCTTCTTTCAGCTGCAGTACTGGTGGTCCCATGGGCACTGGTACCGACAGACACCGAAGCCGGTACAGACACTGGTACCGGCCCCGGTGGGAACTCTTCCCATGCCATCTCTGGTGGGAATTGACAAAGTGGTACCGGGTCAGCTCGGTACCGACTTCGATCGGTACTGGGATCGTGCTTTGCAGGCGCATCTAGGTCAGGAATACTTTGATTCCTCCGATTCTGAAGACTCTGACAATTCTGCTGGCACTAGAGGGTTTCTCCTGGAAGATCCCTCTTCTCCCCAACGCAGAATGTCACCTCCAGAGGACATGTCATTTCAGGATTTCATCCGTGATATGGCCAAAGGTCTTTCAATCACAGTAGCTCCTGAGGAGGAACCCAGAGCAAAGGAATTGGAAATTCTCCAATATCCTAAAGCTCCTAAGGAGACAGCCACTCTGCCTATCCATGAAATTCTGCATAGTTTGATGCTCAGAATGTGGGAGACACCTCCAACTATTTCTTCTCACTCTAGGAGACATGATACTATGTATCGAGTTCCGCCATGTCCTGGATTTCAGAAAACTCAGCTGCCACACCATTCAATGGTAGTGGAATCAGCCATGTGTAGGATGAAAAGTGCAAAGAGGCATGCATCCAATCCTCCAGGTTGTGAATAGAGGACTCTGGATGCTTTTGGGCGCAGAACGTTTCAAGCTTCCATGCTTTCTGCTAGGATCAGTTCATATATCCTATATATGGGAATGTTCCTCAAGGAAGTCACAGGAGACTTGGAACCTATGAGCCCATTTCTCCCAGATGACAAGAGACAAGATTTTCTTGCTCTAGTTAAGCATGCTCAGGATGTCTCCAAGTTTGTCAATCGTGCGGCCTTTGACTGCTTCAAATGCATCAGCAGAACCTCTGCTATTGCCATTGGCGCACAACAGATTGCCTGGCTACAGGCATCGGAGACTTGGGTACAGGAAAAGTTAGGCAACATTCCTTGCACAGGGAGAATCTCTTCGGCAAGAACTGGCAGGAATAGGCTAACGAGTTAGATGCTGACAATTCTACATTAGATAGATTGTCAAAGTCTATAGCCACTCCAGCCAAAAGGAAGCCTTATAAAAAACCCTCTTTTAGCAAAAAGAGGAAGATTTATCCTTCCTATACCCAGCAGAGTCAAACTCCAGGTCAGGTTGCCCAAAAGGGACAAACTAGACAGCAAAAGAAGCCAAAAGGCTCGGGAGCCCAACCAGCTCTCCAGGTTCAGCCCCTTCAAGGGCTTCCTAGAGAACTTTGCCTCCCTGCATCTGAGGGGTCCCCAGCCACCCAATATTCCGGACAGGTTATGCCACTTTGTCAACAGATTGCATCAAATAACAGCAGAAGATTGGACTTTGTCCATTGTAGGAGAGGGGTACAAGCTTCATTTTCACAGCATGCCCCTCCTACAATTCTAAAGCAATTCAATTCACAAACCTCTGCAGACAATCTGCTAGATCACGAGGTCTCCACACTTCTTGCCCAAGGGGCAATAGAGGAAGTACCCATTCTTCAATGGGGTGCAGGGTTCTACTCCCTCTATTTTCTTATTCCAAAGAAAACAGGAGGACACAGACCCATTCTAGACCTCAGAGAATTGAACAAATATCTGATTCGAGAGAAATTCAAAATTATTTCTTTAGGAACTCTTCTGCCATACCTTCAAAGCCAGGATTGGCTTTGCTCTCTAGACCTAAAGGATGCATACACTCACATTCTCATCCATCCAGATCACAGGAAATTCTTATGTTTCCTTTTCAGGGGAAAACATTTCCAGTACAGGGTTCTTCCCTTTGGTCTGGCTTCAGCACCAAGAGTATTCACGAAATGCATGGCAGTAGTAGCTGCATTTCTACGAACCCTGGGGATTTTCGTCTTCCCTTACTTAGACGACTGGCTCATTCGAGCCCCTACAGTTGCAGAGGCCAGCACTGCAGTGTCCCATACAATGCAAATCCTCCAATACTTGGGATTGGTAATAAACTTCCCAAAATTTCAACTAGTTCCTTCATATTGCCTAGAATTCATAGGAGCCTGTCTAGATACCAGACAGGCAAGGGCTTTCCTTCCAGAAGCCCGGTGTCTTCGCATAAGTCAACTAGCTTCTCGAGCAGCAGGCAAATCCTCCATCACTGCTCGAGAGCTACTGCAGTTACTGGGACATATGGCATCCACAGTTCATGTAGGTCTATATGCTCGCCTCCACATGCGAGCAGCTCAGTGGACCTTCTCCACACAGTGGACACAGGCCACGGGTCATTTGTCGGACAAAATAATAATCTCTCAATGACTAATTTTGTCCCTCCAATGGTGGCAATCACTAGAAAATCTGACAGTGGGGTCTCCTTTCCATCAACCCCTCTTTCAGGCCACCCTAACAACAGATGCATCACAGGTGGGTGGGGAGCACACCTGAATCATCCCTCTACCCAAGGCACCTGGACTCCACAGGAGGTTGGTTTACACATAAACCTCCTGGAGTTAAGAGCAATCTATTTAGCTCTTCGTGTATTCCACGCCCAGCTCAGCTACAAGACAGTCCTAGTCCAGGCGGACAATCAAGTAGCCATGTTCTATGTGAACAAGCAGGGCGGAACAGGCTCTCTGTCGTTATGCAACGAAGCTTTATGATTGTGGGCCCTCACCAGAGAGCATCAAATTCACCTTCTAGTGGTATATCTTCCAGGCATTCAAAACCTTTGGGCAGACAAACTCAGTCGAGTACTGCTGCCTCACAAGTGGTCCCTCCCCCTAGACCAGGTGGCAAAGATATATTTCATCTCTTGGGCACTCCAGACATAGACCTCTTTGCAAGTCCACTGAGTGCCAAACTTCCCCGGTTCTGTTCCGGGATTCCGGCGCACAACTGTCAGGCAAGGGATGCCTTCCTCCTTCACTGGGGTCAGGACTTCCTTTATGCCTTCCCACCCATTCTCCTCATCCCCAAAACACTCTTCAAGCTCCAGAGAGACAGGGGTCGCATGATTCTCATAGCACCACGATGGCCACACCAAACGTGGTATTCCCTGCTTCTACATCTTTCTCAAGTGGCACCTTTGGAGTTAGGGCATGCTCCAGATCTCCTTTCCCAGGAGAACGGGACGCTATGGCACCCAAATCCTCAGTCCCTGCACCTCACGGCCTGGTTGCTGAAGGCTTAAACCTCCAAGAATTTCAACCTGTCCCAACAGGTAAAAGATATCCTTCAAACTTCTAGGTAACTTTCCACAAGAAGATCTTATGCCTTCAAGTGGAAACGTTTTACTATATGGTGCTCCAAGAAGGGATTAAACCCCCTGGTTTTACCCTTAGAATCGATACTAGAGTATCTCCTTCACTTATCGAATTCTGGTCTAAAGACCAATTCGATAAGAGTCCATCTTAGTGCAATTGCAGCTTCTTATAAGCCTCTGAATGGACAACCAATTTCCTCTCATCCATTCCTATCAAGATTTATGAGAGGCCTTTTATTAACTAAACCTCCCATCAAGCCACCACTGGTGGCATGGGATCTAAATCTAGTTCTCGGGCAGCTCATGAAGCCGCCTTTTGAACCTTTGGCCACTACAGCCCTTACGTTTTTGACCTGGAAGGTCATCTTCCTAATTGCAATCACCTCTGCCCGTCGCATTAGTGAATTGCAAGCTTTAGTGGCTGATCCTCCTTATACTAGGTTTCATCATGATAAGGTTGTTCTTCGAACTCACCCACACTTTATGCCAAAGGTGGTTTCGCCTTTTCATTTAAATCATTCAATTTATCTTCCAGTATTTTTTCCAAGGCCTCACGCCTCTAATACAGAAAGAAACCTTCATACTTTGGATTGTAAAAGGGCCTTAGCCTTTTACATACAAAGAATACAGCAACATAGAAAGTCCTCACAACGTTTTATAGCTTTTGACCCTAGTCATTTGGGACTTTCAGTCTCCAAAAGAACTTTATCTAAATGGATTGCCCAATGCATATCCTTTGCTTATGAGAGTAAGGGTCTTCCTCTTCAGGACCATGTCACAGCTCATAGTGTGAGAGCCATGGCAGCTTCTATGGCTAATCTCCACTCTGTGTCTGACGATGACATTTGTTGAGCAGCCACCTGGGCTTCGGTACACATCTTCACAGCCCACTACTGCCTGGATAAAGCCTCCCGTCGGGATGCCTTCTTTGGCCAAGCTGTTCTTCAAAATCTCTTTCAAACCTAAATCAACTCCTACCCATCAACCCTGGTGGGATGCCAGAGATCCATGGGAGGAAGGATTCTCACCTTCTAGGGTGGCACCTTCCTGGGGCTATCTCCCTGGCATCTTCAGCTAGGGAGTCCCCATATGTGAAGACTACATTCCTGCTTGTTCCTGGAGATAGCATAGCTACTCACTTGTAACAGGCGATCTCCTGGAACAGCAGGAATTTAGTCTTCACAAACCACCCACCTCCCCTAGGAGTTGTCTCTCTATCTCTTTGTCTCTTTCCTCTCTTTCCTCTCTCCCTCTATCCTTTCACTCAGCTACAAACTTAACTGAAGAGGGACAGTTGGAAAGGCGGGAAGGCAGCGCGCATGTGCTGAGGGATGCTCCCAAAAGCGTTCCTATTGGACGCTGGGGAGCGTTCCCGCGCAGGCTCCGTCGGTACCGACGATACCCATATGTGAAGACTAAATTCCTGCTGTTCCTGGAGATCACCTGTTACAGGTGAGTAACTACGCTTTACACGTACCCTAATGTTAAATGTAACCCTCCAATTGTTATGTGACGTGACCACCTTGATTGAAGGAATAGGAGGCATACAAACCTGTCTAAATAAATAAAATAAATAAATAAGATGCAAATAGCAGTCCAGCAGCGAGATGGGGATTTTCAAGTCTTTTGCATTGAGAGTCACATCTATGATTTTCTCCCAGTTGGTGAGGGGTCTCACGTGTGCACTAGGTGCAAGAGCTCTTTGCTCTCAGGGAACAAGTTCGATCTCTGGAGGCTAGAGTAGCAGACCTGGCGGACATAAGGAAGACAGAGAGGTACATAGATAAGACTTACAGGGATATAGTACTGAAGTTCCACCTCCAGTCTGGCAGCATCCCAGTTGCCATGGATGAGAGAGATAACATGACAGGAGAGCATCACCCTGGTGCGGCAGGAAGTGATCCTGTAGCTAGGACCTGTCCTCCAGGTGATGTAAAACCCTCTTGCACCAAGGAAGTTTCTTCAGGGCCATGTGCCCATGAGGGAAGGGTTAGGACAGCCATTATAGTTGATAGGCATGTAGATAGCTGGGTGGCTGGTGGACGTGAGGATCTCCTGGTAACATAATTGCCTGGTGCGAAGGTAATAGGCCTCACATGCCACCTAGATAAGGCCTTAGATAGTGCTGGGGAGGAGTGTGCTGTCTCATGCCACTGACATAGGAAAATGTGGTAGGGATGTTCTGGAGGCTAAATTTAGGCTTTTAGGTAGGAAGTTGAAATCCAGAACTGCAGGGTAGCAGTCTCCAAAATGCTTCCTGTTCCAAGTGCAGGACCCAAAAGGCAGGCAGAGCTCCGGAGTCTCAATGCGTGGATAAGACGACGGTGCAAGGTGAGGGTTTTGGATTTGTTAGGAACTGGGGAACATTCTGAGGAAAGGAGGGGCTTCACCGTAACCGGGCTGGAACCAGGCTGCTGGTATTAACCTTTAAAAAGGAGATAGAGCAGCTTTTAAACTAGATAATAAGGGAAAGCCGACAGTCACCCAAGAGCGCATGGTTCGGAACAATGTATCCTTGAAGGATACTTTCAAAAAAATGAAGTTAGGGCATATCAGCAAAGAGGTTCCATTAAAGACAAAAGTAGCCCAAATGGCCTTGAGTACAGAACAGACAAAGCTTAAAGATTCCAAATTACCCCTGCCTACCGATAGCTAGATTAATATGAAAAAATATAGTCTCTAAAATGCTTGTATGCAAATGCTAGAAGTCTAAAAAAATAAGATGGGAAAATTAGAATATATAGCACTAAACGAGAGGTTAGATGTGATTGGTTATCTCAGAGACATGGTGGAAGGAGGACAACTGTATCGTAATGATAGAGCTGATCAAATTGGTGGAGGTGTTGCACTGTATGTGAGAGAGGGCATTGAGTCACAAAGGATTAAAGTTTTGCAGGAAACAAAATTTGCTGTAAGAATCTCTATGGATTGAAATTCGATGTAAAAAAGAGGAAGGCGATGGCAGTGGGGGTGTACTATCGACCGTCTGCCCAGAATGAACAAATGGATGATGAAATACACAAAGAAATCAAGGAAGCTAACAAACGTTACAGCACAGTAATAATAATGGGTGATTTCAGTTACCCCGGAATTGACTGGGTCAGTGTCACAGCAGGACATGCTAGGGAGATAAAGTTTCTAGATGAAATAAATGACTGCTTCTTGGAGCAGCTGGTTCATAAACCGACCAGAGGGGAAGCCATTTTGGACCTAGTCCTTAGTGGAACACCAGATCAGGGATAAGGGTGTTGCAGCAACTTGGCAATAGTTGGAGCAACTTGGCAATAGTGATCATAGCATGATCGCGTTTGATTTAATTAATGGAGGAGGAATGGTAAGGAAATCCACAGTACTACCTTTCAATTTTCGAAAGGGAGACTATGATAAAATAGTTAAGAAAAAACTAAAAAGAGCAGTTGCAAAGATTAAGGACTTACAGCAAGCTTGGGTGTTGTTTAAAAATACTATCTTGGAAGCCCAGACCAGCTGTATTCCACGCTTTAAGAAAAGTGGAAGGAAGTCCAAAAAACTGCCAGCATTGTTTAAAGGTGAGGTCAGAGAGGCTGTTATTGCCAAAAAAACATCTTTCAGGAAATGGAAAAAAGAGCCAAATGACGAAAACTGGAAGCAGCACAAGCACTGGCAAGTTAGATGCTAAGCACTGATAAGGCAGACAAAGAGAGAATTTGAGAAGAAGCTTGCTATGGAAGCAAAAACACGTAATAAAGATTTTTTGAAGTACGTTCATAGCAAAATACCTGTGAGAGAGTCAGTTGAACCATTAGAGGATAGGGAGGTAAAAAGGGCACTAAGAGGGTATAAGGCCATAGCGGAGAGACTGAATGAATTCTGTGCTTCGGTCTTTACTGAGGAAGATGTAGGGATGTTACCCATGACTGAAGTGGTATTTAAAGGTGATACTGCGGAAGAATTGAAAGAAATATCAATAAACCGGGAAGATGTATTACAACTATTTGATAAACTGAAGAGTAGCAAATCAACTGGACCGGATGTTATACATCCAAGGGTGTTGAAAGAACTGAAATATGAGATTGCAGAGCTATTAGTAATCTGTGAACTACCATTAAAATCATCTTTAATACCTGAAGATTGGAGGATGGTCAATGTAACTCCAATTTTTAAAAAGGGTTCCAGGGGTGATTTGGGAAAATACAGAACGGTGAGCCTGACGTCAGTACTGGAAAAATGGAGAAACTGTCATAAAGAACAAAATTACTGAACATGTAATTAATCATGGCTTAATGGGAGACAGCCAACATGGCTTTAGACAAGGAAGATCTTGTCTTACTAATATGTTATGTTTTTTTGAAGGTGTGAATAAACAGGTAGACAAAGGTGAGTCGGTTGATATATAAGCAACTGTAATAAATAAATAGTGTATTTGGACTTTCAGAAAGCCTTTGACAAGGTCCCTCATCAGAGACTTTTGGCAAAACTAAAAAGTCATGGGGTAGGAGGCAGTGTACTATTGTGGATCAGGAACTGGTTAAAAGATAGAAAGGAGAGGGTAGGGCTAAATGTCAAATTTTCCCAATGGAGAAAGGTGAATAGTGGAGTACCCCAGGGATCTGTGCTGGGTCTGCTGCTTTTTAATATAGTCATAAATGACCTGGAAATGGGAATAATGAGTGAAGTTATCAAATTTGAAGATGACACAAAATTATTTCAAGTTGTTAAAACCCAAGAGGATTGTGGAAAATTGCAAGAGGATCTTGATAAAATGGAAGACTGGGCATCCAAATGGCAGATGAAATTTAATGTGGACAAGTGCAAAGTTATGCACCTAGGAAAGGACAACCCAAACTATGGTTACATGATGCAAGGCTCCACATTAGGAACCACCACCCAGGAAAAAGATTTAGGTGTCATCGTGGATAACATGTTAAAACTCTCGGCCCAATGTGCAGCGGTGGCCAAGAGAGCAAATAGAATGCTAGGTATCATAAGGAAAGGAATGGAGAATAAAACAAAGGATATTATAATGCCTCTGTATCTTTCCATGGTGCGACCGCACCTTGAATATTTTGTGCAGTTCTGGTCGCTGTATTTTAAAAAGGATATAGCGTTATTAGAAAAGGTACAGAGAAGAGCCACCAAAATGGTAAAGGGGATGGAAGGATACCTCTGTTAAGAGAGGCTAGAAAGGTTAGGGCTTTTCAACCTGGAAAAGAGACGGCTGAGGGGAGATATGATAGAGTTCTATAAATTAGTGAATGGTGTGGAAAGGGTAAATGCAAATCAATTGTTTCCGTCATCAGAATATAGAAAGACATGGGGACATGCAATGAAACTACGGGGTAAACTATTTAAGACTAATAAGAGAAAATCTTTTTTCAATCAACGTGTAATCAAACTCTGGAATTTGTTACCGGAGGATGTAGTAAAAGCTGTTAGTGTAGCCAGGCTTAAAAAAGGTTTGGAAAAGATCCTGGAGGAAAGGTCCATAAACCATTATTAAAAAGGACCCGTAATATCACTGTTTGACCCAATACAAGCATTGTGGAACTTGTGTCTTTTGGGGAAACTGCTAGGTACTTATAACCTAGATTGGCCACTGTTTTAAACAGGATACTGGGCTTGACAGACCTTGGTCTGACCCAGTATGGCATATCTTATGTCTCTTTGACTTATGTCTTATGACTGCCAATGTCTCTTTTAAAACATGCCTGAGCCGGCTTCCCTTTGAGGGGAAACTGTTTTTTGGAGAGACCCTGGAGATGTTGGTCAAGGAACTGGGCAACTCCAAGGACGGTAAGCTTCCAGAGGACAAACCTAAGCCAGCCAAGACTGCAGTGCAGTGAGAGGCCAGCCGAGAGATATTCAGCATTTTTGAGCTGCCCATTTTAGCTCCCTTTCAAAGGGCATGATATTCGAACAAAGGGCTGTCCTTTTGAGGCAGCTGGGGGTGAGCTGAGGTTACTATTCTCCTGCCTTCTCTGCTTTGAAGTTGTCGCAGTGAGGCGAGGGAGGGGAACCGATGGGATGATGTTTGCAGCGGTTTCTGCCTGCCTGGGACCAGATCGCCTCAGGCAAGTGGCTGCTAGAGGTGATCCGTGAAGGTTACAAGCTGGTTTGCACTCCCATTGGCCAAGGCTTCTGCCCTCACCCTGCAGATTGTCACGGAAGGCTGGAGTGGTCCTGCCCGTGCTCGCGGATCAGTCCAGAAGAGGTCAATACTCTGTTTACTTTGTGGTTCCCAAAAAGGAGGGAACCGTCTGACTGATCCTAAACCTAAAGCATGTGAACTGGAGTCTACGCGTACCTCATTTCTGAATGGATACGTTGCACTTCATTGTAGCAGTGCGGGCCGGCGAGTTTTTAACGGCCTTAGATCTCACAGAGGTATATTTGCATAGTCCCATATGGCTGGAGCATTAGGGTTTTCTTCGTTATGTACCCATTTTATTTATTTATTTAAAAGGATTTCTATACCGCCTTCTCCTTCAATCAAGGCGGTCTACACAGCAAACAATCAACAAGTAATGGTTTTTGTGTGTGCATGCAGTGAAACAGTGAGTGCGTGTGTAGTAGGGTGACGTAGATTCTTGTCGAGCTATTTACAGCGTGCGCTATTATACAATAGTATGTACATGGGGGAATGGGAGGGGGGTTGGTCTGTGGTCCTGACTGGCGAGCAGTTTATGTGACGCCCCCGTAGTGTTCAATGAAGAGGGTCGTCTTGAGCTGCTTCCGAAAGTCCTTGATGTCAGTTGTTAATCGTAGGTCAGCTGGGAGGGCGTTCCAAATTGCTGATGCGGCCAGTGAAAGGGCTCGGTCTGCAGTGTCCTTGCGGACCTTGGTGAAGACGTTTGGTATGTTAACACCGTTGGAAGTGCCCCTCCTCCTTGGTCATGTGCTTCTGTCATTGTATGAGTGGTTGTAAGCTGAGAGCTGATGTCTGTTTTGATTTTGAATATGTTTATGACTGTCTTATATTTGATGCGTGAGCTGATTGGTAGCCAGTGGAGATCTTTTAGAATGGGTGTGATGTGTTCTTGTCTTGTTGTGCCAGATATAATGCGCGCTGCTATGTTTTGCGCCAATTGCAGTGGCCTGAGTGTCTGCTTTGTGAGACCAAGATAGATTGGGTTGCAGAAGTCTAGTATTGGAGTTATTAGTGCCTGACAGACTGTGTGTGGAAGTGCTCTGGGGAGAGGAGGGGTTTGAGGCATCGGATTAGTCTCATTCTGTGGTAGGCGTTTTTGGTGGTTTTACTTATGTGTGATTGTAGATTCAGTTCCTTGTCTAGAGTCACTACGAGGTATTTTACTTCCGGTTTTATGGGTATGGTTGTGTTGTTTATCTTGATGTTGAGTGGAGGGATGAAGTCTGTGTTTCGGGTGATGATTAGTGCCTCGGTCTTGCTGTAGTTTATGGTCATGTGGTTGTCTTGAAGCTAGCTGGTCATGTGCATGAGACAGTCTGTTATTTTGGTGTAGTCTGGGTTGTCAAGTGTGATTGGTGTGTATATCATGATGTCATCGGCATAAATTGTGTATTGTATTTTGTACCAACTCCAGCGTAGCCACCATTGACCCCATGGGTCGCTTCCAGTTTCGGGCCTTATCTTTCAGCCTTGCTATAGCGTCTTGTACCTTCACCAAGGTGATGGTGGTCATGGCAGCTGCTTTACAGAAGAAAGAGGTCTTGGTTCACCCCTACCTCGACGATTGGCTGATACAAGCAAAATCGTATGCAGAGAGTCGATGCACCACACAGAAAGTGATTGAGTTCCTGAAGTGGCTAGGTTGGGTGATCAACTTTTCCAAGAGCCATCTGGAATCCTCGCAGGATCTGATTCTTCTGGGGATTCTGTTTCAGATGGCCACAGGCCACGTCTCTCTGCCTCTCAACTGGGTGCAAAAGATCCATATTCAGGTCTGCCTTTTCCTTCAGCTGGCAGCTCCCAAGGCTTGGCCACAATGGTGGGATCAATAGTGGCTACGCTGGAGTTGGTACCCTGGGTGGGAGTGCACATGTGACCTTGCAGATGGCCTTGCTGGAGAGGTGGTCTTCACAGCCGCACCTGCTGACTCAGAAGCTGGTGTGTTCTCTGCTCACCAGTGTGGCTCTGTAGTGGTGGCTGGTGCTGGAGAACTGCTGGGCGGGATGCCATTGGCGTTTCCCAGAGTGGATTATGCTGACCACGGATGCCAGCTTGTCTGGCTGGGGGGCACACTGCCATGGCCAGGTCACACACAGGGGCGTTGGATGGATGAGCAGGGAGCCTGGTTCATCAACCTTTTGGAGATGAGAGCAATGTTTTTGGCTCTGAATTTTCTTTCTCCCAATGCTCGAGGGGAAGTCAGTTCAGGTTTCTTGGACAATACAGCGACTGTGTCATATCTGAATCGACAGGGCAATATAGGCATTCCAATCCTGCTGTAGGCAGAGGCAAATCTGGAGGCTTTTTCAGCAGCACACTTGGCCAGTCGAGAGAATGTGCAGGCAGACTTTCTAAGTCGACATCACTTGGGCGAATGGGCCCTCGATCCAGATGTCTTCGACAGGATGATTAATGAATTAATGAACGGAGTGGAATGGGTAAACGTAGATCGATTGTTTACGTTATCAGAATATAGAAAGACTAGGGGACATGCAATGAAGCTACAGGGTAAAATATTTAAGACTAATAAAAGAAAATATTTTTTCACTCAACGTGTAATCAAACTCTGGAATTTGTTACGGAGGATGTAGTAAAGGCTGTTAGTGTAGCTGGGTTTAAAAAAGGTTTGGATAAGTTCCTGGAGGAAAGGTCCATAAAGCATTATTAAAAAGGGACCCAGGATATCAATGCTTGACCCAATACAAGCATTGTGGAACCTGTGTCTTTTGGGGAAACTGCTATGTACGCATGACCTAGATTGGCCACGGTTGGAAACAGGATACTGGGTTTGATGGACCTTGGTCTGACCCAGTATGGCATATCTTATGTTCTTATGAGATGGGGCCAGCCAGTCATGGATCTCATAGTGACTTTCAAGAACATGAAAGCTTCATGGTTCTTCAGCGGATGGTGGGAGCGAATGTCAGCAGGGCTGGATGCATTGGCGCAACCTTGGCAGAGTCACAAATTTCTGTTTGTCTTCTCGCCGTGGGCGCTGATTGTAAAACTTTTGCAGCGCATCAAGAGTCATGCGGGGCTGGTGATTCTCATCACCCCTGACTGGCCACGATGACTGTGGTATGTGGACCTCACGCGGTTGCTGGCGGTTGAACTGTGGAGGTTGCCGGCAAGGCCCAACCTGTTGACACAGGGGTTGATACTGATGCCGCAAGTGGATCATTTCTCACTTACGGCCTGGCTCTTGAGAGGGCACGGTTCTGAAAACAGGGCAAATTGCTATTAGTGATAGCCACTTTTTTGCATGCTCAGAAAAGTTCTATATCGCTTGCTTATGTGAGAATTTGTGTGTAGACAAGAGGATCAGACTGTTGGTGGCTTCATTGACTGAGATCCTTGCCTTCCTCCAGGCAGGACTTGACAAGGGTCTGGCATTTGGCTCGGTGAGAGTGCAAGTGGTGGTCCTGGCATGCTACCGGGGGAGAGTCCATGGGGTTCCCTAGCCACCCACCTCAATGTGGCTTGTTTCCTTTGGGCGGTGAAGTAGGTGCATCCTCCACAGCGGGACCTGGTTCCAGCTTGGGACCTGAATTTGGTGCTCTATGTTCTCACAGAACCGCCCTTTGAACCATTATGGGGAGCGACACTCAAGGATCTCACCTTGAAGGGTGGTCTTTATGGTAGTAATTTGTTCTGCTCAGCGGATTTCGGAACATCAGGCATTGTCGTGTCATGAGCCTTTCCTTTTGCTTTCTCAGGAGAAAGTGGTGCTTTGTCCATTGCTGTCCTTCTTGCCCAAGGTGGTTTCACCCTTTCACTTAAATCAAGCGGTCACGCTTCTGTTCTTTGCAGGGCATGACACGGACGGGGATCGGCAATTGCACCTTTTGGATGTGCGCCACGGTCTCTGGCTCTACTTGAAGTGTACAGAGCCATTTCGCAAGTCAGACTGGCTATTTGTTCTCGTTGATGGTCCTTGGCAAGGAGAGGCAGCTTCCAAAGTTTGTGACGCGCTGGATCAAGGATGTGATTGTGTCAGGTTTACCTGCTACGGTGAAAGCAGATACTGTAGGGTTTATGAGCACATTCCATGAAAGCGCAGATGGCCTCTTGGATGGACTGTACTTTGGTGCCTCCCATAGACATTTGTCGGGTGGTGACGTGGTCGTTGCTGCATACCTTTATACGTCATTACCGTCTAAATGTGCAAGCAGCCAGAGACACAAGGTTCAGAGCTTCGGTGTTCCAGACTGGGCTTGCAGGTCCCGCCCAGACTTAGTTCAGCTTTGGTACATCTTGCTTTGCGGGACTGGACAGGAGGGGTGATTAGGAAGGTAAAATTAGGCTTACCTGCTAATTTGCTTTCCTTAAGTCCCTCCAGTCCAGTCCCAGACTCTCCCGAGGTTTTCAGTTTTTGGTTGGGGCGAGCCCTGTTCTGGAGGAAGCATTGATGTTTGCTAGGAGCCGGCTCTCTAGGGCACTCCCGAGTTCTTCCTGAGGGGGAGGTCCTCTGCTTGTTTCCGGTATGTACTCAGTATAGAGGGGCGCTTGGGCAGCCCATAAACAGATGATCAACCACATCAAAAAAAAATGTAAGAGTATGAACTGATTGATAGCAGCAAATGAGAAGTGATAAGTCTGCTCAGAGGGTCTTCACAGTTTGAATTCATGAGCAGTTGGTAGCCCTCCTTTGCCTGTTCTCTAATGGTTTGGCTGTTTGGCTTGACAGTAGTTAGGGTAGTTGCTTTGATAATAGGATACTAACCTTGGTGAATGGTACTGGTAGGCTATATGGAATGACATCACCAAGTTTTGAGCATGCTCAGCCTCCAGCTGCTGGAAGGGGGAGACAACCCACTTGTCTGGACTGGTCTGGAGGGACTCAAGGAAAGCAAATTAGCAGGTAAGCCTAATTTCACCTTTATGAATCTGCCTTGGTGGCAAGAACCAGTCACACAGAGAATGAACACCTGAGTGAAATATTCTGAATACTTCAACAGCATCTCACTCGGATGCTCATCCAAGGCACATTTATAGATTGTATTTTGGTATATTTCTGAAGCAAGGTGGCCATGAGTAGGTGAAAGACAGACTCAAAGTCCAGCCCTGTGCTCTGGCCTTCTTGGCTGGATCACTTCTAGCTGTGTACCCTGTACTGAAGTATGGTAGCAATGGGGCAAGGTATAGTGATTGATAAACTTGTGTATTTGGGTTTCGTTTGGATATTTGTGTGCCTAAAATTTAAGTATACACACAGATTGCTTGTGCGTGTGTATATTTATGAATGTGCCTAAATTCAGAAGTAAGTGCACACAAGGAGGCATGCAATTATGACAACTTAAAGTAATGGGTCTGCACATGCCTAGTGATTGAGTTCCTGATATGAATTCCAAGCCATGCTGACAGCTTTGATGTTTAGCACCACTGTGTGCAGTGTGTTTTCTGGTGCAGACAAGTAATTGAGCAAAGGAAGCTGCACAGTGCAGAACTAGCACATGCAGCCATGAAAGCTCCCATAGTGCAAGGGGAGCAGCGACTAGCACCAGCAGCACCCCAGTCACAAAAGCCAGCGAAAGGTGAGCCTACAGAGCACAGGACTAGGCCAGGCCAGGCGCTCAGATGGTAGGTGCTGTATTCTCCAGGAACAAGCAGGAAGTCAGTCTTCACATATCGGTGACGTCGACGGCGCCCCCATGCGGAGCAAATCCCCAGCTTTCGAAGAAAGCCTTTGGGACTGCATCGCACATGCACAGTCCCCTTCCCGCCCAAGGGTGCCATCTTGCTCAGTCTCCTTTTTTCCACGGAGCCCAACGGACGTTGTCCTAGTACAGTGATGGCTAACCTTTTTGAGCCCGAGTGCCCAAACTGCCGCACAAAACCAAAGAATTTCCTCAAAGTGCCAGCACGTCAATTTGCATAAATATTTGCATAATGCTAACCATACACTAACTTTTAGTAAACATGTCTCTTAATGAGTGTATGGATAAAGACAGACTAAAAGATTTCTACATTACTATAATCCAGTGCCAACCGCCAGGCACATTAGGAACTACTACAAACACTGCCCATTTAGAACCAATAGCAAACCCGCCGTATCCTAACAGCACTACCAGGACTCACAAAGCACCACACCATACCTATCAAAAGGCAACACTGCAAATATTAAACCAATACATTTCAGACAATAACAATACATGACCTACTGGGGAAAGAGAACAAGTGGCAATGTCAAAAAGGAATTACATAAACAGAATACCTCAGCTCTGTTACACAGTTGCAATTGCTCCAGCCACTTTCTTCTGGTTTCTTCATGTCTTCTGCTAACTCTCCATCATCTGCTGTCCATTTGTCCTTTCTTCTCTCTTCTAATTTTTTTTTCCATTCTCTCTCTCTACATCCGCTTTAACATACTAATCTTTCTCCTTTTGCTCTTTCCTCATTCCTATTTCATCCACTCAAATTTTACCCCTCCATCCTCAATCCCCACTTACTCTCCCAATACCCGGCCAATTGTAGATTTTTTATCCCTCCCACACAAAATATTTTTCCCCTCTCCATTTTACTCTCCCAGCCCCATCCCATTCTAATCCTCCCCCAACATCAGCTCCCTTCTAGTTCCAGCCTCACCCAGCATCCATTCCCTTCTAGTCCCTGCATCAGCCCATTTCCAGTCCTAGCCCCCCATCAGCCCATTTCCAGTCCTAGCAACCCCCCAACCCAATACCAGTCCTAGGCCCCCCCCATCAACCCACTTCCAGTCCTAAACCCCCATCACCCATTTTCAGTTTAAGCCCCCCCTATAACCCATTACCAGTCCTAACCCCCATCACCCCATTTCCAGACAGCCCACAGCCCATTAGCAGTCCTACCCCCCCAGCCCATTAGCAGTCATACCCCCCCGCCCGCCCATTTGCATTCATAACCCCCCCAGCCCTTTAGCAGTCCTCCCCCCCCCGCCCGCCCCCCCCCCCTGCCCATTCGCAGTCCTAACCCCCCCTCCCTCCCTGCCCATTAGCAGTCCTAACTCCCCCCCTCCCTCCCTCCCTCCCTGCCCATTAGCAGTCCTAACCCCCCCCCTGCCCATTAGCAGTCCTAACCCCCCCTCCCTCCCTCCCTCCCTGCCCATTAGCAGTCCTAACCCCCCCTCCCTCCCTGCCCATTAGCAGTCCTAACCCCCCCTCCCTCCCTCCCTGCCCATTAGCAGTCCTAACCCCCCTCCCTCCCTCCCTGCCCATTAGCAGTCCTAACCCCCCCTCCCTCCCTCCCTCCCTGCCCATTAGCAGTCCTAACCCCCCCTCCCTCCCTGCCCATTAGCAGTCCTAACCCCCCCTCCCTCCCTGCCCATTAGCAGTCCTAACCCCCCCCTCCCTCCCTCCCTCCCCGCCCTTTAGCAGTCCTAACCCCCCCGCCCTCCCTCCCTGCCCATTAGCAGTCCTAACCCCCCCCTCCCTGCCCATTAGCAGTCCTAACCCCCACCCTCCTCCTCCCTGCCCATTAGCAGTCCTAACCCCCCCTCCCTGCCCATTAGCAGTCCTAACCCCCCCTCCCCCTCCCTGCCCATTAGCAGTCCTAACCCCCCCTCCTCCTCCTCCTCCTGCCCATTAGCAGTCCTAACCCCCCTCCCCTCCCTCCCTGCCCATTAGCAGTCCTAACCCCCCCTGCCCATTAGCAGTCCTAACCCCCCCCCCCCATTAGCAGTCCTATCCCCCCCTGGCAAATTCAAAAAAAAACAAAAGCAGGCTCTGGCTGCTGCCGCGGCAGATTGCACTGTCCCGCGGGGCCCCCTCCACCCGCTAAGCCCCTCTGCAAGGGCTTTCAGATTCGCGAGGGAGAGCATCTCCCTCGCGTCTCTGTTAAGCCCGCAGGGGCTAATGGGAAATTTCCCATCAGTCCCTCGCATCTAAAGGGGCTGATGGGAAATTTCCCATTAGCCCCTGCGGGCTTAACAGAGACGCGAGGGAGACGCTCTCCCTCGCGAATCTGAAAGCCCTTGCAGAGGGGCTTAGCGGGCGGAGGGGGCCCCGCGGGACGCTGCATTCTGCCCTGGCCGCGTCGGCGGCAGCAGTCAGAGCCAGCTTTTTCTTTTTTTGCGGACCTTCACGCGTGCCAGCTGCAAGGCCTTCGCGTGCCACAGCTGGCACGCGTGCCATAGGTTCGCCATCGCTGTCCTAGTATCTCCAGGAACAAGCAGGAATGAGTCTTCACATATGGGTACGTCGGTACCGACGGAGTCTGCGTGGGAACGCTCCCCAGCGTCCAATCAGAACGCTTTTGGGAGCATCCCAACACGCCTGCGTGTTGCCTTCCCGCCTTTCCCAACTGCCTCTCCTCAGTTTTAGTTTTTCCGCAGAGCCGGCAGAACGTCGTCCTGTCACCGCAGAAAATTCTTCTTTTATTTTTTGGTTTTCTTGTGGTCGCGTCTGCCTTCCCCGACGCCACCGGTACCGCCGGTGGTTTTTTCTTGTAAATTTTCCTTCTTAAGGAATACTTTTTTCCTTGTTAGTGCCTGACAGTTTTTTCGGCCTGCTAGGCCTACTCACTTTCCTTCATGGAAGCGCCAGCCACTATCCCTAAGAAATGTTCAAACTATGGCGGTACAAAATTGATTTTAGACACTCATAATTGGTGTCTTCCTTGCTTGGGTCCTGACCACTATCCGCTGGAGTGTCCCTCCTGCAACAGTATAGTCGGAAGAAGTCTTCAGCATCGCATTCACCTCGATACGCGGTCCCCATTCAGCTTCAGGGCACCGACCACCGTTTCTTCTTCGCAGGATCAGGTAACCCAAAAACAGTCTGTTAAGACTAGCCAGTCCTCCAGTGGTAGATTTCATGCACAGCATAGAGATGCCTCTGGCCTTACCCTCGAAGACACACTGGCTTTAAAACCCCGGTGGGAGTCTTCGGCCTCCAAATCCTTAATGGGGTTTCAGGTTGTTCCTGAGGTTCACCCCTCTCCGAACATACCTGAGCCATGCTCGGTGGTGGCATCCGCTTCGAGCGGTACCCATACCCTGGCATCGGCAATGGTGTTGGATGAAACATTCCTCACCAAAGATCGCAGTTTGGCGCCCTCGGTTCCTTTGGGCCCGTTAGAGACGCTGCAGACCGATCTTCCAGTATCGGTATCGATCCCGGTACCCTCCAGATGTGCATCGATAGACTCGCTTCCTTCGATGCCGAGTCTGGAATCGATCTCCAGTCTGGATGACTGGGTACCGACTCGCCTTGGTACCGACACCGGACAGTACCGAAGGCACGGTTCCGATAATCCATGTCGGGCACTCTCGGTTTCTTCGGTACCGTTAGAGCTGTCACCGACTGGTCTTCATGTATCGGTATCGGATGCGGTACCGGTATCCGCATTAGCATCGCTGTCGGTACCTTCCATGCTTGTTTCAACAGGCTCGCTTCCCTCGGTACCGAGTTTGGAATCGATCCCTAGCATGGACGATGCACTACCGACTGCTTGTGGTCCCGACCTCCTGCGGTACCGGCGACCATCCTGTAAGGACAGTCCGATGCTCCACCCCTTAGGGTCTTCTATTCCAATGAATTTGGATTGATCCCTGGGTGCCAATGCTAGTTCTTCAACAGATCTAGCCTGTACTCCTCTTTCTAGAGGACTTCCCTCTGGGGATTTTTCTTTTTAAGCATTCCTGCTTGATATGGCAAAGACACTTGCCATTTCTATACCTGGTCAAGATCCTGCACCAGGGAATACAGAATCTCTGTATATTCCCTGGAGTCCAAAGGAGGACATCATGCTTCCTTTGCATCAAACCTTGCAGGATCTGCTCTTTCGAATGTGGGAAACTCCTTTAACGGTATCCCAACCTTCTAGGGCAACTGATCTTCTATACAAGGTGCCCCCTTCTCCAGGTTTTCAAAAGACTCAACTTCCTCATCATTCCATTGTTGTAGAATCAGCAATGAGGCGTGTTAAGAGTACTAAAAAGCACTCTTCTTATCCGCCAGGTCGTGAGTCTAAGACTTTGGATGCCTTTGGACGCCAAACCTTCCAGGCATCCATGCTTTCAGCAAGAATTCTCTCATATATTTTCTATATGGGATTATCTCTTGAAGAAGTCACAAAGAAATTACTACTTTTGACCCCTTTTCTTCAAGAGCCCAAAAGAGCAGACTATTCCTTATTGGTTAGTCATGCTCAAAATATCTCTAGGTTCCTTACTCGTGCTTCCCTAGACTCCTTTGAGTCTGTTAGCAGAACTTCTGCTATAGCTGTAGGGGCACGATGTAAAGCCTGGCTCCAAGTTTCAGATTTGGACAAATGGGTACAAGACAGACTGGGAAATACTCCTTGCACTGGAGAAAATCTCTTTAACAAGGAGTCTTTACTCCAAGCTGCTCAGTTAACCACGGACATTGCTGTTTTCAGAGGCTTGTCTACGCCTTCCTCTTTCCCAGTTGGTAGGAAATTTCCTAACAAACTTTGTTCCCCCAAGGGGAAAAAGTTTTTTCTCCAGGACCAAGCAGGAAGTCAGTCCTCACATATGGGTGTCATTGGCACCGATGAAGCCCCAGCGGAGCATTTCCCCAGCTTTCTGTGAAAGCCTTTGGGAATGCAGGCACGCATGCGCGGTTCCCTTCCCACCTAAAGGTGCCATCTTACCTCAGTCTCTTTTTTTCCGTGAAGCCCACCGGACGTGTGTCCAGTTTTCCCGGTTAAAAGTAGATTTTTCAGCAATTTTTTGCTCTTTTTCTTCCGGTTCGACGCCGGTTCCCCTCCCACCGGGTTCGGTACACCGGTATCGAGCCCGATTCCCCTTTTTCGGTTTTTGCCCTTTGTGGCTGGCGTTCGCGCCCTTTTTTCTCTTTTTCACTGGAAGGCCGGTCTTTTGACCTCGCGGGGACTCTTTTTTTCCCCCGATGGCTTCCAGTGGTTTTAAGAAGTGTGATCGGTGTAAGAAACTAATGTCTCTCATCGACACACACGACGGCTGCCTTCGGTGCCTCGGCCCCAACCACGATCCTAAGTCGTGCGGTGCCTGTGGAAATATGTCTTCCAAGGCACTACGAAGTCACCAGCAGCAAAAGGAAAGGCTTTTCTCAGACTCAGCCTCCGTCCGGGTCCGGACCTCGTCTGAGGCCTCGACATCTCGGGATTCCGATCCCGAGCGCCATCGAAGCTCCTCGGACAGGGGGTCCCCCGACCGGGAACGCAAGAGGAAGAAATGGCTCGCGAGGGCATCGTCGGAAGAGGTCCCTGGCTCCTCGAGGGCCAGGTCTAAGACCCCCGACCGTCGCCCCGGGCCTGTGGAACCGGAGAAGCCTGCCAAAGTTCCTCGTGTGGAGCCGGAGTCTGCTGGACACGTAAGCCCCGTAGTACTCGTGGACTCTCCTCCCAGGGAGCCGCTGCCGGGGCCCGAGTCGGTGGCTGCTGCGTCTCCCGAGCTGAGTCTCAGAATGACAGCCTTGGAGAGCAGAATGTCTGCCTTAATGGAGCAGCAGCGGGCACTGATGGCCAGCCTGTCTGGCGCATCTGCCCCAACCACCGGGACATCGACGTCAAAGCCGACCCCGGAGACCGAGCCAATACTCGAGTCCATCGTGGCTCGGAGTCCACCTCGGTCGCGGTCCCCCTCGACCTCCCATTCAGGACCAAGGGCGTCGACGCTGGTGTTTCCGGCATCGGGGCAGGTGCTCCAGGGCCCCGCGGGGTCAGACCCCGACTCTTCCTCGGATGAGTCGGCTTGGGAAACGGAGGACGAGGAGTCTCCTGACACCTTTAAGACTCGGTGCGTCCCTTCGGACTCACCGCAGTCTGAGCCCCGGAGTAGGTCCCCCCCCCCCCCCCCGGAGGACACCCGGTTCTCGGAGTTCGTCCGGGATATGGCCATTGCCTTGCCTATTCCGGCGGATCCCGAGGAAGAGCCTCGAGCTGAAGAGCTTGAGGCGCTGCAGTATGACTCTCCTCCGAAGGAGGCCTTTACTGTCCCGGTTCCTCCGATGCTGGAACGGCTCCTCTTCCGGATGTGGGAGGCACCGGCCTCGGTGCCGGTTCTTAGCAAGTGGGTCGATTTGATCTATCGACTCCGTAAAAGCCCTGGTTTTCAGAAAGCACAGCTATCACACCATTCCATGGTTGTGGAATCGGCCATGCATCGTCTGAAGAGTCAGAAGATGCACTCCGCGGTGCCTCCTGGCAGGGAGGCCCGAAACCTAGATGGCGTCGGTAGAAAGTGTTTTCAGGGCTCGATGCTTGCTTGCTGTGTCCAGAGTTGGCCGGATTCTCTGCTGGTCTCTCCGGGGAACCCTTGCAGAGATTTAAGTCCTTCTCCTCGGGGATTCGGGACTGCTCGAAGTTCATGTCCCGCGCCGCCTACGATGGCTTCGAGGCTTCGGCCCGAGTTGCGGCAGCCGGCATCGCGGCTCGACGCCAGGCATGGCTGCAGTCATCGGACCTCGAGCCATGGGTTCAGGACAAGTTGGTCGATGTCCCTTGCCAAGGTGAAAACCTGTCTGGCAAGCCCATGACCGAGAAGGCCGCTCAGCTCGAGACCGAGCACCTCACCCAGACAAGGCTGTCGAGGAAGACCTCTGCCCCTTCTCATAAAAAGAAGGGCTCGGGTAAAAAGCCCTTTTACCCGAGGAAGGGCACTGCCTACAAACAGTACCCACAATATCAGGCTGCCCAAGCTGCCCCCCAGGGTCAGCAAGCCAAGGGCCAGGGTAATGGGCCCCGTAGGCAGAGGACCCCCAAGCCTCAGGCCCCTGCTACCTCTCAGCAGGGTGGGGGTTTTTGACTCCTTGAGCATAGCCTCTCCTCCACTGCTCTCCCAACCCTGCACAGGAGGTCGTCTCGCCCTCTTTGCCCACCAGTGGCCCCTTATCACCGGGGACAGTTGGGTGCTGGACATCATCCACAGAGGATATGCCCTCCATTTTCACCAACTGCCACCCCCCATATTTTCCAGGGGAGCCTCCAAGGCCTCCTCTGCACACAGACCTTCTCCGTCAGGAGCTTCAGGGTCTGTTGGTGGACAGGACGGTGGTGCCTTTGCCTCCCCACTTGCAAGGTCACGGATTCTACTCCAGGTATTTCCTGGTGCCCAAAAGAACCGGTGGCCTTTGTCCCATTTTGGACCTCAGGAAGCTCAACAAGTTTCTCGTGAAGGAGAAGTTCAAGATGCTTACTCTTGGAACCCTTCTGCCCTACCTCCATCAGGGAGATTGGCTATGCTCCTTAGATCTAAAGGATGCGTACACTCACATCCTCATTCATCCAGACCACAGAAAGTACCTCAGGTTCATTGTGGGAGGAAACCATTATCAGTACAGAGTGCTGCCTTTCGGCCTCACCTCCGCCCCCAGAGTCTTTACAAAGTGCTTAGCAGTGATGGCGGCCTACCTGAGAAATCAGGGCATCTTTGTCTTCCCCTATCTGGACGACTGGCTCATCAGGGGTCAGACAGGTCAGGAGGCCAATCAAGCCACCCTCAGGACCATTGCTCTTCTGCAAAGCCTGGGGTTTGTCATAAACTTCGCAAAGTCCACTTTGCTCCCTTCCCAGAACTTGGAGTTCATAGGGGCCCGGTTGGACTCTCTCCTGGCAAAGGCATTCTTGCCAGAAAACAGAGCCCGAAGGTTGATAGCCTTGGCAAGTCAGTTTCTCAGCGGGTCCCTGGTCTCCACCAGACTCTGCCTGCGGCTTCTAGGCCACATGACTTCCACAGTACATGTGACCCCCCAATGCCAGGCTCCATTTGAGGCCTGCACAGTGGTGCCTTCGGACTCAGTGGTCACAGGCCACGGGCAGCCTCAGAGACAGGATAAGGGTGTCCAGACCCTTTCTGCACTCCCTCAACTGGTGGCTACACCCACCCAATCTGCTGAAAGGGATGCCCTTTCAGATTCCAGGTTACACAGTGATTCTACAGATGCCTCCCTGCAAGGCTGGGGAGCGCATTGTCTGGGCAAGTGCACCCAGGGTCTGTGGTCTCCCTGGGAAACTGCACAGCAGATCAATCTCCTAGAACTCAGAGCTATTCGATTAGCACTCAGAGCTTTCACTCCTACCCTGGCTCAACAGTCTGTCCTGATTCAGACAGACAACCAAGTTGCCATGTTTTATGTGAACAAACAGGGCGGAACTGGGTCCAGGATCCTTTGTCGGGAAGCTCAGGACCTTTGTTCTTTTGCCCTCAAGCACAACATGCTCCTCAGGACTGTGTACCTTCCGGGCCAGGACAACTACCTGGCAGACCGCTTGAGCAGGATACTGCAGCCCCACGAGTGGCAGCTGCATCCTTCAGTAGTTCAGAAGATCTTCCTGAAATGGGGTCTCCCTTTGATGGATCTCTTTGCCAGCCCCCTCAACAGGCAACTGCCAAAGTTCTGCTCCAGACAACCACATCCTCTGCGGATAGCAGCGGATACTTTTCTGATATCTTGGTCTCAGGGCCTCCTCTATGCGTTTCCTCCCACGCCCTTGGTGGCTTGAACCCTATTCAAGATTCTCCAGGACAAGGCCTCGGTCCTGCTGGTAGCTCCCAGGTGGCTGAGACAGCCTTGGTTTCCTCTTCTGCTTCAACTGGCGGTGGATCCTCCACTACCTCTGGGGTTGCAACCCGACCTTCTCTCACAGGAGCAGGGTTCCCTTCTGCACCCCAATCTCAAAGCTCTCAATTTGATGGCCTGGAGGCTGCAAGAGTAGTTTTGGCTCCCTGGGGGCCTACCTCAGGAAGTTGAGGAGGTTGTCCTAGCCTCTAGGAAAAAGTCCACTAGGAAAACCTATGCTCTCAAATGGAAAAGGTTTTCTGTGTGGTGTCAGCTACGTACACAGGATCCTTTCTCCTGTACTGTGCCAGTAGTGCTTCAGTACTTACTGCACTTATCCAATCAGGGACTTAAGTCCAATTCTGTTCGGGTCCACCTCTCAGCTCTAGCAGCTCACCACTCATTGGTAGAGGGACAATCTCTATCTGGTCACCCCTTGGTGTCCCGCTTTCTCAGGGGCTTGCTTTTGCTCAAGCCTCCCATCCGTCCTCCTGCCCCTGAGTGGGAGCTGAATGTGGTCTTGCAGCAACTGACTCGCCCTCCTTTTGAGCCGATGGCTACTTGTCCACTACGCTTCCTCTCCTGGAAGACACTCTTCCTGATAGCCCTTACCTCGGCTAGGCGAGTAAGTGAGCTTCCGGCCCTGGTCTGTGACAGGCCCTACACCAGAATTTATAGGAACAGGATAGTCCTCAGGACTCACCCAAAGTTCCTCCCAAAAGTTGTCTCCTCTTTCCACCTCAATCAGAAGGTGTCCCTTCCAACATTCTTCCCTAGACCTCATGCAAGCCAGGCTGAAGCAGTTCTGCATACCCTGGACTGTAGGAGGGCCTTATCCTTCTACCTTGACCGTACGCACGGCCATAGAAGGGCTACTCAGCTCTTCGTATCTTTTGACCCCAATAAGTTGGGGTTGGCTGTGTCCAAGCGTACCTTGTCCATCTGGGTGGCTAACTGTATCACCTGGGCTTACAAGGCGGCTGACCTTCCTTTGCAGGGTAGGGTCACGGCCCATCGTGTCAGGGCAATGGCTGCCTCAGTGGCTCATCTCCGCTCTGTGCCCTTGGTAGACATCTGCAAGGCTGCAACTTGGTCTTCAAGCCAGACTTTTGTGGCTCATTACTGCCTGGAGAGGGAGTCCCGTAGGGACAGTGCTTTTGGCCAGGCAGTACTCCGGAATCTCTTTGAGGTTTAGGCAACTCCTGCCCTCTGTTGGGCTACCGGTGGAGGTTGTGTCCTTGAAAAGCCTTTCTTTGCAGCTGGGACTAGAGGGTGTTCTCTTGTTCAGCCTGGGTTCCTCGGTAGCCCAGAGCTAGGGAGTCACCCATATGTGAGGACTGATGTCCTGCTTGGTCCTGGAGAAAGAGTAGTTACTCACCTGTAACAGGTGTTCTCCAGGAGCAGCAGGAATCAGTCCTCACAACCCTCCCTCCTCCCTTTGGAGTTGCAGTTGTACATAGTTTATTTTTCATTTTTGTGTGCTGTTCTTAGCTATGTCATTTGACTGAGGTAAGATGGCACCTTTAGGCGGGAAGGGAACCGCACATGCATGCCTGCATTCCCAAAGGCTTTCATAGAAAGCTGGGGAAATGCTCCGCTGGGGCTTCATCGGCGTCGATGACACCCATATGTGAGTACTGATTCCTGCTGCTCCTGGAGAACACCTGTTACAGGTGAGTAACTACTCTATCCATCTTCTACCCATCATACAGATGTTCCCAGACAGGGGAAACATCGAACCGGGCCATTTACGCAGGGCAGAACACCTCTGGAAGAAAGCCCATTCTGCAGCAGCATACCACCATTTTAAACTCTGCCATGCACAATATCGCACCAGTCTTTTCCAAGCTAAGCGTACCTTCTATTCTGAATCTATTGCATCTGCTCCCAATAGGTCTCGGCACTTGTTCTCAACCCTCCGTACCCTGTCACAACTACAATCCCGCTCTGCACAAACTGTTCAACCTTCCAATTCTACTCCCAGTGCTCTCCAGCTGGCTTCCTTCTTCTCTTCCAAGGTTCATGATCTACGCATCTCCCTTCCGTCATGTCCTCAGGCTCTTTCCTCCCCCCTTCCTGCTTGAGCCCCTCCTTGCTCTCGGCTATCGCACTTCTGGGGCAAATTCCATCCCATTACTCCGCCAGAGCTTCTTCAGTCCCTTTCTACAACTCGCAAGTCTAACTGTCCATCAGATCCAATACCGTCTACTTGGTTTTCTGAACCTTCCCTTGGCCTTCTCCCTCCGCTTCTCACTATCATTAATTCCAGTCTTGCTTCTGGAGCTTTTCCCCATCTATGGAAGCATGCACTTGTACGCCTCCTCTTGAAGAACTCTACTTTAGATCCATCTGTTCCAGCCAATTATCGTCCGGTTTCAAATCTGCCATTTGCTTCTAAACTTCTTGAGAAAACTGTTTTCTCACAACTTGCGCATCACCTTGACACTACACATTTCCTTCACCCCCGTCAGTCTGGCTTTCGGCCAGGCCACAGCGTCGAATCTGTTATCACTGCTGTCATGAACGAAATTCACTCTGCACATGATCGTGGTGATATCTCGGTGGCGGTGTCTTTAGATCTTTCAGCGGCTTTCGATCTGGTTGATCATTCTCTTCTCCTCTCTAGATTACGCAATGCAGGTGTTAGAGGCACTGTCTTTCGCTGGTTCCACTCTTTCTTGCATGCTCGCATTTTTGCTGTTCATTCTACTTCAGTCACTACAGATCGCTTCCCTCTCACTTGTGGTGTCCCTCAGGGTTCTGTCCTTGCACCATTACTGTTTAATGTATTCTTGGCCCCATTAGCACTACTCATCCAGCAATCGGGTATTTCAGGGTACTACTATGCCGACGACATTTTCCTTTTGCATCACACTTCCTCTTCCTATCCTGACATCACCCCATTAAATAACTGTCTTTCCTTGGTATCCTCCTGGTTATCTTCCAACTGTCTTGTTCTTAACGTCTCCAAGACTTCTGCTATCTGGTTTCCTCACACCTCTGCTTGTCCCTCTCTTACTCCTTCCTTTTCTGGCTCCTCTATTTCTTTAGTACCTAAGCTTCGTTATTTAGGTGTTCTGCTTGATAGCACCCTTACATTTGCTGATCATATCTCCCAGGTTTCTCGTCGTTCCTTCATTTGTCTCCGAACCATTCGTACTGTCCGTCCATTCTTATCCTCTCAAGCTCTGATCACTCTCCTTCTCTCACTCGTCATTACTAGACTTGATTTTTGCAATTCTATATTCATTGGTATCCCTCAGTATCAGCGTCAACGATTACAACTTCTACAGAACACAGCGGCCCGGATGATTACCCATGCTTCCCCCCCGCAATCATATCACTCCCATCCTGCAACAGCTTCATTGGCTCCCGGTAAAATTTCGGTCACAATTCAAGATCCTTACACTTGTTCATCGTGCAATGTATTCCCACAGACCTCAATATTTAGCCGACCTGTTAACATTTCACACACCCACCCGGAGTCTTCGCTCTATTCATATCAACCGTTTACACCTCCCCTCCCCCTCACAAGCACATCTACAGGTCACCAGACAGTCAGCCTTCTTCTACGTCGGCCCCTCCCTGTGGAACTCCCTGCCCATTGCCTTAAGATTGGAAGAGTCTTACCCCAAATTTCGTTCCCTACTAAAGACCCACCTTTTCTCCACTGCTTTCAACCTCCCCCTACACCCTTGACTCTCCTTCCCCTCTACTTTATGAGTCTCATTACCCTCTTCTTGATCTCTCTCTTTCCTGTCTCTATTGTTTGTATTTCCTTTCTTTCTTTCTCTTTCTTTTTTTTTTTGAATTGTAAACCGCCCCGGTGTAATGGGGGGCGGTATATCAAATGCTTGATAAACAATAAACAATAAACAATAAAGAAACCACAACCTCAACAGGTTCAGCAAACCCAACAGTCGCAGGGTTTCTGATAGATTATCATTACATCTCCTGTTTGGGGGTTAGAGTTTGTAGTCTGCTTCTTTTCACTTGAAGCATCTACACTAATTTCACCCTAAATTCTCATGGATCTCTTTTCAGGAGACATCCTTTCTTTTTGCTCTAAGAGTTTTTATGATGATCATGCCTATAGTTAACAGGTTTCTCTTCCTCCTACTGGGAAAAAGAGGTGTAACAACTATCAATAAGACAGCTTTCCTCGTACTAGCATGTATCATCTTACCTTTCAGAGACTTACTACATCATCAGTCTCCTTCAACTCTGTCTTACCTGCCCTCTTACTACAACATTCGGTTTGTAAGAGTGGTTCTATTACACTGGTAAGCCCCTATGGTTCTCTACCTATTCCAGGAAGGGGTTTCCTTTCCAGAGTTGTCTCCCCCTTTCACATTCTTACTTTAGGGCAGCTTATCAGACAATAAGGAAGTCTTACCACTCCTGCTTATGTCTGTTGTTTCTTTTTCTAATTTAAAAAAAAAAAGAGAAAAAGAGATTTTTTTCCACTGCCCTGGTAATTGCTGCAAATGCAGCAGTTCCTAGTGGTTAAAACACTGGTTCTGTTCACCACACAACCAGGGTTTGTCCTCCACTAGCAATCCTTCCGGCCTGGGTAGTAAACCCAAAACAGGTTATCAACCTTTTTTGGAAACCCTATTATCACAGGCTTGTTGGTTTGACTTCTATTCTTCGCTATCTCCAATTCCCTTGTTTTTGGCAGAATAGTTTAAGTTACCTACTGGCTTTAAGCAGCCATTTTTTTCTTCTAACTAACCTGCAACATGCTCTCTGCAACTCTACAGAGTAGCTTTGCACTATGGGCCCTTGCTAGAGAGCATTAGTATCTTGTCTAGCAGATAATCCCAGATGGTTAGGAGTGGTTCACCCAGTCATGCTCCCATGACTGGTAGGTGTTCCCTACCCTTACCATCTCATCTAAAATCTCTTTTCGAAACAAAAGACACAGGCCTTACATCACGTGAAAACCTAAAGAATGGCCAATTCCCTGGCTTGGTCCACATCTTCGTGGACTTCTCACCAGGGATAGTTTTCTTTTCGTTGCAGCTCGTCCTTATATACTTCCTTCCCAATACTTCAGGGGACGCTCATATTCAACTGAAGGACGCATGATACCCATCTTGCCCTCATAGGCAGGTCAATATGGTATCATATTCCATTGGCGTCCTCTATCCATTTACCATACTGGAGTTCTAGAGAGATCTGGACTTTCTGCCTGCAGATTGAAGTTGTCCTCTGCATTTTTCACGTAGGCCATCCTGGTTATTCAAGAGCTCGAATTCTTAAAGGAATCTAGACTCCTCCTTGTCAGGGAGACCATTCCTCTGACTCTGTCAATCATAACCAGGGAAAGAAGATTCTCTATGCATCTATTCAAGCAGGTATCACCCTTCTTGCTATTAGATGAATCTTTTTCTCTCCCCATATTCCTATGGGGATCTAGTTATATAGCCATGTCTCCATCCACATACGTGGAGATGTGTCTATATATGTATATATATATATATATGTATATATATATATATATGTATATATATATATATGTGTATATATATGTATATATATGTATATATATATGTGTGTATATATATATATATATATGTATATATATGTATATATATATGTGTATATATATGTATATATATATATGTATATATATATATATATATATGTATATGTGTATATATATATGTGTATATATGTATATATATGTATATATGTATATATGTATGTATATGTATGTATATATATATGTATATGTATATATGGAGTGGAGGAGTAGCCTAGTGGTTAGAACACTGGCTTGGTAACTAAGCAACCAGGGTTCGATTCCCACTAGCACTCCTTGTGGCTTTGGGCAAGTCACTTAACCCTCCATTGCCTCGGAAGAAAGGCCTGGCAATCTACTTCCGGTGACACTGCCAAGAAAACCCAGGAGCTTCTGGGTCACCAGGAGTCAGGACTGACTTGAAGGCACACATTGCATTGCATATGTATATATATGTATGTATATGTGTATATGTATATGTGTATATGTATGTATATGTATATGTGTATATGTATATGTGTATATATGTGTATATGTATATGTGTATATATGTGTATATGTATATATATATGTGTATGTATATGTATATATATATGTGTATGTATGTATGTATGTGTATATATTTATATATATATCTTTTAGGTAGATATGTATCTACGTACTTATCTATCTGTCTGTTTAGGTTCGTATATCCATATATTCCTATATGACTCTGACAGATGGGCACTACCCTTATCAATGCTGTGCCAGCATGCTTAGGGTTCTACACATACAACCACTCCCCGTGGTAATTAGCAAATTTTTTGTTTTTCTTACCATAACCTTTCAGGGTTAGGTACCTCTGAAGCTCTCCATGTACCTTTTTATTTCCTAATTGACCTCATTTAGGAAAGACATTACGGATCTTCAGTTAATCTAAAGCTGTAACGCTTCATAAGTCTGTCCTTACTTTGTTATCGGATACAGGGGTCTTCCATACCCCTTCTCTCCTACATGGACTATTTGTTATCGGATACAGGGGTCTTCCATACCCCTTCTCTCCTACATGGACTATTTCTATTGTCAGTCCAAATCGGTCAGACTTATTTTTCCTTTTGGTCCTAGGATTGTACTGTTCTCCAGGACCAAGCAGGAAGTCAGTCCTCACTTATGGGTGACGTCGGCGCCGACGGAGCCCTCGCGGAGCAATTTTCCCCAGCTTTCAAAGAAAGCCTTTGGGAATTGCAGCGCGCATGCGCGGTCGTCTTCCCGCCCGAGGGTGCCATCTTAGCCAGTCTTCTTTTTTCCGCGGAGCCCTGCAGACGTCCCCGTCTTGTCCCCGCGAAAAAGTTGATTTTCCTCTTTATTTTATACTTTTTTCTTTCGGTTCGACGCCGATCGTTTTCCCGCCCGGACTCGCGACGCCGGTCTCGAGTCCTCTAGCGTTTTTTCGGTTTTTCTGACTTAGTCAGCTTTCATTTTCGTTTTCCCTGGCAGCCCGGTCCTTTGACCTCGCAGGGGCCCTTTTTCCCCCGATGGCTGCCAGTGGCTTTAAGCGGTGTGGTCGGTGTGACCGAAATATGTCACTAACCGACACACGACTTTTGCCTCCGCTGCTTGGGCCCGGATCATGAGGAACTGATCTGTGGGCCCTGCAGCAAACTGTCCTCGAAGGCGTTGAGAAGTCGGCGGCATCAGCGCGAGAGAATCTTCGCTGACCCCAGCCGTACCCGGACCTCGTCGGAGGCCTCCGTGTCAAAGGGCTCCAGCTCGGACCGTCGCCGGAGCTCCTCCGACCGGGGTTCTCCCTCCGGGGACCATCGTCGGAAGGAAAAACCCGCGAGGGCGGCGTCGGTGGACGCTCCTGGCTCCGCGAGGGCCAGGTCGCATAGCCCCGACAGCCGCCCCGGGTCCTTGGAGAAGGAACATCTCCCGAAGCGACCTCGCCTGGAGTCGGAGATGCCTGCCCGGGTAAGTCCTGTAGTCCTTCTGGACTCGCCTCCGCGACAGCCGACGTCGGGCCCGACGCCGTCGGGGCCCGAGTCGGGGGCTGCTGGGTCACCTGAGCTCGGACTCAGGTTGACGGCCTTGGAGAGCAGACTGTCTGCCTTCATGGACCAGCAGCGGGCACTGCTCGCTGGCCTCGCTGGCGCCGCTGCCCCGACCGCCGGGACGTCGACGTCCAAGTCGACCCCGGAGACCGAGCCGATCCTCGAGTCAATGAGAACTCGAGTCGATCCTCGGTCGAGGTCACCCTCGGCCTCCCGTTCGGGACCGAGGTCGCCGACGCCGACTCCCTCGACGTCGGGGCGGCTGGCGCCGCACCCTGCCCGGGCCGACCCCACCGAGTCCTCGTCGGAGTCGGTCTGGGAGTCTGAGGAGGAAGAGTCACCTGATTCTTTCCGGACTCGGTGTGTCCCATCGGACTCACCGGGGTCCGAGCCTCGGAAGCAGTCCCCCCCGGAGGATGCCCGGTTCTCGGACTTCGTTAGGGATATGGCCAAGGCTTTGGCCTTCCCTGCGGATCCCGAGGAGGAGCCTCGAGCCGAAGAGCTCGACGCCCTCCAGTATGACTCTCCCGCGAGGGAGCACTTTACTGTGCCGGTTCCTCCTATGCT
Organism: Ichthyophis bannanicus; assembly: GCA_033557465.1. NCBI lineage: Eukaryota > Metazoa > Chordata > Amphibia > Gymnophiona > Ichthyophiidae > Ichthyophis > Ichthyophis bannanicus. The sequence goes on along the minus strand of CM066033.1, from coordinate 44,491,741 downwards.
GGAACGACTACTCTTCCGCATGTGGGAGAGTCCGGCCTCCTCGCCGGTCCTGAGCAAGCGGGTCGATTCTATCTATCGGGTCCGCAAGAGCCCTGGCTTTCAGAAGGCACAGCTGCCACACCATTCCATGGTAGTGGAATCGGCCATGCATCGTCTTAAGAGCCAGAAGATGCACTCCTCGGTGCCTCCTGGAAGGGAGGCCCGTAACCTGGATGGCCTTGGCAAGAGGTGCTTCCAGGGCTCTATGCTCGCATGTCGTGTCCAGACTTACCAGCTCTACATGGGCATGTATCTCCGGGATCTGGCTAAAGAGCTAGCCGGATTCTCCGCTGGTCTCTCCGAGGAGCCCTTGCGGAGGTTCCTAGCCTTGTCCACGGGCATTCGGGAATGCTCAAAGTTCATGTCCCGAGCAGCCTATGATGGCTTTGAGGCCTCGGCTAGAGTGGCCGCAGCCGGCATCGGTGCCCGCCGACAGGCTTGGCTTCAGTCGTCGGACCTTGAGCCCTGGGTACAGGACAAGTTGGTCGATGTCCCCTGCCGAGGCGAAAACCTCTTTGGCAAGCCCATGGCGGAAAAGGCTGCACAAATTGAGACTGAGACTCTCACCAGGACCAGGCTTTCTAGGAAGACCTCCGCCCCTTCCCAGAAAAAGAAGGGCTCGGGAAAAAAGTCCTTTTACCCGAGGAAGGCGGCTGCCTACAAACAGTACCCCCATTATCAGGCCCCTGCAGCTCCCCAACAGGGCCAGCAGGCCAAGGGACGGGGTAACGGGTCCCGTAGGCAGCAAGCCCCCAAGCCTGCACCACCAGCCCCTGCTCAGCAGGGAGGGGGTTTTTGACTCGCTCAGCATAGCCTCTCCCCCCCCGCTGGTCCCTCCCAGCACCGGAGGCCGGCTGGTTCACTTCGCCCACAGGTGGTCCAGCATCACCGCAGATGCCTGGGTGCTTCAGGTCGTGCGAGAGGGCTACCTTCTCCACTTCCATCAGGTCCCTCCCTCCTATTTTCCGGGAGAACCTTCGCGCCCCCCTCTGCACAGGGAGTTGCTCCTTCAGGAGTTAGCAGGTCTTCTGCAGGAACAGGCGGTGGAACCGGTGCCCCACCACCTGAGAGGTCAAGGCTTTTATTCAAGGTATTTTCTGATACCAAAGAGAACAGGGGGCCTCAGACCCATCCTGGACTTGCGCAACCTCAACAAGTTCCTTGTGCGGGAGAAGTTCAAAATGCTTACCCTTGGAATCCTTCTGCCCTACCTCCAGCAGGGAGATTGGCTATGCTCCTTGGATCTAAAGGATGCCTACACGCACATCCTCATCCACCCAAGCCACCGCCAATACCTAAGGTTTGTGGTGGCAGGAAATCATTACCAGTACAGAGTACTGCCCTTTGGCCTATCCTCCGCACCGCGAGTCTTCACAAAATGTCTCGCGGTTGTGGCGGCCCATCTCCGGCTTCACGGCCTCTATGTCTTTCCGTACCTCAACGACTGGCTCATCAGAGCAGCGTCCGCTCAGGAGGTCACCAACGCCACGTGCCGCACGGTGACTCTGCTGCAGCACCTGGGCTTTGTCATAAACTTCGCAAAGTCCACTTTGCTCCCCTCACAGGATCTCGAGTTCATCGGCGCAAGGCTGCACACTCCTCGGGCACGAGCGTACCTACCGCTCGACAGGGCTCAACGGCTCATGGACCTAGCCGACCGCTTTCGCAGCCAGCCCCTGGTCTCCGCCAGGCGCTTCCTGAGACTGCTCGGCCATATGGCTTCCACCGTCCATGTGACCCCCAATGCCCGCCTGAACATGCGGTCTGCTCAATGGTGTCTCCGCCAGCAGTGGCGACAAGCCACAGGCGGCCTGGCAGACCTAGTGCGCGTCTCCGAGCCGCTGCTCTCGTCTCTCCGGTGGTGGCTCCGGCAGCCGAACCTGATATTCGGAATGCCTTTCCAGTCACCTCAGCCGACCCGGGTGCTGACCACCGATGCATCCCTCCTGGGCTGGGGAGCACATTGCCAAGAGGCACGTACTCAGGGCCTCTGGACCACGTGGGAGTCTGCTCAGCAGATCAACTTCCTGGAGCTCAGGGCGATCCGCCTCGCTCTCAAGGCCTTCTCCCACCTGACTTCCCAACAGTCCGTCCTTGTCCAGACGGACAATCAAGTTGCCATGTTCTACGTGAACAAGCAGGGGGGCACGGGCTCCTTCCTCCTCTGCCGGGAGGCACAGAAGCTCTGCTCTTGGGCCGTCAGTCACGGCATTCTCCTCAAGGCAGTTTATCTCCCGGGCCAAGAAAATTGCCTTGCAGACAAACTCAGCAGGGTCCTCCAGCCGCACGAGTGGCGTCTGGATCCCTTGGTAGTTCAGAAGCTCTTCCTCAAGTGGGGTCTCCCCACGGTGGATCTCTTTGCCAGTCCTCACAACCGGCAGCTTCCTCGCTTCTGCTCTCGTCAGCCACACCCCCTTCGGGTTGCGGCGGACGCCTTTCTGATCTCGTGGTCGGGGAGCCTTCTGTACGCTTTCCCTCCCATCCCGCTGGTCTCTCGGACTCTTTTCAAGGTTCTCCGAGACAAAGCCTTCATGATCCTGGTGGCCCCTCGCTGGCCCAGGCAGCCGTGGTTTCCACTCCTGCTGCAACTGGCGGTGGAGGGCCCAATCCCTCTGGGGATACAACCGGATCTCCTCACTCAGGATCAGGGGTCCCTTCTGCACCCCAACCTCAGGTCTCTCAACCTTATGGCCTGGCTGCTGAGAGGGTAGTCCTTGCTCCCCTTCTCCTGCCGGCGGAGGTGGAGGAGGTCGTCTTAGCTTCGCGACGGCCTTCTACCCGCAAATGCTACGCCCTTAAATGGCGTCGCTTTGCAGTCTGGTGTACCCAACAGTCTCAGGATCCCTTCTCCTGCCCGGTGTCGGTGATCTTGCAGTACTTGCTGCACCTCTCTAATCTGGGACTTAAGTCCAACTCCGTCAAAGTTCACCTCAGTGCTCTTTCAGCACATCATGTGCCAGTGGACGGCAGACCTCTCTCCAATGACCCTCTCGTAGCGAGGTTTCTCCGAGGTCTCCTTCTACTTAAACCACCTCTGCGCCCGCCAGCGCCTGACTGGGACCTGAATGTGGTTTTGCAGCGGATCACCTGTCCGCCTTTTGAACCTATGGCTACCTGTTCTCTACGTTTTCTGTCTTGGAAAACACTGTTCTTGATAGCCCTCACTTCCGCTAGGCGCGTAAGTGAATTGCAGGCCCTCGTGTCTGATCCCCCTTACACTAGGTTCTACAAGAATAGGGTAGTCCTACGGACTCACCCAAAATTTCTGCCTAAAGTGGTCTCCCCTTTTCACATCAATCAGGAGGTGGTACTTCCAACCTTCTTTCCCAGACCACACTCCAGCCGAGCTGAAACGGTCCTCCATACCCTGGACTGTAGAAGGGCATTGAACTTCTACCTTGACCGTACGCGGGAGCACCGTAAAGCTGCTCAGCTTTTTGTGTCTTTTGACCCCAATAAATTGGGGCTCCCGGTCTCCAAGCGTACTCTGTCCATCTGGGTTGCGGACTGTATCTCTTGGGCTTATGGGGCAGCCGGACTCTCCTTAGAAAGTCGAGTCACGGCTCATTGCGTTCGGGCAAAGGCCACGTCAGTGGCTTACCTCCGCTCTGTTCCGCTGGCAGACATCTGCCGGGCCGCTACTTGGTCTTCGAGCCAGACTTTTGCGGTCCATTACTGTCTCGAGAGGGAGTCCCGTAGGGACAGTGCTTTCGGACAGGCAGTCCTCCGTAATCTCTTTGAGGTCTGAGCAACTCCTACCCTCCATCCCGGATGTGGGCTACCGGTGGGTGATAATTCAGCGAAGATTCTATCCTTCTGTGCTGCTGAGCTAGAGGGAGCTCATTTTTGTGCTTAGGGTCTCCGGTAGCCTTGAGCTTGGGAGTCCCATAAGTGAGGACTGACTTCCTGCTTGGTCCTGGAGAAAGCGTAGTTACTCACCTGTAACAGGTGTTCTCCAGGAGCAGCAGGAATCAGTCCTCACTACCCTCCCTCCTCCCCTTGGAGTTGCAATCGTCTGCTTATGTTCTTTTTGCAAATTTTTATGCTGTCTTTTTTAGCTATGTCATCTGACTGGCTAAGATGGCACCCTCGGGCGGGAAGACGACCGCGCATGCGCGCTGCAATTCCCAAAGGCTTTCTTTGAAAGCTGGGGAAAATTGCTCCGCGAGGGCTCCGTCGGCGCCGACGTCACCCATAAGTGAGGACTGATTCCTGCTGCTCCTGGAGAACACCTGTTACAGGTGAGTAACTACGCTTTCTTCGGCCAAAAGAGCTTAAGCTTTGTCTAATAGTACCTTCTGCGTTTCCCGCTGAAGCCCTACCTCATTGTACTACCCCAGTTTCCCCTGGGGCTATTTCTCACCCTGAAGGGTTCTGACCTCCACTTGTTTTTCCTACAGTTTATTACCTCTACTTCACAGTGAGGTACTCCTTGAGGATCTTCTACTGGCTCTTCTAACAGATCCATATGAACCTCAATAGACTTTTTACAATACCACTAAGGGAGATCCATATTAGAATATTGCACTCAATATTTTTACTACTAAATATCATCTATACAGGATCTTCCTCTATAGAAGTCCTCTTCTAGTCCAGCTGTTCCACAGCACCTTTCTGTAATTCAACTCCTACCCTCCATCCCCAGGATGCCTGAGGTTCTGAGAAGTAGCATGGCTCATTCTAGATTCGCAACATGCTAGGACTCCCTCCGGGCATGTTAGCTTGGGGAGTCCCCATATGTGAAGACTCATTCCTGCTTGTTCCTGGAGATAGCACAGTTACCTGTAACAGGTGATCTCTGGGAACAGCAGGAATAAGTCTTCACAACCCACCCACCTCCCCTAGGAGTTGCATTTCTCTATCTCTATCTTTCCCTTTCTCTCACTCTCTCTCTTGGTCTCAGCTTTAAAACTTAACTGAGGAGAGGCAGTTGGGAAAGGCGGGAAGGCAGCACGCAGGCGTGTTGGGATGCTCCCAAAAGCGTTCTGATTGGATGCTGGGGAGCATTCCCACGCAGACTCCGTTGGTACCGACGTACCCATATGTGAAGACTTATTCCTGCTGTTCCCAGAGATCACCTGTTACAGGTAAGTAACTGTGCTTTCCCCGTGGAAAAAGTAGATAAAAGTTAGAAAATTGTTTTTTCTGTTAACCAGTTCGACGCCGGTTCCCCTTCCTGCTTCTGGCTCGGTACACTGGTATCGAGTCCGGTTCATTTTTCGTTTTTGTTCTTAAAGACTAGCGTTCGCACTCTTTTTTTTCTTTTTAGCTGGCAGCCCGGTCCTTTGACCTTGCAGGGGCCCTTTTTCCCCCGATGGCTGCCAGCGGGTTTAAAAAGTGTGATCGGTGCACGAAATTAATGTCTCTCACCGACACACATGACTGCTGTCTCCGATGCCTCGGGCCCGACCATGACCCCGTGGTCTGTGGCCCATGCAAAAAGATGTCTTCCAAGGCATTGAGGACCAGGCAGCAGCAACATGACAGGATTTTTCCCAAGTCCGCACCCGCCCGGGCCCGGACCTCGTCAGAGGCCTCGACCTCTCAGGAGCTTTCTGATCCCGAGCAGCGTCGGGTGTCCTCTATAAGGGGGTCTTCCTCGCAGGAACACCGGAGGAAGAAAAAATCCATGAGGGTGGTGTCGTCTGAGAGCTCCGAACGGCCTGGTCTCTCGCGGGCTTGGTAGTGGAGGCCGGCTCACCGCCCCAGATCCTCGGAGTCGGAGAGGTCTGCCAAACTCCCTCAAAAGTTCTTGGTGAGGGAAAAGTTCAAGATGCTTTCCCTTGGAATATTGCTGCCTTACCTCCGCCAGGGAGACTGGCTATGCTCCTTAGATCTCAAAGATGCGTATACACACATCTTGATTCATCCAGACGACAGACAATATCTAAGATTTGTAGTGGGAGGAAACCATTTTCAGTACAAATTGCTTACCTTTGGCCTAGCCTCGGCACCCAGGGTATTCACAAAGTGCCTTGCGGTGGTGGCAGCCTTTCTGAGGATTCAAGGCCACGTCTTGCACTATCCAGTTGCTCCAGCACCTGGGCTTTGTGATCAACTACACAAAGTCCACTCTGATTCCCTCTCAGGGACTGGAGTTCATAGGGGCAAGATTAGACACCCTTCAGGCAAGGGCTTATCTACCAGAGGAAAGGGCACAAAGACTGGTAGCCCTAGTGCAGCAAGTGAGTCGCAGATCCCACATCTCAGCAAGAAACTTTATGAGCCTTCTTGGTCACATGGCTTCCACAGTGCATGTGACACCCAGTGCTCGACTACACATGAGAACAACTCAGTGGTGCCTCAGGGACCAGTGGACACAAGCCACAGGCAGACTCAGAGACAACATCAAGGTGTCCCATTGCCTGATACAGTCTTTGAAATGGTGGCTTCAACCTCACAATCTTTTGAAGGCAGTGCCTTTTCAGCCTCCCACGCACTTGAGGGTGCTGACTACAGATGCCTTCCTGCCCTGCTGGGATGGGGTGCGCATTGCCAACAGGTCTGCACTCAAGGTGTGTAGTCTCCATGGGAGAGCACACAACAAATCAATCTCCTAGAGCTTCAAGCGATCCGCCTAGCTCTTCGGACCTTCTGCCAAACCCTGGCTCATCAGTCTGTCTTGATTCAGACAGACAACCAAGTAGCGATGTTCTATGTGAACAAACAAGGGGGCACAGGCTCTCTCATCCTGTGTCAGGAAGCCCTGGACCTATGCTCCTTCGCCGTCAGCCAGGGTATGTTCCTCAAGGCGGTCTACTTACCAAGCAGGAGAACTTCCTAGCAGACAAGCTAAGCAGAATTCTCCAGCTGCACGAGTGGCAACTGAATCCCAAATAGCCCAGCAACTCTTCCAGTGTTGGGGGCGACCATCCATAGATTTGTTTGTGAGCCCTCAAAATCACCAGCTGGGCAGAAGCAGTTCTGCATACCCTGGACTGTAAGAGGGCATTGGCCTTCTACATGGAGCGTACGTGGGGACACCAAAGAGCTCCTCAGCTCTTCGTCTCTTATGACTCCAGTAAGCTGGGGATGCCAGTCTCCAAGTATACGTTGTCCACCTGGGTGGTGGATTGCATCGCCTGGGCACACAGGGCGGCCGATCTCCCGTTGCAGGGTCGAGTCACGGTCCACCAGGTCAGGGCTAAGGCCGCATCAGTGACTCACTTCCGCTCTGTTCCGCTGGCAGACATGTGCCGGGCCGCAACCTGGTCTTCAAGCCAGACTTTTGCAGCCCATTACTGCCTGGACAGGGAGTCCCAACGGGACAGTGCTTTCGGCCAAGCTGTACTCCGTAATCTGTTTGAGGTTTAGGCAACTCCTACCCTCCGACCCTTTGGTGTCAGGCTACCGGAGTGTTACGTTCTCGGTTGAACTCCTATCATGGCTGCTGCGGCTCGTCTAGAGGGAGCCTATTTTTCAGTTATGGGTTCTCGGTAGCCTATAGCTAGGGAGTCCCATATGTGAGGACTGACTTCCTACTTGTTCCTGGAGAAAGCGTAGTTACTCACCTGTAACAGGTGTTCTCCAGGGACAGCAGGAATCAGTCCTCACAACCTTCCCTCCTCCCCTGGAGTTGCAGTCCTTGATTAATTTTTATCCTTTTGCTGTCTTTTTAGCTATGTCATTTGACTGAGCAAGATGACACCCTTGGGTGGGAAGGGGACTGCGCATGCGCGATGCAGTCCCAAAGGCTTTCTTTGAAAGCTGGGGATTTGCTCCGCATGGGGGCTCTGTCGACGTCACCCATATGTGAGGACTGATTCCTGCTGTCCCTGGAGAACACCTGTTACATGTGAGTAACTACACTTTCTACCATGTGGAAAGTCCCCAGTCGATTTCTGGCTTAGGATTTTCACTCTGTAGGGGGGGGAGGGGGGTTCAAAGGCAGCATTCACAGCTACTGGAGGGAGAGAGACCTGGGAGTGACACTGGTATGGTCAGAGTTAGGGCCCCTGATTGTAAGAATCCAAAGGAAACAAGGCTACATGGTCACCAAGTGTGTCTGGGGAGCAGGAAGAGGAAAATACTCTCCAGTTAGAGCCAAAGAGGAGCTCTGATTACTCATAATGCAGCCTTCCTTTTGTTGCAGACTGTAGTAGTAGCACAACATAAAATTCACTAACAGTAGTTGGTGAATTGCTGTGCATCTCTTAGTACCTTCATGTGGTAAGCCCTTTGTATAACATCTATGCTAAATCTCAGCAAGGCAACAGTACAATTGACGTATGGTAGGAAAGACAAAGGAAAACAGATACTAGCCGCACATCGCCTAGGATAAAAAGATGCCCACCGATAGCTTACACACTAGGACTAACGATGATGGTTGCAAGAGTGCAAACACTGCAAATTTAGATAACATCTCTGCGACAGTTAAAGGCCGTGGTGGGTGTCTTCATGGGCACACTGTGGCAAGTGACAAACCACAGATATTAATATGTTAAGAGGATTAACTACGATTAAGTGGACTTTTGCAGATAAAGAGAAGATAATGTACTACTACTTTTATGATACAAACCCAGTATTTAAATCCAGAGAGTATACAAAGAGAATCCGCCAAAAACTGGAAGAAAGAGGAATATTGTCAAAAGAAAACCTGCAAAAAGCAACTGATGCATATTTAAGATCTTTAATTTCACAGATTATAGTAATCTCCAGGAACAAGCAGGAATTAGTCTTCACATATGGGTATCGTTGGTACCGACGGAGCCTGCGCGGGAACGCTCCCCAGTGTCCAATAGGAAAGCTTTTGGGAGCATCCCACAGTGCCTGCGTGCTGCCTTCCCGCCTTTCCCAACTGCCCCTCTCCAGTTCTTCTTTTTCCGCAGGTCGCACTTCCTGTCACCGCAGAAAATATCCCATTTATTCTTCTTTTTTGTGGTCGCGTCTGCCTTCCTTCGACGCAACACCGGTACCGCCGGTCCTTTCTTTCTTTTCCTTAAAAAAAAAAAAAATTCCTGGAGTCTTCCAGCTTTTTTCTCCTCTGGTGCCACGCGCCATTTTGGGCACTAGGCTCATCTTTCCTCTACAATGGAAAAACCCGCTTCGGGTTTTAAAAAGTGTTCCAAGTGTGGCGGTACCATCTCCGTCACCGACAACCATGAGTGGTGCCTCAAATTGGGAGGAGTGGCCTAGTGGTTAGGACAAGGTACTTCAGGCCGGAGGGCCGGGGGTTCAAGTCCCACCTGGGGACAGCAATCTCAGGCCGGAGGGACTGGGATTTCTAGTCCTATAGGTACTCCTTGTGGTCTTGGGCAAGCCACTTAACCCTCCATTGCCCATGTTCCCTGTAAGTATTAGCGTATGTGTGTCATATCCCCTCGTGTTAAATGTATCTCCCAATTGACCGCTTTGACCCGGTGAAAAGCGGGATATAAATACAGCTAAATAAATAAATAAATAAATAAATGTTTAGGTCCTGACCACTGTGGTGAGGAGAACACTGCTGAGCATAGAGATACACAGGGAAATGAGACCTATACCTTTAATTCTGAAAGTATCAAGGGTTTCCCGGGTAACCAAGAGGCTATGACTCACAACTTAGTCATCCCTAAGCCCCGCCCACAGCAGCACGTCAGGGTTAGAGGGAAGCCTGACTCTAATCACATGTGCTGGGAGCAAGGCGTGGCACAGGAAGAAGAAAAGTTTAAAAAGCTGACTTGTAGAAGCACAGGGGGGAAGAGGGAGAGTGAAAGAAAGTGTGAAGGAAAGAGTGGAAGCAGAAGAGAGAGAGCTCCCGAGAGATTGCCAAGAACAGCTGAGAGAGCAAGGGAAGGAGGATCCGATAAAGGTATTGGTGAACCTTTGAACGAAGGCAGCAGGAGAGAGATAAAGGCTGCTGACTTAAAGCTTCCAACTGCTCAGGGAGAACTGTTTGGAAAGGGGCCAAAACAGTTCCAGCTGAAAGATAGGCTGTTGCAATCAAACGGAGTTACTGCAGACGGAAGACAGCATGACTGGCTTACAGGGCAGAGAGAGATTCTAAACATCTCTGACTCCAGGCAAGTGTGTCCTCCTCATTTCTTAACCAGTAAAAGCTTAGGAGAATTAGCTCTAGAGTTAAAAGCTGATTCTAGCAGTAAGCAAAACCCCAGGATAAAGAGAGACTGTTTATCTGAGTATCAAGTGGCTCACATAGCAGAGGAGCTAGTGCAAAAGCAAGCCCTGCTTAAAAAGTTGAATGAATTAATTAAGAAAGAGAACAGTCAGCTCTCCCTACAGATGCCCTTGGATGTGTGTGAGAATGATAGCATTGAAGAAATGGAAATAGGAGATGTAGAAGACAATTCCTTTGAAATGCAATGTGCTTTATGTCAAGCCTCTGATGTGGAAGAATGCTAATCTAGAGAGCCGTTGAATGTGTGCATGCTTAAAAGAGAAACCTGATTTGTGAAGACGTCACGACAGAAGAAAAACAGCTGAGTGCTAAGCTCAACTTATAAGGCTGAAAGTTGATAGTAATAATCAAGAGACATTCAAAGAGCTGTTTTTGCTACATGAGATTTTTGTTCCTGTAAAGAGAAACATTTTAAGAAGTATAGTTTTTGGAATAAGTTACATTTTTGAATACAAGCAAAGTTGTACCTGTTTTCTTTTGAGAAGCTGTTGCGCAGGAGTAAAATCCTATATTTTGGGTTTGTTCCACTTGTATCCTGTGTATGAAGGAATCCCTGATTACAACAAATAAATTTTCTCTGTCTTATGCCTAACCACTGGATCACAACTCCTTTGCCTTAAGATAAGACTACAATTCCCAGCAGCCCTCCTGGCAGCCATTTTTAGGGAAACTTATTTAAAAGGTAAAAAAAGGCGACCTCTCCTGGTACCAGTTATCTACCTGGCCAGGTGGGGGCGACACCACTCTATCTCCGAGTGTGTTGCCTGTGGGATGATGTCGAAGAGGAGTCGGCAAAACTTAGCACCCTTTTTCCCTCCGATGCAGCATCTGTGGCATCAACATCTTCCAGGGCTTCATCTTCCTCCCATGGATCTCAGGTAACTAAACATAAGTCTAGCCGGTCCTCAAAGGGTAGATCTCCTTGTAAGTATTGAGACGCCTCTGGCATTGCCCTTGAAGGACTCACACCGGCAAAATTGCCCCGGCAGGAGGCTTCGGCTTCCAAAGCATCATCAGGGCTCCAAGATGTTCTCGAGGCCCCAACCTCAGCAGAATTACTGGTGCCATGCTCTGGGGTACCAGCCGCTTTATCTGGTACCAATACCCAGACATCGGCGGGGTCGATAGACCAGAGATTTTTGGCTATTGAACGCAGTCTGGCGGCTCTTCTCTCGACATCGATGCCCCCAAAACCGCTTCAGACAATTCAACCAGTACCGGCTCCTACATCGGTACCGAGGCCAACTGCATAGACGTCGGCAGGTGGACTACCGGTACCGACGCATGCTGTGCCCTCTGGTACGGACAAGTTGGTACCGGACCCTGTCGATACTGACTTCGATCGGTACCGGTATCGTGCGCTGCACGATTACCCAGACAGGAGATACTTTGAATCCTCCGACGAGTCTGAAGACTCTGACAGCTCTGTCGATACCAGAGTATTTCATCCTGAGGATTCTAAATGTAGGATGTCCACTCCAGAGGATATATCCTTCCAGGATTTTATCTGGGATGTGGCTCGAGGTCTTTCCATCACAGTGGCTCCTGAAACAGAGCCTAGGGCGAAGGAATTGGAGATTCTACAGTATCCTAAAGCTCCCAAAGAGGCAGCTACTTTGCCTATTCATGAGATCTTACATGATCTCTTGCTAAGGATGTGGGAAACACCTCTCACCACTTCTCCTCATTCTCGTAGGCTCAATACCATGTATCGAGTCCCTCCCTGTCCTGGATTTAAAAAAAAAACTCAGCTGCCCCACCATTCCATGGTGGTGGAATCAGCTATGAGAAGGATCAAGAGTGCAAAAAGACATGCATCTAATCCTCCAGGACGCGAATGTAGAACTCTTGATGCTTTTGGGCGTCAAACCTTCCAGGCCTCTATGCTTTCTGCCAGGATTAGTTCCTACATTTTATATATAGGAATGTTCCTTAAGGAAGTTACAGGAGATCTAGAGCTTATGAGCCCTCACCTCCCTGATAAGAGACAAGATTATCTTGCACTTATCAAACATGCTCAGGATGTTTCCAAATTCGTAAATCGTGCAGCTTTTGATTGTTTTGAGTGCATAAGCAGAACTTCTGATATTGCCATAGAGCATCTGACTTGGAACTTTGGGTACAGGACAAACTGGGGAATATTCCTTGCACAGGAGAGAATCTCTTTGGCAAAAATTGGCAAGAGAAAGCTAATGAGTTAGATGCTGATAATCTCACCTTGGATAGATTATCAAAATCTACAGCTGATCCTGCATGGAAAAAGTCCTACAAAAAACCTTTCTTCACTAGAAAGAAGAAGTTCTACCCCTGCTATACCCTTCAAGGGCATCATTCAGGTCAGTCTGTACAAAAGGGTCAGCAGCAATCTAAACAAAGAAAAACAGACTGCTAAGCCTCAACCGGCTCAGCAGACTCAGCCTCCACAGGGGCTTTGACTCCCATCTAGAGAACTTTGTCTTCCTGGCCCTGAACGGGCCAGAGCCTTCCACCATTCCAGGAAGGTTATGTTATTTTGCCCCCAGGTGAGGGCAGATAACAGCAGAAAGTTGGACTCTGTCCATTGTAAGAGAGGGATACAAGCTTCACTTCCTCAGCATGCCCCCTCCTACAATGGTAAGACAGTTCAATTCTCAGACCTCTCTCAACTCCCAGTTAGATCATGAGGTCAATCTGCTTCTTGCCCAAATGGCGATAGAAGAAGTACCCATTCATCAACAGGGTACAGGGTTCTATTCCCCCTTTTTCCTTATTCCAAAGAAAACAGGAGGGCACAGACCCATTTTAGACCTCAGAGAATTGAACAAATTCCTGTTCAAAGGGAAATTCAAAATGATTTCTCTGGGAACTCTACTGCCATACCTTCAGAGTCAGGACTGGCTTTGTTCTCTAGATCTCAAGGATGCGTACACTCATGTTCTCATCCATCCAGCTCACCAAAGATTTCTTCGCTTTCTATTTCAAGGGAAGCACTACCGATACAGAGTTCTTCCTTTTGGCCTGGCCTTGGCACCAAGGGTGTTCACAAAATGCATGGCTGTGGTGGCAGCATTTCTCTGCACCCTGAAAATATTCGTCTTCCCTTACTTGGACGATTGGCTCATTCAAGCCCCATCAGAGCCAGAGGCCAGGATTTCTCTATCTCGCACAATGCGTATCCTTCAATATTTGGGACTTGTCATAAACTTCCCAAAATCCAACCTAGCTCCCACTCAGTCTCTAGAGTTCATAGGAGCCCTGCTGGATACCAGACAGACAAGGGCCTATCTACCACAGTCCCGCTGCCTTCGCATTGTGCAGTTAGCTTCCCAAGCAATGCTAAAGTCTCACCTCACTGCTCGGGAAATGTTACAATTGCTAGGCCACATGGCATCCACCGTGCATGTGGTCCCTTATGCCCGCCTCCATATGAGGGCAGCCCAGTGGACTCTATCCACGCAGTGGACTCAGGCGTCAGGTTGCCTGTCAGACAAAATAGCAACCTCAGATCGTCTTATTTTGTCTCTCCAGTGGTGGCGGTCACGCCACAATCTGTTGGTGGGGTCCCCTCTTCAGCAACCCCCACCTCAAGTGACTCTAACAGATGCCTCACAGGTGGGTTGGGGAGCCCATTTGCAAGGCCTCTCTACCCAGGGTACCTGGACTCCACAGGAGACCGATCTACACATCAATCTGCTAGAGCTCAGAGCAATCTTCCTTGCTCTTCGAGTGTTTCACACTCAGCTGAGCTGCAAAACTGTCCTGATTCAAACGGACAACCAGGTAGCCATGTTTTATGTGAACAAGCAGGACAGAACAGGCTCTCTGTCGCTCTGCAACGAAGCTTTGCGACTTTGGGCCCTCGCCAGAGAGTATCAGATTCATCTCCTTGCAGTGTATCTTCCAGGCATTCAAAACTCTTGGGCAGATTGACTCAGTCGAGTTCTGCTTCCACACGAATGGTCTCTCCATGCAGACCAGGTGGCAAAAATTTCCAATTTTGGGGAACCCCGGACATAGACCTCTTTGCAAGTCCGCTGAATGCCAAACTTCCCCGGTTCTGTTCCAGAATTCCGGCTCAGGGTTGTCAGGCCAGGGATGCCTTCCTCCTCCATTGGGGTCGGGACTTCCTGTATGCCTTCCCACCCATTCCCCTAATTCCCAGAACCATTTTCAAGCTTCAGAGAGACAGAGGCCATATGATTCTCATAGCCCCACATTGGCCACAACAAGTGTGGTACCCTCTGCTCTTATATCTCTCTCAAGCTCCATCTCTGGAGCCAGGATCTGCTCCAGATCTCCTATCCCAGGAGGACGGGATGCTGTGGCATCCCAATCCCCAGTCTCTACATCTCAGGGCCTGGTTGCTGAAAGCCTAGAACATCACAGTCTTAACCTTTATCAGCAAGTAAAGGATATCCTTTATGCTTCCAGGAAACCATCCACAAGACACTCTTATGCTCTCAAGTGGAAAAGGTTTACCATATGGTGTTCGCAGAAGGGTCTTAACCCTCTTGCAATACCTCTGGAATCATTACTGGAATACCTCCTTCATTTATCTAATGCAGGGCTTAAGACCAATTCAGTGAGAGTTCATTTGAGTGCTATTGTAGCTTCCCTCAAACCTTTGCATGGGCAACCTATTTTCTCTCATCCTATCATAGCGAGATTTATGAGAGGCCGCCTTCTAACTAAACCTCCCTTTAAGCCACCACCGGTGGCATGGGATTTAAATCTGGTTCTTGGCCAGCTCATGAAGCTGCCTTTTGAACCATTAGCTACTACCTCATTAAAATTCCTTTCCTGGAAGTTTATTTTTCTTATTGCAATCACATCAGCATGTTGCATTAGTGAGTTGCAAGCATTGGTGGCTGATCCCCCTTATACAAGGTTCCATCATAAGGTAGTCCTTAGGACTCATCCTCACTTTATGCCAAAGGTGGTTTCACCTTTTCATTTAAACCAAGCAGTTTACCTTCCTGTTTTTTCCCAAGGCCTTATGCCTCTAATGCAGAAAGGAATCTTCATACTATGAACTGTAAAAGAGCTTTGGCCTTTTACTTGCAAAGAACGCAGCAACAAAGAAAGTCGTCTCAACTCTTTGTTGCTTTTGATCCTAGTCATTTAGGGCTTCCAGGCTCCAAAAGGACTCTGTCCAACTGGATTGCACAGTGTATATCTTTTGCCTATCAGAGTAAGAACCTTCCTCTTGAAGGCCATGTCACAGCACACAATGTGAGAGCCATGGCAGCCTCTATGGCTCATCTTCATTCTGTGTCTATCGAAGACATCTGTCGAGCAGCTACCTGGGCCTCGGTTCATACCTTTACAGCCCATTACTGCTTGGACAAGGACTCCCGCCGGGATGCCTTGTTTGGTCAGGCTGTTATTCAACACCTATTCCATACTTAATCAACTCCTACCCGCCATCTCTGGTAGGATGCCAGAGATCCATGGGAGGGAAGTGGAGCCCTTTCAAAAGTGCACACACCTTCTGGGGCTTCTCCCTGGCATCTGTAGCTAGGGAGTCCCCATCTGTGAAGACTACATTCCTGCTTGTTCCTGGAGATAGCATAGTTACTCACCTGTAACAGATGATCTCCGGGAACAGCAGGAATTTAGTCTTCACAACCCGCCCACCTCCCCTAGGAGTTGCATCTCTCTCTTTCTCTCTTTCCCTCTCTCTCCCTCTTTGTCTCAGCTATTAACTCAACTGGAGAGGGGCAGTTGGTAAAGGCGGGAAGGCAGCACGCAGGCGCTGTGGGATGCTCCCAAAAGCTTTCCTATTGGACGCTGGGGAGCGTTCCCGCGCAGGCTCCGTCAGTACCAACAATACCCATATGTGAAGACTAAATTCCTGCTGTTCCCGGAGATCACCTGTTACAGGTGAGTAACTATGCTGTATGTGAATGATTAGCATTTTGAATCAACTAAGAGCTTCCATGGAATAACAAATACAGGGAGGAGGATGAGACCTAAGTGAGTACCAGAAGAGAGGTATACGCATAAAAAGAAAGAGCAGTTGAGGTGGAGATGGAGCTTA
The DNA here is from genome assembly GCA_033557465.1 of Ichthyophis bannanicus. NCBI lineage: Eukaryota > Metazoa > Chordata > Amphibia > Gymnophiona > Ichthyophiidae > Ichthyophis > Ichthyophis bannanicus. The sequence continues at coordinate 44,475,566 of CM066033.1, read as the reverse complement.
GACATCTGGAATTGGAGGACAGTGAGATAAACAAAGGACAGGTGAAGCAATCAACTGCTGAAGAGGAAGAAGAAAGAAAAGGAGGAGAAAGACCTAGAGGCACAGACATTGCTCAGTTTAGTCAGGACAAAAAAAAAATCATTCTGTCTCCGTTTTTTTTTTTTCAAACATCTACAAGATACGGTCTTGGCTTGTATAACACATGCTACTATGCCAGGGGATTTCCAACTCCAATCCTAAAGGCTCCTGTACTAGGCTTTCAGCAGAATTCCAAGCCATTCTCCATACTAACTCTTTCAGAGGGTCCTGGTACTCCAATTTGAGTCCTTTTCAACAAAATGTATAAAATAAATTCTGGTTTGATAGAGTAGATTAAGTTCTCCAGGAACAAGCAGGAAGTCAGTCCTCACATATGGGTGACGTCAAAGAAAGCCTTTGGGAGTTATACCGCGCATACGTGGTTACCGTCCCACCCAAAGGTGCTATCTTGCCTCAGTCTTTCCTTTTCCATGGAGCCTTGCAGACGTGTTGTCTGTGCACCCTGGACAAAGTAGAATTTTTGACCCATTCTTCGTTTTTTTCACTTCTCTCGAATGCATTGGTTCAATCACCTTTCTGCTGCCCGAGTCCCCCACCTCAGCTTTGTGTTTTTTGCTCAGGTAATTTTCTTATTTTTGTCTTGTTCTGGCCTGCAGTGTTTTCTACTTGTGGCCTAGCTGGTCTCGTTTTTCCCGCTATGTCCTCTACCAGTGGTTTCAAGCAATATGACAAGTGCAACTGCATTATGTCCCGTATGGACCACCACAGTATTTGCATTAAATGCCTCAGGGCAGACCACGACAGATCTTCCTGCCCGCTTTGCCTCCTGATGTTGACTAAGACCTGGAAGGAACGTGAAAGGCGGCAGGGGGAGCTGTTTGGTAGGTCTGGCTTGGGTTCGGCATCGCATCGCGTGCCCAGACTTGATCTGAGCCCAGAGATCATTGAGCATCGGAGTCATCCTCAGAGGATCTCCCCTATGCATCAGAGGCTTCATCGAAGCTGACCCAGGCCTGAGTGGTAAGTCTTCTGCAACCCAGCCGTAGAGCCCTCAACTTGACGCGAGAGATGACTGATGGGAACGCCTGTCGAAGCAGCCCCAGAGAGACGAGTCTCCTGATAGAGATTGATTACACATACAAAGCCACTATTATAGGCTTTCAGGCCTACCTAACAGCATCATAAGATCCAAATACACAAAAAGTGTTTAAATATGAAAGTAAACATCCCGACTCTGTCTCCATCACCAAACTTAGATAAGCATTCCAATAACTAGAAGGAGTGAGTGAGACTCCACAAGCACACACAGGGAAGGACGTAACAGAATTTGCAAAACAAGAGAAAAAAACTCTTCAAAGAATTAGATCAGCAAATGAAGAAAAAAGTGGCAAATGCACAAATACAGTGGGAAATAGAGTGCTACTCCTATAACCCTTTGTCTATCAAGAATGGACACATGAATGGTTAAGAAGCAGTGAACTGAAACCGAAGGATGAAAGATTGATACAGTTGTGGTCAACATGATTGGCACACTTGCAGTTCACCCCTTAATGTCCAATATCACCTTAAAAAAAAATAGTGGCCAGCGGAATGGCTCTGGACTATATATGCACAAATATTTGACACAGAAAAGAATCAAATAAAACAAGACCAACTAAAAAAGGAAATAGTATAAAAACTGGGACATTGCCAGGACATGATTATTCTCCATTTTAAATCTTGAAAAGTATGTTCTTGAGCAATACAATGAGATAGTATTGGTGCTGATAATACTTTAGTGTTCAACCGTGATTGATGCTCTTGTAGCTGTGTTTTCATCGGGCAAGATGTCCTCCCCACATACTTTAATAAACATGGGCAAACAATCATATATATTACATAAGAAGTCAAACACGACGTTCTATGGTATGCCTTATAAACAGTATTAGTGACAGAATCAGTCCATTCAGCACCTGAAATTGTCATAAAACAGAATTGTCAACCTCCACATGCATAATGGCCTTTAGAAAGAATTAATTGATCAGACGATAAAGTATAAGAATCATCCAAACCTGTAGTTCGTACTACAAAGTCTGCTACATTTCGTCCACGCTGATGAGCAATCATCACAGGTTTTTGAAAACAGGTGTGAACTCCCAAAATATGCCAGTGTTTTTTTATAATTTTGGGAACTTGAACCATATTGCGCATATATGGTAAAACCCCCACAATAGGAGGAGTATTTTCTCCTGACTCAATATGAGATGCAGATTGCCACCATTCTGGGTGATTAAACTGGGCTCTCTTATATGCAGTACGAACAAGATGTGCTGGGTAACCTCAAGCCAAAAGCCGCTGAATAAGCTCCCGAGCATGTTTATGAAACTCTTCCAATGTAGTACATAATCGACGAATCCGTAAAAATTGCCCCAGTGGAAGACCACAGCGTAAGGAGCTTGGGTGATAGCTATGATATTGTAGCAGTGTGTTTCTTTGAACCGTTTTCCTGTAAAGAGTGGTGCATAATTTATCATAATGTTTATATGATTCTCCAGGACCAAGCAGGAAGTCAGTCCTCACTTATGGGTGACGTCGGCGCCGACGGAGCCCTCGCGGAGCAATTTTCCCCAGCTTTCAAAGAAAGCCTTTGGGAATTGCAGCGCGCATGCGCGGTAGTCTTCCCGCCCGAAGGTGCCATCTTAGCCAGTCTTCTTTTTTCCGCGGAGCCCTACAGACGTCCCCGTCTTGTCCCCGCGAAAAAGTTGATTTTCCTCTGTATTTATCCTTTTTTCTTTCGGTTCGACGCCGGTCGTTTTCCCGCCCGGACTCGCGACGCCGGTCTCGAGTCCTCTAACGGTTTTTTCGGTTTTTCTGACTTAGTCAGTTTTCGTTTTCGTTTTTTCCCTGGCAGCCCGGTCCTTTGACCTCGCAGGGGCCCTTTTTCCCCCGATGGCTGCCAGTGGCTTTAAGCGGTGTGGTCGGTGTGACCGAAATATGTCACTCACCGACTCACACGACCTTTGCCTCCGCTGCCTGGGCCCAGATCACGAGGAACTGATCTGTGGGCCCTGCAGCAAACTGTCCTCGAAGGCGTTGAGAAGTCGGCGGCATCAGCGCGAAAGAATCTTCGCTGACCCCAGCCGTACCCGGACCTCGTCGGAGGCCTCACTGTCGAAAGGCTCCAGTTCGGACCGTCGACGGAGCTCCTCCGACCGGGGTTCTCCCTCCGGGGACCATCGACGGAAGGAAAAAACCCGCGAGGGCGGCGTCGGTGGACGCTCCTGGCTCCGCGAGGGCCAGGTCGCATAGCCCCGACAGCCGCCCCGGGTCCTTGGAGAAGGATCACCTCCCGAAGCGACCTCGCCTGGAGTCGGAGATGCCTGCCCGGGTAAGTCCTGTTGTCCTTCTGGACTCGCCTCCGCGTCAGCCGACGTCGGGCCCGACGCCGTCGGGGCCCGAGTCGGGGGCTGCTGGGTCGCCTGAGCTCGGACTCAGGTTGACGGCCTTGGAGAGCAGATTGTCTGCCTTCATGGACCAGCAGCGGGCACTGCTCGCTGGCTTCGCTGGCGTCGCTGCCCCGACCGCCGGGACGTCGACGTCCAAGTCGACCCCGGAGACCGAGCCGATCCTCGAGTCGATGAGAACTCGAGTCGATCCTCGGTCGAGGTCGCCCTCGGCCTCCCGTTCGGGACCGAGGTCGCCGACGCCGACTCCCTCGGCGTCGGGGCGGCTGGCGCCGCACCCTGCCCGAGCCGACCCCACCGAGTCCTCGTCGGAGTCGGTCTGGGAGTCGGAGGAAGAAGAGTCACCTGATTCTTTCCGGACTCGGTGTGTCCCATCGGACTCTCCGGAGTCCGAGCCTCGGAAGCAGTCCCCCCCGGAGGATGCCCGGTTCTCGGATTTCGTTAGGGATATGGCCAAGGCTTTGGCCTTCCCTGCGGACCCCGAGGAGGAGCCTCGAGCCGAAGAGCTCGACGCCCTCCAGTATGACTCTCCCGCGAGGGAGCACTTTACTGTGCCGGTTCCTCCTATGCTGGAACGACTGCTCTTCCGCATGTGGGAGAGTCCGGCCTCCTCGCCGGTCCTGAGCAAGCGGGTCGATTCTATCTATCGAGTCCGCAAGAGCCCTGGCTTTCAAAAGGCGCAGTTGCCACACCATTCCATGGTAGTGGAATCGGCCATGCATCGTCTTAAGAGCCAGAAGATGCACTCCTCGGTGCCTCCTGGAAGGGAGGCCCGTAACCTGGATGGCCTTGGCAAGAAGTGCTTCCAGGGCTCTATGCTCGCCTGTCGTGTCCAGACTTACCAGCTCTACATGGGCATGTATCTCAGGGATCTGGCTAAAGAGCTAGCCGGCTTCTCCGCTGGTTTGTCCGAGGAACCCTTGCGGAGGTTCCTAGCCTTGTCCACAGGTATTCGGGAATGCTCAAAGTTCATGTCCCGGGCAGCCCATGATGGCTTTGAAGCCTCGGCTCGAGTAGCCGCAGCCGGCATCGGTGCCCGCCGACAGGCTTGGCTTCAGTCATCCGACCTTGAGCCCTGGGTACAGGACAAGTTGGTCGATGTCCCCTGCCGAGGCGAAAACCTCTTTGGCAAGCCCATGGCGGAAAAGGCTGCACAAATTGAGACTGAGACTCTCACCAGGACCAGGCTTTCTAGGAAGACCTCCGCCCCTTCCCAGAAAAAGAAGGGCTCGGGGAAAAAGACCTTTTACCCGAGGAAGGCGGCTGCCTACAAACAATACCCCCATTATCAGGCCCCTGCAGCTCCCCAACAGGGCCAGCAGGCCAAGGGACGGGGTAACGGGTCCCGTAGGCAGCAAGCCCCCAAGCCTGCGCCACCAGCCCCTGCTCAGCAGGGTGGGGGTTTTTGACTCGCTCAGCATAGCCTCTCCCCCCCCGCTGGTTCCCCCCAGCACCGGAGGCCGGCTGGTTCACTTCGCCGACAGGTGGTCCAGCATCACCGCAGATGCCTGGGTGCTTCAGGTCGTGCGAGAGGGCTACCTTCTCCACTTCCATCAGGTCCCTCCCTCCTATTTTCCGGGAGAGCCTCCGCGCCCCCCTCTGCACAGGGAGTTGCTCCTTCAGGAGTTAGCAGGTCTTCTGCAGGATCAGGCGGTGGAACCGGTGCCACACCACCTGAGAGGTCAGGGCTTCTATTCAAGGTATTTTCTGATACCAAAGAGAACAGGAGGCCTCCGACCCATCCTGGACTTGCGCAACCTCAACAAGTTCCTTGTGCGGGAGAAGTTCAAAATGCTTACCCTTGGAATCCTTCTGCCCTACCTCCAGCAGGGAGATTGGCTATGCTCCTTGGATCTAAAGGATGCTTACACGCACATCCTCATCCACCCAAGCCACCGCCAATACCTAAGGTTTGTGGTGGCAGGAAATCATTACCAGTACAGAGTACTGCCCTTCGGCCTGTCCTCCGCACCGCGAGTCTTCACAAAATGTCTCGCGGTCGTGGCGGCCCATCTCCGGCTTCACGGCCTCTATGTTTTTTCCGTACCTCGACGACTGGCTCATCAGAGCAGCGTCCGCTCAGGAGGTCACCACCGCCACGTGCCGCACGGTGACTCTGCTGCAGCACTTGGGCTTTGTCATCAACTTCGCAAAGTCCACTTTGCTCCCCTCACAGGATCTCGAGTTCATCGGCGCAAGGCTGCACACCCCTCAGGCGCGAGCGTACCTACCGCTCGACAGGGCTCAGCGGCTCATGGACCTAGCCGACCGCTTTCGCAGCCAGCCCCTGGTCTCAGCCAGGCGCTTCCTGAGACTGCTCGGCCATATGGCTTCCACCGTCCATGTGACCCCCAATGCCCGCCTGAATATGCGGCCTGCTCAGTGGTGTCTCCGCCAGCAGTGGCGACAGGCCACGGGCGGCCTAGCAGACCTGGTGCGCGTCTCCGAGCCGCTGGTCTCGTCTATCCGGTGGTGGCTCCGGCAGCCGAACCTGGTATTGGGAATGCCTTTCCAGTCACCTCAGCCGACCCGGGTGCTGACCACCGATGCATCCCTCCTGGGCTGGGGAGCCCATTGCCAAGAGGCACGTACTCAAGGCCTCTGGACCAAGTGGGAGTCTGCTCAGCAGATCAACTTCCTGGAGCTCAGGGCGATCCGCCTAGCTCTCAAGGCCTTCTCCCACCTGACCTCCCAACAGTCCGTCCTTGTCCAGACGGACAATCAAGTTGCCATGTTCTACGTGAACAAGCAGGGGGGCACGGGCTCCTTCCTCCTCTGCCGGGAGGCACAGAAGCTCTGCTCTTGGGCCGTCAGTCACGGCATTCTCCTCAAGGCAGTTTATCTCCCGGGCCAAGAAAATTGCCTGGCGGACAAACTCAGCAGGGTCCTCCAGCCGCACGAGTGGCGTCTGGACCCCTTGATTGTTCAGAAGCTCTTCCTCAGGTGGGGCCTCCCCACAGTGGATCTCTTTGCCAGTCCTCGCAACCGGCAGCTTCCTCGCTTCTGCTCTCGTCAGCCTCACCCCCTTCGGGTGGCGGCGGAACGCCTTTCTGATCTCATGGTCGGGGAGCCTTCTGTACGCTTTCCCTCCCATCCCGTTAGTCTCTCGGACCCTTTTCAAGGTTCTCCGAGACAAAGCTTTCGTGATCCTGGTGGCCCCTCGCTGGCCCAGGCAGCCGTGGTTTCCGCTCTTGCTGCAACTGGCGGTGGAGGATCCAATCCCTCTGGGGGTGCAACCGGATCTCCTCACCCAGGATCAGGGGTCCCTACTGCACCCCAACCTCAGGTCTCTCAACCTCATGGCCTGGCTGCTGAGAGGGTAGTCCTTGCTCCTCTCCTCTTGCCGGCAGCGGTGGAGGAGGTCGTCTTGGCTTCGCGACGGCCTTCTACCCGCAAATGCTACGCCCTTAAATGGCGTCGCTTTGCAGTCTGGTGTACCCAACAGTCTCAGGATCCCTTCTCCTGCCCGGTGTCAGTGATCTTACAGTACTTGCTACACCTCTCTAATCTGGGACTTAAGTCCAACTCCGTCAAGGTTCACCTCAGTGCTCTTTCCGCACATCATGTGCCGGTGGACGGCAGACCTCTCTCCAACGACCCTCTCGTAGCGAGGTTTCTCCGAGGTCTCCTACTACTTAAACCACCTCTGCGCCCGCCAGCGCCTGACTGGGACCTGAATGTGGTTTTACAGCGGATCACCTGTCCGCCTTTTGAACCTATGGCTACCTGCTCTCTCCGTTTTCTGTCTTGGAAAACGCTGTTCTTGATAGCCCTCACTTCCGCTAGGCGCGTAAGTGAATTACAGGCCCTCGTGTCTGATCCCCCCTACACTCGGTTCTACAAGAATAGGGTAGTCCTACGGACTCACCCAAAGTTTCTGCCTAAAGTGGTCTCCCCTTTTCACTTGAATCAGGAGGTGGTACTTCCAACCTTCTTTCCCAGACCACACTCCAGCCGAGCTGAGACGGTCCTCCATACCCTGGACTGTAGAAGGGCGTTGAACTTCTACCTTGACCGTACGCGGGAGCACCGTAAAGCTGCGCAGCTTTTTGTGTCCTTTGACCCCAATAAATTGGGGCTCCCGGTCTCCAAGCGTACTCTGTCCATCTGGGTTGCGGACTGTATCTCTTGGGCTTATGGGGCAGCCGGACTCGCCTTAGAAAGTCGAGTCACGGCTCATTGCGTTCGGGCAAAGGCCACGTCAGTGGCTTACCTCCGCTCTGTTCCGCTGGCAGACATCTGCCGGGCCGCTACTTGGTCTTCGAGCCAGACTTTTGCGGTCCATTACTGTCTCGAGAGGGAGTCCCGTAGGGACAGTGCTTTCGGACAGGCAGTCCTCCGTAATCTCTTTGAGGTCTGAGCAACTCCTACCCTCCATCCCGGATGTGGGCTACCGGTGGGTGATAATTCAGCGAAGATTCTTTCCTTCTGTGCTGCTGAGCTAGAGGGAGCTCATTTTTGTGCTTAGGGTCTCCGGTAGCCTTGAGCTTGGGAGTCCCATAAGTGAGGACTGACTTCCTGCTTGGTCCTGGAGAAAGCGTAGTTACTCACCTGTAACAGGTGTTCTCCAGGAGCAGCAGGAATCAGTCCTCACTACCCTCCCTCCTCCCCTTGGAGTTGCAATCGTCTGCTTATGTTCTTTTTGCAAATTTTTATGCTGTCTTTTTTAGCTATGTCATCTGACTGGCTAAGATGGCACCTTCGGGCGGGAAGACTACCGCGCATGCGCGCTGCAATTCCCAAAGGCTTTCTTTGAAAGCTGGGGAAAATTGCTCCGCGAGGGCTCCGTCGGCGCCGACGTCACCCATAAGTGAGGACTGATTCCTGCTGCTCCTGGAGAACACCTGTTACAGGTGAGTAACTACGCTTTATTGTCAGCCTTATAAACAATTCAAATCTGTTTGCACAGAAGAACCACATTCTCATTGCAGTTAAATTAGACACACCTGTGATCAATTGTCAGTACTCATATGACTTGAATTAACCAATGAATGATGGCTCTAATGTTTAAAATGGCCACATTCACTCCCTGTTCCATTTTCACAATGGTGAAGACAAGAGAATTGCCTGGGACTGTCAAGAAAATCCATTATCACCAAACATCAATCTTCACAGGGGTGGGGTACAAGACCATTTGCAAAGACCTTGGGATTCCTATGTCTACAGTTTGCAATGTTAACAAATTTTCTGCTCATGGAACTGTCAAGAACCTCCCAGGATATGGTGGGAAGAGGAAAATTAATCCAAGAAGTCTTCGAAGGTCATGTGAACCGTTGGGAAAAACTCCATGTACAACATCCAAAGTGCTTAAGACTGGCCTGAAGCAATTTGGAGTGGTGGTTTCAACCCACACCATATGCCGTGCACTAAACAAAGGACTTCAAGGGTGAAGAATAAGGAGGATCCCACTGCTCAAAGACAGACATTTGTTTTATTTATTTACATTCTCTTATATACCGCGCTATTCTGCATCAGTGCGGTTTACATTGAACAAACTGAAATTACATTGAACAGGGCATTATAACTTGGAGATAACTATTTTACAGGGAACATGGGCTATGGAGGGTTAAGTGGCTTGCCCAAGACCACAAGGAGCACCTGTGGGACTAGAAACCCCAGTCCTTCCGGACCAAGGTTGCTGTCCTCTAGTGGGATTTGAACCCCCAACCTTCCGGCCTGAAGTACCTTGCCCCAACCACTAGGCCACTCCTAAAAAGACATAAAAAGGCACGACAGATCTTTGCCCTAACTACCTTGGGAAACCACAATCCTTCTGGGAGAATGTTCTGTGGACAGATGAAAGCAAACTTGAGTTCTTTGGCAGTGCAGATCAGTGATACATTTACAAGCAAAGATATGAAGCTTATAAGGAAAAACACTACCCATCCTACATTTAAATATGGTGGAGGTTCCATAATGTTGTGGGGCTGTTTTGCTGCCTCAGGAACTGAAGACCTGGAAAGCATTAAAGGAATCATCAAGTCAGAGGACTACCAAGGTATTTTGGAGCAAAATGTGCTACCTAGTATCGGAAAACTTGGTCTGAGTTGAAGGTCATGGGTCCTCCAGCAGGACAGTGACCCAAAATATACATAACATACACTGGACCAGAGAATGGATATGAAAATGCATATTGGCAATATGGTAAAATCAACATACCATAAAATCAAGTGAGTGAAAAAATATTTTCTCTTGAATAGTTTACCCTGTAGCTTCATTGCATGTCCCCTAGTCTTTCTATATTCTGATAACATAAACAATCGATCTACTCCATTCATTAATTTATAGACGTCTATCATATCTCCCCTCAGCCGTCTCTTTTCCAGGTTAAAGAGCCCTAACCTTTTTAGCCTTTCTTCATAGAGGTATCCTTCCATCCCCTTTACCATTTTGTTGTTATGGAAGGACAGACTAGATAGGCCATGTGGTCTTTTTCTGTCGTCATATTTCTATGTTTCTATGTTTCTATTTTGGTGGCTCTTTTCTGAACTTTTTCTAATAACGCTATATCCTTTTTAAGATACGGCGACCAGAATTGCACACAATATTCAAGGTGCGGTTGCACCATGGAACAATACACTGCACGGAGGGCGGAGGGTTTTAACATGTTATCCACAATGACGCCTAAATCTTTTTCCTGGGTGGTGGTTCCTAATGTGGAACCTTGCATCGTGTAACCTTGCATCGTGTAATCATAGTTTGGATTGTTCTTCCATAGGTGCATAATTTTGCACTTGTCCACATTAAGCACAGTTACTTACCTGTAACAGGTGATCTCTGGGAACAACAGGAATAAGTCTTCACATATGGGTACGTCGGTACCGACGGAGCCTGTGCGGGAACGCTCCCCAGCGTCCAATCAGAAAGCTTCTGGGAGCATCCCACAGCGCCTGCGTGCTGCCTTCCCGCCTTTCCCAACTGTCTCTCCTCAGTTAAGTTTTAGAGCTGAGAGAGAGAGGGAAAGGAGAGAGAAAGAGAGAGAGAGAGACAACTCCTAGGGGAGGTGGGTGGGTTGTGAAGACTTATTCCTGCTGTTCCCAGAGATCACCTGTTACAGGTAAGTAACTGTGCTATCTCCAGGAACAAGCAGGAATGAGTCTTCACATATGGGGACTCCCTAGCTTTAGATGCCAGGGAGAGAGCCCATAAGTTGTGTTTCCCTGGAACAGGGCTGCACTTCACTACCTGGATCTCTGGCATCCCATGAGGGATGGTGGGTAGGAGTTGATTAAGTATGGAACAGGTGTTTAAGAACAGCCTGACCAAACAAGGCATCCCGGCGGGAGTCCTTGTCCAAGCAGTAATGGGCTGTGAAGGTATGAACCAAGGCCCAAGTGGCTGCTCGACAGATGTTGTCGATAGACACAGAGTTGAGATGAGCCATTGAGGCTGCCATGGCTCTCACATTGTGAGCTGTGACATGGCCCTCTAGAGAAAGGTTCCTGCTCTGATAGGCGAAAGAAATACACTGGGCAATCCAGTTAGAAAGTATTCTCTTGGAGACTGGTTGTCCCAAATGAGAAGGATCAAAGGCAACAAAGAGTTGGGAAGACTTTCTATGTTGCTGTGTCCTTTGTAAGTAAAAGGCCAAAGCTCTTTTATAGTCCAGGGTATGAAGATTCCTCTCTGCACTTGATGCATGAGGTCCTGGAAAAAAGACAGGTAGGTAAACCACCTGGTTGAGGTGAAAAGGCGAGACCACCTTAGGCATAGAGTGTGGATTAGTCCTAAGGACCACCTTGTCATGATGGAACCTTGTATAAGGTGGATTAGCTACTAGTGCTTGCAATTCACTGATGCGGCGTGCAGATGTGATTGCAATGAGAAAGATAACTTTCCAAGAAAGGTATTTCAAGGAGGTGGTAGCTAAAGGTTCGAAAGGCGGCTTCATAAGCTGACCAAGAACCAAATTTAAGTCCCATGCCACCGGGGGTGGTCTAATGGGAGGCTTTGTTAAAAGGAGGCCTCTCATGAATCTTGCTACAAGAGGATGAGAGGAGATAGGTTGTCCATTTAGAGGCTTAAGGAAGCTGCAATAGCACTCAAATGGATTCTTACTGAATTTGTCTTAAGGCCTGCATTAGACAGATGAAGGAGATACTCCAGCAACGATTCCAGAGGTATGGCACGGGGGTTAAGACTTTTCTCAGAACACCAGATGGTAAACCTCCTCCACTTGAAAGCGTAAGAACGTCTAGTGGAAGGTTTTCTGGAAGCATACAGAACATCTTTCACTTGTTGAGAAAGATGAAGATCCTGGAGATCTAGGCCTTCAGCAACCAAGCCCTGAGATGCAGAGACTGGGGAATGGGATGCCATAACCTTCCGTCCTCTTGAGAGAGGAGGTCTGGAGCAGACCCTAACTCTAGGGAGGGAGCTTGAGAGAGATGTAGAAGCAGAGGGTACCACACTTGCCTTGGCCAATGTGGAGCTATGAGAATCATGTGGCCTCTGTCTCTCTGAATCTTGAACAGGGTTTTGGGAATTAGGGGAATGGGTGGAAAGGCATACAGGAAGTCTTGACCCCAGTGAAGGAGGAAAGTATCCCTGGCCTGAGCCCCCTGAGCCGGAGTTCTGGAACAGAACCGGGGAAGTTTGGCATTCCACGGACTTGCAAAGAGGTCTATGTCCGGGGTTCCCCAAATTCGAAAAATCTTGGATACCTGGTCCATATGTAGGGACCACTCATGTGTAAGCAGAACTCGATTGAGTCTATCCGCCCAAGAGTTTTGAATACCTGGAAGATAAACTGCCAGAAGATGAATGTGATGCTCTCTGGCGAGGGCCCACAGTCACAGAGCTTCGTTGCAAAGCGACAGAGAGCCAGTTCCCCCCTGCTTGTTTACGTAGAACATGGCTACCTGATTGTCCGTGTGGATAAGGACTGTCTTGTGGCTGAGCAGGGTGTGGAAAACTCGTAGAGCAAGGAAGATTTCTCTGAGTTCCAAGAGATTGATGTGTAGACAAGTCTCCTGTGGGGACCAAATGCCCTGGGTGAAGAGGTCCTGAAGATGAGCTCCCCAGCCCATTAGAGAAGCATCTGTTGTAAGAGTTGCTTGGGGTAGAGGTTGTTGAAAGGGGGACCGCAGCAACATGTTTTGAGGGGACTTCCACCACTGGAGGGACAAAATGAGGCGACTTGTGTTTGCTATTTTGTCTGACAGGCAGCCTACTGCCTGGGTCCATTGGGTGGATAAACGCCACTGAGCTGCTCTCATGTGAAGGCGAGCATATGGTACCACATGTACGGTGGATGCCATGTGGCCTAGCAACTGTAACATCTCTCGAGCAGTTAGTAGGGGTTTTAACTCTGCTTGAGAAGCTAACTGCACCAAGTGAAGGCAACGGGCCTGGGGGAGATAGGCCCTTGCCCTTGTGGTATCCAGCAACGCCCCTATAAACTCCAGGGACTGAGTAGGGACTAAATTGGATTTTGGGATGTTTATTACCAGACCTAAATACTGAAGGATATGCATTGTGCAGGTGAGAGAAGTCTTGGCCTCTGATTGAGTGGGAGCTCGAATGAGCCAGTCATCCAGGTAAGGGAAGACGAATATTCCCAGGATGCGCAGAAAAGCAGCAACCACTGCCATGGATTTCGTGAACACCCTTGGTGCAGAAGCCAGACCAAAAGGGAGCACTTTGTACTGATAGTGCTTTTCCTGAAAAAGGAACCGAAGGAACCTTCTGTGAGATGGATGGATGAGAACATGAGTGTACGCATCCTTGAGATCTAGAGAACAAAGCCAATTTCTTTGACTAGGAATCTGTTCAACTCTCTGAGATCTAAGATGGGTCTGAAGACCCCTGTTTTCTTTGGAATAAGAAAATAGGGGGAGTAGAACCCTGTGCCCTGTTGTTGAAAAGGCACTTCCTCTATGGCCCCCTGGGCAAGAAGAGTGGCAACCTCCTGTTCCAACAGGCTGAGGAGGGAGGTTGGAGAATTGAACTGGTGCACTCTTGTGAGAGGGGGCAAGCTTGAAAAATGCAGCTTGTACCCCTCTCTTATGATGGAGAGTGTCCAATGCTCTGCTGTAATTTGCCCCCACCTGGGAGCAAAGTGACATAACCTTCCTGGAACGGTGGAGGGCTCTGGTCCTTCTAGAGCCAGGAAGGCTAAGTTCTCTAGCAGAAAGTCAAAGGCCCTGAGGGGGCTGAGGTTGCTGGGCTGGAGCAGGCCTCGCAGCCTTTGCTTTGCTCTGTTTGGAGGATTGCTGACGTTTGGAAGGAAACTGAGCTGCAGAAGATGCCCGCTGACTATAAGCAGGATAGAATCTTCCCTTTTTAGAAAAAGGTGTTTTCTTGAACAACCTTTTCTTAGCAGGAGCAGCTGTAGATTTGGATAGCCTATCCAAAGCAGAATTTTCAGCATCCATCTGATTGGCTTTTGCTTGCCAATCCTTACCAAACAGGTTCTCACCTGTACAAGGTATATTTCCCAATTCATCTTGAACCCAGATCTCCAAATCAGATGCTTGAAGCCAAGCAATCCTACGTGCACCTATGGCAATAGCTGAGGCTCTGCTTACGCATTCAAAGGAGTCGAAAGCTGCACGGTTGGAGAATTTGGAGAATTCCTGGGCATGTTTGAGCCCAGTGAGAAATTCCTGCCTTTTATCTTCAGACATAAAGGACTTAAAGTCTGCAAATGGTCAGTGACTTCTTTTAAGAACATGCCCATGTAAAGACTATAGGAATTAATTCTCGCAGCAAGCATGGAAGCTTGGAAGACTCTTCTTCCAAAAGCATCCAGGGTTCTACATTCACGTCCTGGAGGATTAGAGGCATGTCTTTTGGCACTTCTAATCTTTCTCATTGCAGACTCAACCACAATAGAGTGGTGAGGAAGTTGAGTTTTATGGAAACCAAGACAAGGGGGGACACGATACATGGTATCCAACCTGTGAGAATGAGGAGAGGTGGGTAGAGGTGCTTCCCACATCCTCAACATGAGATCATACAGAATCTCATGAATAGGTAAGGTGGCTGCCTCTTTAGGAGTTTTAGGATATTGTAAAATATCTAACTCCTTGGCTCTGGGCTCTGATTCAGGTGCCACTGTAATAGAGAGACCCCGAGCCACCTCTCTGATAAAGTCTTGAAAAGACAAATCCTCTGGAGGAGACATCCTTCGTTTAGGAGAGGACTCCTCCTGTGGAAGAAGCATTACTGCATCGACCGACTCTTCAGAATCCTCAGAGGAATCGAAGTATCGTCTGTCCGGATGCTCTTGCAAAGCCCGATACCCATACCGACCGGGGTATGGTACCGGAGGGCTTCAGAGGACAGAGTACCGGCATAGCGGACACCGATGACGATGTCGATGCCACCGGTACCGGGATCAGTGCCGATGGCGATGCTAGTGCCGGTACCGGCAGAGTAGTCTGTTGCGGTACCACAGGCGTCGATGCCACAAGGAAAGCCGCCAGACTGCATTCGATGGACAGAATCCTCTGATCCATCGACGACGCCAATGCCTGGAAATCGGTACCGGTGGAAGCCACCGGTACCCCAGAGCATGGCACCAGGAGATCTGTTGAGGCCACGCCATCGAGATCATCCTGGAACCCCGATGATGATGCTTTAGAGGCCGAAGCCTCCCGCTGGGGTAATTTTGCCGGTGCAGAATCCTCGAGGGCAAGGCCAAAGGCATCTCGATGCTTAGAAGGAGATCTACCCTTCGAGGACCGGCTGGATTTATGTTTAGTTACCTGAGAGCCATGTGAGGAAGAAGAAGCCCTGGAAGACGTCGATGCCATCGAAGCCGCATCAGAGGGAAACAGGGTACTGAGCTTGGCAGCTTGGTTCTGCCGATCTCTTTTAGACATCATGGAACAGGACACACAATCTGTTATGGAATGGTCAGGACCTAAACATTTTAGACACCAGTCATGGGTGTCGGTGACGGAAATAGTACCGCCACATTTTGTGCACTTTTTAATACCTGAGGCAGGCTTTTCCATATTTAAGGAAAAAAAGTTTTGGGCCTAAGGCCCAAAACTGAAGTGCACCTGAAGAAAAAGAACAGGAAAAAAAAAAAAAGTTTTTTTTTTTTTTTTTTACAAGATGAAAAGAACAAAGACCGGCGGTACCGGTACAGCGTCAAGGAAGGCAGACGCGACACAAAAGAAATAAAGAAAAAATAAAAATTCTTCTGCGGTGACAGGAACACGACCTGCTGGCTCTGCGGAAAAAGAAGAACTGAGGAGAGACAGTTGGGAAAGGCGGGAAGGCAGCACGCAGGCGCTGTGGGATGCTCCCAAAAGCTTTCTGATTGGACGCTGGGGAGTGTTCCCGCGCAGGCTCCGTCGGTACTGACGTACCCATATGTGAAGACTCATTCCTGCTTGTTCCTGGAGATAATTTTATCTGCCATTTTAATGCCCAGTCTTCCAATTTATAAGAACATAAGATATGCCATACTGGGTCAGACCAAGGTCCATCAAGCCCAGTATTCTGTTTCCAACAGTGGCCAAACTAGGTCATATGTACCTAGCAGTTTCCCCAAGAGACACAAGTTCCACAATGCTTGTACTGGGTCAAGCATTGATATCTTCGGTCACTTCTTAATAATGGTTTATGGACCTTTCCTCCAGGAACTTGTCCAAACCTTTTTTAAACCCAGCTACACTAACAGCCTTTACTACATCCTCCGGTAACAAATTCCAGAGTTTGATTACACGTTGAGTGAAAAAATATTTATTTTATTAGTCTTAAATAGTTTACCCTGTAGCTTCATTGCATGTCCCCTAGTCTTTCTATATTCTGATAACGTAAACAATCGATCTACGTTTACCCGTTCCATTCCGTTCATTAATTTATAGACTTCTATCATATCTCCCCTCAGCCGTCTCTTTTCCAGTTTAAAGAGCCCTAACCTTTTTAGCCTTAGTTCATAGGAGTATCCTTCCATCCCCTTTACCATTTTGGTGGCTCTTCTCTGAACCTTTTCTAAAATCGCTATATCCTTTTTAAGATACGGCGACCAGAATTGCACACAATATTCAAGGTGCGGTCTCACCATGGAACGATATAGAGGCATTATAATATCTTTTGTTTTATTTTCCATTCCTTTCCTTATCATACCTAGCATTCTATTTGCTCTCTTGGCCGCCGCTGCACACTGGGCCGAGGGTTTTAACATGGTATCCACAATGACGCCTAAATCTTTTTCCTGGTGGTGGTTCCTAATGTGGAACCTTGCATCGTGTAACCATAGTTTGGGTTGTTCTTCCCTAGGTGCATAACCTTGCACTTGTCCACATTAAATTTCATCTGCCATTTTGATGCCCAGTCTTCCAATTTATCAAGATCCTCTTGCAATTTTTCACAATCCTCTTCGGTTTTAACAACTTTAAATAGTTTTGTGTCATCTGCAAATTTGATAACCTCACTCGTTATTCCACTTTCCAGGTCATTTATGAATATGTCAAAAAGCAGCAGACCCAGCACAGATCCCTGGGGTACACCACTATTCACCTTTCTCCATTGGGAAAATTGGCCATTTAGCCCTACCCTCTGCTTTCTATCGTTTAACCAGTTCCTGATCCACAATAGTACACTGCCTCCTATCACATGACTCTTTAGTTTTGCCAAAAGTCTCTGATGAGGGACCTTGTCAAAGGCTTTCTGAAAGTCCAGATACACAATATCAACCGACTCACCTTTGTCCACCTGTTTATTCACTCCTTCAAAAAAACATAACAGATTAGTAAGACAAGATCTTCCTTGTCTAAAGCCATGTTGGCTGTCTCCCATTAGGTTGTAAATACCAATGGATCAGCTCCGTATTATAAACTGAAAGTAATATGTTTGAACAAAAAACTGTATTTCTCATCAACTAGGAGACATTATTTTTTCGGCAGTTAAGCGGTCTCAGTATCCCGGGGTGTAAGCTGAAACTTGCAGCATATTCTCCCCTTACGTCACATCAATGACCACCTATACATTAAAAAAAAGGCAGTAAATGTATAGGTGGTCATTGATGTGACGTAAGGGGAGAATATGCTGCAAGTTTCAGCTTACACCCTGAGATACTGAGACCGCTTAACTGCCGAAAAAATAATGTCTCCTAGTTGATGAGAAATACAGTTTTTTGTTCAAACATATTACTTTCAGTTTATAATACGGAGCTGATCCATTGGTATTTACGATTTTACTCTGTAAGAGGTGACCAATATAGAAATTTGTGGTTTTCCCATTAGGTTGTGACTATCTACATGCTGAGTAATTTTATTCTTTATGATGGTTTCTACCATTTTTCCCAATACTGACGTCAGGTTCACCGGTCTGTAGTTTCCCGGATCACCCCTGGAACCCTTTTTAAAAATTGGTGTTACATTGGCGATCCTCCAATCTTCAGGTATTAGAGAGGATTTTAATGATAGTTCACAGATTACTGATAGCAGGTCTGCAATCTCATATTTCAGTTCTTTCAACACCCTTGGATGTAAACCATCCGGCCCAGGTGATTTGCTACTCTTCAGTTTATCTAATAGTTGTAAGACATCTTCCCGATGTATCGATATTTCCTTCAATTCTTCCACACCTTTAAATACCACTTCTGTCATGGGTAACATCCCTACATCTTCCTCAGTAAAGACCGAAGCAAAGAATTCATTCAGTCTCTCCGCTATCGCCTTATCGCCTCTCTTAGTGCTCCTTTAACCCCTTTATCATCTAATGGACCAACTGACTCTCTCACAGGTTTTTTGCTACGAATGTACTTGAAAAGGTCTTTATTTCGCGCTTTTGCTTCCGCAGCAAGCTTCTTCTCAAATTCTCTCTTTGCCTGCTTTATCAATGCCTTGCATTTGACTTGCCAGTGCTTGTGCTGTTTCCAGGTTTCGTCGTTTGGCTCTTTTTTCCATTTCCTGAAAGTTGCTTTTTTGGCAACAACAGCCTCTCTGACCTCACCTTTAAACCATGCTGGCAGTTTTTTGGACTTCCTTCCACTTTTCTTAAAGCGTGGAATACAGCTGGTCTGGGCTTCCAAGATAGTATTTTTCAACAACACCCAAGCTTGATGTACGTCTTTAACCTTTGCAACTGCTCCTTTTAGTTTTTTCTTAACTGTTTTCCTCATTTTATCATAGTCTCCCTTTCGAAAGTTAAAAGGTAGTACTGTGGATTTCCTTACTATCCCTCCTCCACTAATTAAATCAAAGGGGATCATGCTATGATCACTATTGCCAAGTGGCCCCAACACCCTTATCTCTTGCACTAGATCTGGTGTTCCACTAAGGACTAGGTCTAATATGGCTTCCCCTCTGGTCGGTTCATGAACCAGCTGCTCCAAGAAGCAGTCATTTATTTCATCCAGGAACTTTATCTCCCTAGCATGCCCTGACGTGACACTGACCCAGTCGATACCAGGGTAATTGAAATCACCCATTATTATTACTGCACTGTAACGTTTGTTAGCTTCCTTGATTTCTTTGAGCATTTCATCATCCATTTGGTCATTCTGGCCAGGCGCTCGATGGTACACCCCCACTGCCATTGCCTTCCCCCTTTTATATGGAATTTCAATCCATACAGATTCTACAGCAGATTTTGTTTCCTGCAAAACTTTAATCCTTTCTGAGTCAATGCCCTCTCTAACATAGAGCGCAACCCCTCCACCAATTTGATCAGCTCTATCATTACGATATAGTTTGTACCCAGGTATCACAGTGTCCCACTGGTTGTCCTCCTTCCACCATGTCTCTGATATTCCAATCATATCTAACATTTCATTTAGTGCTATATATTCTAACTCTCCCATCTTATTGTTTAGACTTCTAGCATTTGCATACAAGCATTTTAGAGAATGTATTTTGTTCATGTTAATTTGGCTATTGTTAGACATGGGTAAATTGGTATCTTTAAGCTCTGTCTGCTCCATACTTGAGGGCATTTGGGCTACTTTACTCTTTTGTGGAACCTCTCTGCTTTTGGTAGTATCCTTCAAGGATACATTCTTCCGAACCATCTGCTCTTGGGCGACTGTCGGCTTTCCCCTAATATCTAGTTTAAAAGCTGCTCTATCTCCTTTTTAAAGGTTAATGCCAGCAGCCTGGTTCCATCCTGGTTAAGGTGAAGCCCATCCCTTCGGAAGAGCCCCTCCTTTCCCCAGAATGTTCCCCAGTTCCTAACAAATGCAAAACCCTCATCTCTGCACCATTGTCTCATCCACGCATTGAGACTCCGGAGCTCTGCCTGCCTTTTGGGTCCTGCGCGCGGAACAGGAAGCATTTCGGAGAATGCTACCCTGGAAGTTCTGGATTTCAACTTCCTACCTAAAAGCCTAAATTTTGCCTCCAGAACCTCCCTACCACATTTTCCTATGTCATTGGTACCGACATGTACCAAGACAGCAGACTCCTCCCCAGCACTATCTAAGACCTTATCTAGGTGGTGCGTGAGGTCCGCTACCTTCGCACCAGGCAGGCATGTTACCAGGCGATCCTCACGTCCACCAGCCACCCAGCTATCTACATGCCTAATGATCGAATCACCAACTATAACGGCTGTCCTAACCCTTCCCTCATGGGCACATGGCCCTGGAGAAACTTCCTCGGTGCGAGAGGGTTTTACATCACCTGGAGGACAGGTCCTAGTTACAGGATCACTTCCTGCCGCACCGGGGTGATGCTCTCCTGTCACGTGACCTCTCTCCTCCATGGCAACAGGGGTGCTGCCAGACTGGAGGTGGGACTTCAGGACTATATCCCTGTAGGTCTCGTCTATGTACCTCTCTGTCTGTCTTATGTTTTCCAAGTCTGCTACTTTAGCCTCTAGAGAACGGACTTGTTCCCTGAGAGCAAAGAGCTCCTTGCACCTAGTGCACACGTAAGACCTCTCACCAACTGGGAGAAAATCATACATGTGACACTCAATGCAAAAGACTGGAAAGCCCCCATCCCGCTGCTGGACTGCTGTCTGCATCTTAGTTTTAAGTTTGTGTCTAGATCTTTAAGTTCTTACTTACTAGGGGTTGCTATGGGTATTTATACCAATAAAACTGTACCTAATACGTTTAATATACCTTGTTCACCTGAAGCTAAATTAATCTCAGGTCCTTAGTGTATGACTGATTTGGGTAATGAGCTTCACCTGAAAGCACCTCCTGTCCTTTAAGATGTGTAAGTACCTATAAAGCTATGATTATCCCAGGGGAGGGTGGGAGTGGGGAGGGAGGGAGGGAAATAACACCTATTAAAAGAGGGCTGCTACACAGTACCCTGTCTTGTGTTGCTGAGGTAAGCTAAATTCTGATTTGATTTAAATTATAGCTCTTAGCTGCTGCTGATAGGCTCTAACTTCTTATGAAATTTAAACTACAAGCTCTCTGCTGGATTCTAATTTTAACCAGAAAGCTCTCTTCTGTGTGTTAAATTTAAACTAACAGTACTTTGCTGTTACTTGGCCCTGAGTGTCTATTAAATTTAAACTACAAGCTCTCTGCTGGGTATGAAATATAACCAGAAAGTTCTCCTCTGGGTTTTTAAATTCAAACTTTAATTGCTGCTACTAGGCCCAACAAAAAAACAGTGGGTTCACAGATTAAGTAGCTTTAATACAAAGAATTCTTTTTAGAAAATTACCAGAAGTATATACTCACAGTTGCAGATTTCTCTCCAGAAGAAACAGCCCCCCTTTCTAGTCCTTCAAGACAAAGGATCACAGAGCTCTGGTTGAGCTATTTATGCCTCTGCTGCTGAGGTAATGCTGTGACCAACTTCCTGGGTAATTAACAGTCCTTGCTTGGATAGGAGGAGTCTTTCAAAATGGCCTTTTGATCTGCCACCTGGTGTTAATACCTATTGAAAAGGTTTCACAGGTCTCTTGCCCCCTAGGTAGAAGGCCTCTTTGGAAAGGTCTCTAGAAGACTTTATTTGTTGCTCAAAGAGTACAGACCCTGTTTTGCCTTTTGTGCTAAGCTAAATTCTGATTTGATTTAAATTATAGCTCTTAGCTGCTGCTGCTGATAGGCTCTAACTTCTTATGAAATTTAAACTACAAGCTCTCTGCTGGATTCTAATTTTAACCAGAAAGCTCTCTTCTGTGTGTTAAATTTAAACTAACAGTACTTTGCTGTTACTTGGCCCTGAGTGTCTATTAAATTTAAACTACAAGCTCTCTGCTGGGTATGAAATATAACCAGAAAGTTCTGGTTATATCAAGATCCTCTTGCAATTTTCCACAATCCTCATGGGTTTAACAGCTTTAAATAGTTTTGTGTCATCTGCAAATCTGATAACTTCACTCGTTATTCCCTTTTCCAGGTCATTTATGAATATGTCAAAAAGCAGCGGTCCCAGCACAGATCCATGGGGTACACCACTATTCACCTTTCTCTATTGGGAAAATTGGCCATTTAGCCCTACCCTCTGCTTTCTATCTTTTAACCATTTCCTAATCCACAATAGTACACTGCCTCCTATCCCATGACTCTTTAGTTTTGCCAAAAGTCTCTGATGAGGGACCTTGTCAAAGGCTTTCTGAAAGTCCAGATACACAATATCAACCGACTCACCTTTGTCCACCTGTTTATTCACTCCTTCAAAAAAACATAACAGATTAGTAAGACAAGATCTTCCTTGTCTAAAGTCATGTTGGCTGTCTCCCATTAGGTTGTGACTATCTACATGCTGAGTAATTTTATTCTTTATGATGGTTTCTACCATTTTTCCCAGTACTGACGTCAGGCTCACCGGTCTGTAGTTTCCCGGATCACCCCTGGAACCCTTTTTAAAAATTGGCGTTACGTTGGCCATCCTCCAATCTTCAGATATTACAGATGATTTTAATGATAGTTCAGATTATTAATAGCAGGTCTGCAATCTCATATTTCAGTTCTTTCAACACCCTTGGATGTATACCATCCAGTCCAGGTGATTTGCAACTCTTCAGTTTATCAAATAGTTGTAATACTTCTTCCCGATGTATCGATATTTCCTTCAATTCTTCCGCTCCTTTAAATACCACTTTAGTCATGGGTAACATCCCCACATCTTCCTCAGTAAAGACCGAAGCAAAGAATTCATTCATTCTCTCCGCTATCGCCTTGTCGCCTCTTAGTGCCCCTTTAACTCCTCTATCATCTAATGGACCAACTGACTCTCTCACAGGTTTTTTGCTACGAATGTACTTGAAAAAGTCTATTACACGTTTTTGCTTCTGCAGCAAGCTTCTCAAATTCTCCCTTTGCCTGCCTTATCAATATCTTGCATTTAACTTGCCAGTGCTTGTGCTGTTTCCAATTTTTGTCATTTGGCTCTTTTTTCCATTTCCTGAAAGATGCTTTTTTGGCAACAACAGCCTTTGTGACCTCACCTTTAAACCATGCTGTCAGTTTTTTGGACTTCCTTCCACTTTTCTTAAAGCATGGAACACAGCTGGTCTGGGCTTCCAAGATAGTATTTTTAAACACACCCAAGCTTGATGTAAGTCTTTAACCTTTGCAACTGCTCCTTTTAGCTTTTTCTTAACTATTTTCCTCATTTTAACATAATCTCCTTTTCGAAAGCTAAAAGGTAGTACTGTGGATTTCCTTACCATTCCTCTTTCTACTAATTAAATCATATGCGATCATGCTATGATCACTATTGCCAAGAGGCCCCAACACCCTTATCTCTTGCACCAGATCTGGTGTTCCACTAAGGGCTAGGTCCAATATGCCTTCCCCTCTGGTTGGTTCATGAAACAGCTGCTCCAAGAAGCAGTCATTTATTTCATCTAGGAACTTTGTCTCCTTAGCATGTCCTGCCGTGACACTGACCCACTCAATACCGGGCTAATTGAAATCACCCATTATTATTACTGTACTGTAACGTTTGTTAGCTTCCTTGATTTCTTTGAGCATTTCATCATCCATTTGTTCATTCTGGCCAGGTGGTCGGTAGTACACCCCCAATGCCATCGCCTTCCACTTTTACATGGAATTTCAATCCATAGAGATTCTACAGCAAATTGTGTTTCCTGCAAAACTTTAATCCTTTCTGACTGAATGCCCTCTCTAACATAGAGCGCAACCCCTCCACCAATTTGATCAGCTCTGTCATTATGATATAGTTTGTACCCAGGTATCACAGTGTCTCACTGGTTGTCCTCCCTCCACCACGTCTCAGATTCCAATCATATCTAACCTCTCATTTAGTGCTATATATTCTAACTCTCCCATCTTATTTTTTAGACTTCTAGCATTTGCATGCAAGCATTTTAGAGACTGTATTTTATTCATATTGATCTGGCTATTGGTAGGCATGGGTAATTTGGAATCTTTTAAGTTCTGTCTGCTCCATACTCAAGGACATTTGGGCTACTTTACTCTTTTTTGGAACCTTTCTGCTTTTGGTAGTATCCTTCAAGGATACATTGTTCCAAACCATGCGCTCTTTCCCCTATTATCTAGTTTAGAAGTTGCTCTCTCTCCTTTTTAAAGGTTAATGCCAGCAGCCTGGTTCCATCCCGGTTAAGGTGAAGCCCATCCCTTCGGAAGAGCCCCTCCTTTCCCCAGAATGTTCCCCAGTTCTTAACAAATCCAAAACCCTCATCCTTGCACCATTGTCTCATCCACGCATTGAGACTCCAGAGCTCTGCCTGCCTTTTGGGTCCTGCGCGTGGAATAGGAAGCATTTCAGAGAAAGCTATCCTGGAACTTCTGGATTTCAACTTCCCACCTAAAAGCCTAAATTTATCCTCCAGAACCTCCCTACCACATTTTCCTATGTCATTGGTACCCATGTGTACCAAGACAGCAGACTCCTCCCTGGCACTATCTAAGACCTTATCTAGGTGGCACGTGAGGTCCGCTACCTTCGCACCAGGCAGGCATGTTACCAGGTGATCCTCACGTCCACCACCCACCCAGCTATCTACATGCCTAATGATCGAATCACCAACTATAACGGCTGTCCTAACCGTTCCCTCTTGGGTACATGGCCCTGGAGAAACTTCCTCGGTACGAGAGGGTTTTACATCACCTGGAGGACAGGTTCTAGTTACAGGATCACTTCCTGCCACACCAGGGTGATGCTCTCTTGTCACGTGACCTCTCTCCTCCATGGCAACAGGGATGCTGCCAGATTGGAGGTGGTACTTCAGGACCATATCACTGTAGGTCTTGTCTATGTACCTCTCTGTCTTTCTTATGTCTTCCAAGTCTGCTACTCTAGCCTCTAGAGAACGGACTCGTTCCCTGAGAGCAAAGAGCTCCTTGCACCTAGTGCACACGTAAGACCTCTCACCAACTGGGAGAAAATCATACATGTGACACTCATTGCAAAAGACTGGAAAGGCCCCATCCTATTTTTATTTATTTATTTTTTAATTTGCATTTCTTATATACCGCACTATTTGCGATCAGCGCGGTTTACATAAAACAAAATGGTATCCGACAATAAACAAAAGTCAGGTCATTACATTGAACAGGAACAAGTAACTTGGAGAACAGGGTAAACTATATACATATGCGGAGCATTGAATAGGCTAACTATATATATGTCAGATGGAGTTATTGGGTATTGATCATACTTGGTGGCTGGGGTTCGGGGCAGTCAGTGAGGTATTTGATAAAGAGAAAGTGTTTCAAGGCCTTCCTGAACTGGCTCAAGTTGGGGATTGCTCTGATGTGTGGTGGTAGGGAGTTCCAGAGACTTGGGGCGCATAGTCTAAAGGCTCTGTTCAATGTTGCTTTGGAGCATTTTGTCGTGTCTCTCGGTATCACTAGCATGTTGGCTACTGTGGTTCTTCTTAGCCTGTTGGGTGTGGGTGGTTGGATGAGGTCACATATTGAAGAGGAGGAGAGCCCCTTGATGGCCTTGAATGTCATCACTAGGGTTTTGAAACTGATCCTGGCTTGAATGGGGAGCCAGTGAAGCTGTTTCAGGAGGGGTGTGATATGCTCTCTTCTTGGCGTTCCGAGGAGAATCCGCGCTGCACTGTTCATGGCAAGTTGCAGGGGATGTAAGGTGGCCTGAGGGAGTCCTTGTAGGATGGCGTTTGAATAATCAAAATGAGGAATGATGAGGGCTTGATAAATGGTGCGGAAGTTGCCTGGTTCGAGTAAAGGGCGTAGGTGTCTAAGGGATCTGATCTTGAAGTAGATCGCTCTTACAGTGTTGGCTATGTGTTGCTTCATGTTGAGGTTCTGATCCAATGTGACTCCGAGATAATGTATAGCTGATTTTACTTGCAATTCGGCGTTGTCCACTTCCAAGTAGCTGGGTGGAGTAAACTTGGGATTTCTGGAGATGAACAGGACCTCCGTTTTCTTGTGTTGGATGCGCAGATTTTGAGAGAGGAGCCATTTGGATATTGCGTTGAAACACTTAGTCAAGGGGGTAAGGTCTGGGCAGTCCAGGGATATTGGCAGGTACAGTAAGACATCATCTGCGTATATCATGCAACTCACATTGAACGATCTAATGATGTTACAGATAGGTTGGATATAGATGTTAAACATAAGTGATGATAGGGAGGATCCTTGAGGAACTCCTTGGCTTTGTAGGAATGGCTCGGATGTGGACCCGTTTGCTCGGACATATTGCCATCTGCCAGACAGGTAGGATCTGCACCACTCAAGAGCTGTTCCACTAATGCCTTTCTCTCTTAGCCGACCTAGGAGAATTTCGTGGCAGACCGAGTCGAAGGCTGCCGCTATATCTAAAAAGACGAGTGCAAAACCTTGACGTAAGTTGTCAATGCCTGAAATTATGGTGTCGAAAAGAGTTGTGAGTAGTGTTTCGACTCCGTGTGACTCTCTGAATCCATGTTGAGATGAATCTAGAGGGGCGTTGGTATCAATATGGTCTTGTAACTGTTTGTAGACTGTCTTTTCAATTATTTTAGCGAGCATCGGGATGCTGGAAATGGGTCTGTATGACTGCACCTTTTGAGGGTCTAATTTGGCGTTCTTCAGCAGCGGTCTAACGGAGGTCTGTTTGAGCGTGGAGGGGAAAGACCCGGTGCTAAAAGATAGGCCTATCAATTTAGCTAAGATTGGGGCGAGGTCACATCACAGATCTTTTATCCAGAATGCTGGACAGGGGTCCGAGTATGCAGTGGAGGTATTTAGGGTTGCGATAGTGTCTTCAATGGTTCTCTTTGATGGTGTGACAAAGGTAGTTAGAGATACTGATAACTCTTGTTCGTTGGGAGGGTCCGGTATCACCACTTTGTCGGTCTTGCACAGTTTAGATTGCATAAAGACGGCATAGTCCTGCGGGTGTATGGTTCCGGGGTGGGTTCTTTGGCAAGAGATTTGACCAGGTTGAAGAGGTTGTGTGGCTTGTTTAGTGACCGTTTCAGGGTGTTTGTGTGGTGTTGTTTCATCCTGTCTGTGACGGCCCTGCGATGTGTGTGTAAGTGCTGGGTGTATGCTGCTTGGTCACTGCTGGTACGTGACTTCCTCCAGCGCTTTTCCAATCTCCGTAGGAGGGTTAGTGAAGCCCTTAAGTCAGCTGTGAACCATGGTGCAGATGATCTTTTGTTTGGGGCTTTGGTTGATGAGGGACGAATTGCGATTGCACTGAGTTTGCTGTTCCATGCGGTGATTAGGTCCTCTAGGTTTTGTGAATTCTTATCAAGGAGTGTGTTCGTTTCGGCTAGGATACGTTCTTTGTTAAATGGGTGAAAACTTCTGGTAGTTGAGTTTGAGTTCATACTTGTGTCCACATTGGGTCTTTGTGGCTTGATGGGGGTCGGAATCTGGAAAGTGATGAGCTTATGATCCGACCATGGTACTGCTGTTAATGATAGCGTGATATTTTGTGCTTGTTGAAGCACTGTTTGTGGGGCGAATATGAGGTCGAGAATGTTGCCTTTTGTGTGTGTTGGTTCTTGTACCAATTGGGTATATCCCAAGATATCTAGGGCTTCTATGAAAGTAGCTGCTTGATTGTCCTGTAGGGATGGCAGGTTGAAGTCACCTAGGATCCAATTTGGTTTATTTGGGCCCTGGGTGTTGGATGCTATGTTTATGATATTGGAGAGGTTGTCTGGATCTGCAGAAGGCGCTCTGTAAATCAGGTTTATAGAGCAGGTGTTGTTGGAGATAGTCATTGTTTCAAGGGTATTGATGCTGTTGGATTCTACCATTTTGAACTGAAGGTCGGATCTGGTGAAGACGACAACTCCTCCTCCCCTTTTGTTCTGCCTGTGGCTGGTGAAAGCCACAAAGTTAGGTGGTAGTAGTTGATTGAGTATGGTGTTATCTTCCGGTGAGAGCCAGGTCTTGGTGATCATAATAATATCTAATTTATGATACGTTATTGTTTCAGTGATTGCTGGCCATTTTTTGCGAAGTGAGCGAGAGTTAATGAGTGCGCACTTCAGGCTGCTAGTGTATGGGCTTTTTCTTTGCTTGGCTTTCGAAGAATTTTGTAGTGGGATATGTACTAGGTGGTGGCGGTGTAGATAGCTAGTTCCATGATAGTGGTTGTGGGAGTCATTGGGCCATTTTCTTCCACCAGTCGAGACTGTTGGGATGTGATTTTGTGTTGTAAGTAGTGCCAGTGAGCTGGATGGCAAGATTGTAAGTAGAAGGTAAAGACTCATTAGGGTGCAGATTATGCGCTCCATTTTGAGTCTTTCTGAGCCAGGACAGGGGAGGCAGAGGTTTGTGTAAGGAGAGTGAGTTGGAGTGGCCACTGGCTAAGGATGTTTACTCAGGTGGTTGTTTCTACTGTGACCAGGAAGAGAGGGTAAGTGTCCTCTCCTAGTTGCGGGTTATAGCAGAGGTAAAGATCTACTAACAATGGTAATGGTAAGAATACAGTGATACACACAGTAGCAGTGGCAGGAAAGCAGTAAAGCTAGACAGTAGCAATAGTAGGAATAAGGTGATACTGACAATATCAGTGTGCCCTACATGACATTAGACTGTATGCCCTACTTGAAATTAGATCTGGTACTGGTACAGTGTTAAATAGCTAAACAGTAGCTAAGCAAATAGCTAAACAGTAGCAAGTTAAACAGTGGCAATAATGTGAATAAGGTGATACTGACAATAGCAGTGTGCTCTAATGACATTAGACTGTATTGCCCCACTTGAAATTAGATCTAGTGCTGGTACAGTGTTAAACAGAGCATATTATTACGGTGTGTATGTGCAGAGATTACATTTAATACTGGCAACAGTAACAATGGAGTATGGATAACAGTACAATGGTCTCTGGTTAACTGCAATCTCAATTGTAGAATACTGGCGACAGTATATCATTAATGTGCAGTGAGTTATATTTGCTAGCTTTATTTCCTATCCTGATGCAATGGATTTAAACTATTTAGGCACAAAGTTCAGTTTGTTTGTTTTTTGTTTTGTTTTTTATTATGGAGAGTCTGTTTAGATGGTTGTAGTAGGTATACTTGCGGTTGAGGAGTTGCAGTGAGGATGTGGTACGCAAGCTCAACCCTAGAGGAGCTCAGCTGTACTCTGTGGCAGATGCTGGTGGCGGCGTGGATTTCTCTTCAATGTTGTCTTGCCGTATTGTAGATCTTTGCTGGCCTTTGCCTAAGGGCCGTGCCAAAGGGCCCTCTTGCGCGGCCCTCAGGCGCGGGCCCGCAAGGCACGGGCACGCCTAACCGGCGCTCCTTTTTAACGGCACTGGGCTGCCCCGATTGGGCAGCAGGAGCAGTCTGTGACGTCGGGGGCGGCCCTGGAGGCGATGTTGGGCCTTCTCCCTCCTGGGAGAGCTGGTGGGCCGAAAAGGCCTTCCGGTGGTCAGGCGCTCCTTTTTAACGGCACCGGGCTGCCCCGATTGGGCAGCAGGAGCAGTCTGTGGCGTCGGGGGCGGCCCTGGAGGCGATGTTGGGCCTTCTCCCTCCTGGGAGAGCTGGTGGGCTGAAAAGGCCTTCCGGTGGTCAGGCGCTCCTTTTTAACGGCACCGGGCTGCCCCGATTGGGCAGCAGGAGCAGTCTGTGGCGTCGGGGGCGGCCCTGGAGGCGATGTTGGGCCTTCTCCCTCCTGGGAGAGCTGGTGGGCCGAAAAGGCCTTCCGGTGGTCAGGCGCTCCTTTTTAACGGCACCGGGCTGCCCCGATTGGGCAGCAGGAGCAGTCTGTGGCGTCGGGGGCGGCCCTGGAGGCGATGTTGGGCCTTCTCCCTCCTGCGAGAGCTGGTGGGCCGAAAAGGCCTTCCTGTGGTCAGGCGCTCCTTTTTAACGGCACCGGACTGCCCCGATTGGGCAGCAGGAGCAGTCTGTGGCGTCGGGGGCGGCCCTGGAGGCAATGTTGGGCCTTCTCCCTCCTGGGAGAGCTGGTGGGCCGCTGGACTGCTGTCTGCATCTTAGTTTTAAGCTTGTGTTTAGATCTTTAAGTTCTTTACTTACTAAGGGTTGCAGTTGATACTTTATACTAATAAAAGTGTATCTAATATGTTTAATATACCTTGTTCACCTGAAACTTAATTAATCACAGGTCCTTTGAAAGTTAAAAGGCAGTACTGTGGATTTCCTTGCCATCCTTCTTTGATTTATTAAATCAAATGCGATCATTCGTGATTTCTATTGCCAAATGGCCTCAACTTGCACCAGATCCTTTATGCCCCTAAGGACTAGGTCCAAAATAGCTTCCCTTATTGATGGTTCGTGAACCAGCTGTCCCAAGAAGTAGTCGTTTATTTCATCTAGAAACTTCCTAGCATGTCTTGCCGTGACACTGATCCAGCCAATACTGGAGTAATTGAAATCACCCATTATTACTGTGTTGTAACATTTGTTAGCTTCCCTGATTTCTTTCAGCATTTCATCATCCATCTGTTCATTCTGGCCAGGCGGTCGGTAGCACACCCCCACTGCAATTGCCTTTCCCTTTTTGCATGGAATTTCTATCCATAAAGATTCTGCAGATTATTTTGTTTCCTGCAAAACTTTAATCATATGTGACTCAATGCCCTCTCTAACAGAGCGCAACCCCTCCACCAATTTGATCTACTCTATCATTGTGATATAGTTTGTACACAGCTATCAGAGTATCCCATTGGTTGTCCTCCTTCCACCAGGTTTCTGAGATACAAATCATATCTAACCTCTCATTTAGAGCTACATATTCTAACTCACCCATCTTAATTTTTAGACTCCTAGCATTTGCATACAGGCATTTTAGAGGTTGTATTTCATTCATATTAATCATAGTTTGGGTTGTTCTTCCCAAAGTGCATAATTTTACACTTTCCACATTAAATTTCATCTGCCATTTGGATGTCCAGTCTTCCAATTTATCAAGGTCCTCTTGCAATTTTTCATAATTCTCTTGTGTTTTAATAACTTTGAATAATTTTGTGTCTTAGGCAAGTTTGATCACCTCACTCGTTATTCCCATTTCCAGGTCATTTATGAAGATGTTAAAAAGCATCGGGCCCAGCACAATTTCCTGTGGTATTCCACTATTCACCTTTCTCAGTTGAGAAAATTGGCCATTTAGCCCTACTCTCTGCTTTCTTTTAACTAGCTCCTGATCCACAATAGTATACTGCCTCCTATTCCGTGACTTTTTAATTTCGCCAAGAGTCTCCCATGAGGGACCTTGTCAAAGGTTTTCTGAATATCCAGATACATTAAAAAGACTGCCTCACCTTTGTCTACCTGTTTATTCATACCTTTAAAAAAAATAACACGGATTAGTAAGACGACTTTCCATGGCTAAATTCATGTTGATTTTCTCCCATTAAACCATGACTATCTGCATGTTCAGTAAGTTTATTCTTTATAATGGTTTCTTCTATTTTGCCCAGTACTGACGTCGGGCTCACCTGTCTGTAGTTTCCCCGGATCACCCTTGGAACTCTTTTTAAAAATTGACGTTACATTGGCAATTCTCCAGTCTTTGGATACTACTGATGATTTTTTTTTCTATTTATATTTTCTCCGGGAACAAGCAGGAAGTCAGTCCTCACATCTGGTTGACATCGGCACCGACTGAGCCCTCATGGAAGCATCCGCCCAGCTTTCAAAGAAAGCCTTTGGGAGATGCCACCATGCATGCATGGTCCCCTTCCCGCCCAAGGGTGCCATCTTGTTCAGTCAAATGACATAGCTAAAAGATAGAAAAAAACAAGATGGTAAAGGAGCCAATCCAAGGGTAAGAGGGAGGGCTGCGAGTACTGATTCTTGCTGTCCCTGGAGAACACCTGTTACAGATGAGTAACTACGCTTTCTCCAGGAACAAGCAGGAAGTCAGTCCTCGCATATGGGACTCCCCAGCTACAGAAAGCTGATAGCCATAATATGGGCTCCCTCATGGGGAGCCGCAAGCAGCAGCAATTGAGTCTGTGCCCACAGACCACAGTAGGACCCCCGTGTCCGATGAAACCAGCACTCCGGTAGCCTGAACACAGAATGGTCTGAGGGTAGGAGTTGCCTAAACACTGAAAAGGTTACGGAGCACAGCCTGGCCGAAGGCATTGTCTCGTTGGGACTTTCTTTCCAGACAGTAATGGGCTGCGAAGGTATGGACTGAAGACCAGGTGGTGGACCGGCAGATGTCTGCCATCGGGATGGAGTACAAGTTTGCCACCAAAGCCACCATGGCACTGACACGGTGCGCCATGACACGGCCTTCCAGTGGGAGCCTCGTCTGCTCATAAGCGAAGGCGATACAGTCCACCACCCATATGGACAATGTATGCTTGATCACTGCCTCCCCCAGCCTACTGGGTTGTAGGAGGTGAAAAGCTGAGAGGCTCTGCAGTGGCTCTGAGTGCAATGGATATATTAGGAAGAAGCCCTCTTACAGTCCAAGGTGTGGAGGACCGTCTCTACCCGACTGGAGTGAGGTCTTGGATTCTTGGTCGAGATGGAAGGGCGACCAGGAAAGCCACCTTCCAAGAGAGGTAGCGAAGGTGGCAGGTAGCCAGAGGTTCGAAGGGCGGGCAAGTGAGCTGCCCCAACTCTAGGTTGAGGTTCCATTCAGTTGCCGGAGGGCGAACTGGGGGCTTCCATAAGAACAGGCCCTGAAGAAAATGGGTCACCAACAGTTGGACCGAGAGGGGCTTACCTTCCACTGGATGGTGGTGCACCACCAGGGCACTAAGGTGTACTTGGAAGGAGTTAGACTTGAGCCTGGACTGAGAGAGGTGGAGAAGGTACTGTAACACCAGAGCCACTGGGCAGGAGAAAGGGTCAGCCCTGTGTTCGGTGCACCAGAGAACCTTCACTATTTGAGAGCATAAGCCTTCCTAGTAGAGGCCTTGCGAGAGGCCAGCAGAATGTCTTCCACCTCAATCAGAAGGTTGAAAGGGGCCAGAGTCACCGTCTCAGCAGCCACGCTGGCAGCAACAGGGACCCCAGGTAGGGGGTGCAGAAGAGAGCCCCCCTCCTGAGATAGTAGTCCCGGGGCGGTCACCAGGGGGATGGGGGTCTCCACCGTCAACTGTAGAAGCAGCAGGAACCACAGTTGCCTGGGCCACCGGGGAGCTATCAGGATGAGCAAGGCCCTGTCACGGAGGGTCCTGAACAAGTTCTTGGCGATCAGCGGCGTAGGAGGGAAGGCGCACATGAAGCCTTCTGATCATGAGACCAGGAATGCGCCTGCCGCCACTCTTGAGGGGTGGACCTGCCGGGGAGTAGAAGCAGGGCAATTGGAAGTTGTCCGGGCTGGTGAACAGGTCCATCACGGGTTCCCCCCAGTTGGAAAAGCCGACTGGCTATCCTGGGGTCCAGCTGCCATTCGTGCAGCTGGAGAACTCTGCTGAGCCTGTTGGCCAACGGGTTGTCCTGACCTGGCAGGTGTACTGCCCGCGGGAGGATACCCTGTTGGATTGCATAGGAGCAGAGGGCCAGTGCCTCCTGGCAAAGGGTATGAGACCCCGTGCCTGCCTGCTTGTTCATGTAGAACATCGCCACCTGGTTGTCCATCTGGACCAGCACCAGTTGATGACGCAGGTGGTGGCAGAAGACCTTCAGGGCTAGGTATATGGCTCGGAGCTCCAGGAGGTTGATCTGCTGGGTGCTCTCGTCTGGTGACCAGGCGCCCTGAGTGCAGAGATCTCTGCAGTGCGCTCCCCAGCTGAGCAGGAAGGCATCCGTGATGAGGACACTTGAGGGGTTTGGGACCTGAAAGTGCATGCACGCCTCAAGATGCTGGGGAGTCTGCTACCAGACCAGAGAATCCGCCAACTGGCGGATCACAGCAACTCTGTCTCGGAGGCAGCCCATGGCCTAAGACCACTGGGCCTAGAGACACCAGTTCGCCGCCCTAATGTGGAGGTGAGCGTTGGGGGTGACGTGGACCGTGGAGGCCATGTGCCTGAGAAGCCGAGCGGGCACCGAGGGACGGTACTATACGTCCCGAGCCAGAGTCCTGAGATGATCGGCTCGGTCCCTGGATAAGAAAGCCTTCAACTGGAGAGTGTCTATCTTTGCCCCAGTGAACTCCAGACACTGTATTGGGAGGAGGTTAGACTTGCGGTAGTTTATGACAAACTCCAAGTGTTGCAGATGCTGGATGGTGCGTGCGGTGGCTTGCTGCACTTCTGAGGCCGAGCCTCCCTTTATGAGCCAGTCGTCCAGGTAGGGAAAGACGAGGACCCTCTGGAGCCAGAGGAAGGCGGCCACGACTGCCAGGCATTTTGTGAAAACCCTTGGGGCAGAGGCTAGGCCGAAAGGGAGCACCCTGTACTGAAAATGCCTGCCTCCCCCTATGAACCACAGGTATTTATTTATTTACAGTTTCTTTTATACCGCACTATTCGACATCAGCGCGGTTTACAATGAACAGAAACTACACTTACCAAATATTGATCAGTGCTTACAATGAACAGCTGGGTATACATTAAACAGGTTTACATTCAACAGGTTTTATAAACAGAGGAACATAATAACTATGTACAAAAAAGGTACTGTCTGTGGTTGGGGTAGATGAGGATGTGGGTATATAAGCATCCTTGAGGTCTAAGGAGCATCTCCCTGCTGGAGGTATGGCAGCAGTGTTTCAAGGAAGAGCATCTTGAACTTCTCCCTCACCAGAATTTGTTGAGATTGCGCAGGTCGAGTTTGAGCCTTAGGCCCCTGTCCTTTTTGGCACGAGGAAGTACCTGGAGTAGAACCCCTTGCCCTTGAGATAGTGGGGCACTAGTTCCACTGTTTTGTCCTTGAGAAGACCTGCCAATTCCTTCAGAAGAAGGTCCCGGTGGACGGTAGACCTGAGGGGCTCTCCTGGGAAATAAGGGGGAGGTGTCTGAGTCAGGTGGAGGAGGTAACCCTCCCTGACTACCCGAAGTGCCCAGGAATTGGTGGTGATGGACCTCCACCTCTGGGCATAGAGAGCCAGATGTTCCCCTGTGGGCTGCTGATCTCCTTGGGGTAGATAGGCTATGCTCAAGGAGTCAAAAACTGTAGCCAAGCTTGGCGGTGTGCACCAATGCCTGCCACCACTACTCAGCTGCTGACTTGAACCTCTCATAGGCTGCTCGAGACATGAATTTGGAGCATTCACGGACTGCTTTGGCCAGGTTCTTGAACCGCTGCAGGGGTTCCTCGGAGAGACCAGCTGAGAACCCGGCGAGTTCCTTCGCCAGGTCTCTCAGGTACATGCCCATGTACAGCTAGTAGGCCTGGACGCGGCCGATGAGCATTGAATCCTGGTAGCACTTTCTGCTGAGGGTATCCAGGGTGCAGGCATCCCTGCTGGGGGGCACCGAGGAGTGCGTCTTATGGCTTTTTAGCTGACGCATGGCCGACTCCACGACCATGGAGTTGTGTGACAGCTGTGACTTCTGAAAGCCCAGACTCCGGCAGACTCGATACATCGAGTTGAGCCATTTCTCACCACCGGCACAGAGGCCGGTGTCTCCCATATTTGGAGCATCAGCCATTCCAGGATGGGACGGATGGGCACTGTGAGTGATTCCCACGGAGGGATCTCGTACTGGAGGATTTTCAACTCATCCACCCAAGGGTTCTCCTCTGACTCGGTCGTGAACGCCAGGGCCTTAGACATGTCCTTGACAAAATCAAGGAAAACCATGTCCTTGGGCGAGGACCGCCATCAAGCCTCCGAGACGGAAGTGTCAAATGGGACATCACAGTAGCGACTGGTATCGGGGGACTCCTCATCCTCCGTCTCCCACTTGCAGTAGTCCGTCGAGGACTCATAGGAGGGCTGTTCCGTGTGCCTCGGGGCCCCTGATGCCCTGCAACCAGTGCCCGGCAAACTTGCTGGGGATGACCGCGGTCCTGTCAAGCGGAATTCGGATCGCGACCTCAGCTGAGGATAGACTCGACCTCCGGGGATGTCTTGGACGTCGAAGGCCCGGTGATCGGGGCGGATGAACCGATCGTGCTGGACAACAGCGCCTGCTGCTGATGTATGAAGGCAGACAAACTGCGCTCCAGGGCTGCCATTCTGGACTCCAGACCAGAAGGCTCTGCAGTCTTCTGCGTGGGCACCAAGGGACTCAGACCAGATGCCGGCTCCCCCAAAGGGGATCCTCGACAAGGATAGTGCCTGGGGACCGAGGCTGGTCCGCAGTCGGATCCTTCCAGGGGACCTTCGCAGGCCGCTCCTTCTTGGACGAATGTCTCACACTGCGGGACCGGGACCAGGGAGCACCCGACCGGTCGGAACCATCCAAGGATGCCACCTTTGAGGGTTTTTTCTTCCTGGGTTTCCTCGAGTGTGACCCCCTTTCTGAGGGCACATGACAAGGCTCGGGCTTGGAAGGCCCCACCCAAGATGTCAGGGCCTCAGACAAGGCCTTGGCCATTGGAGGCACTGGGGACTTGGGGAAAAAGAACTTATCGTGCTGCTGCTGGCGGCTCTTGAGGGCCTTACTGAACATCCTCTTGCAGAGACCACAGGCTGCCGGGTCTTGGTCTGGCCCAAGGCAGCGGAGACAGCAGTCATGTGTGTCGGTCAAAGACATGATTTTAGAGCACCGGTCACACTTCTTAAAGCCACTGGTAGCCATGGGGGAAAAATGTACCCCTGCGAGGTCGAAGACTCTCCAGGCTGCCAGTGGGAGAATAAAAGACGCGAAGGCGCCAGGAAAAGAAAAGAATGAGAGACTACAAAAATACACCCAACTCGATGCCGAGGCAACGAGGTCGGTAGGTGGGAATTGTACCGGTGCAATACCAGAGGTGAGTATGAAACTCTGAGAGAAAAATCAACTTTTTCCGGGGACAAGTCAGACAAATGTCTGAAGGGTTCCGCAGGAAAAAAAGAGACTGAGCAAGATAGCACCCTTGGGCAGGAAAGGGACCCAAAGAACACCTGTTACAGTTGAGTAACTACGCTTTCTTGAGGTTTACCAAAGTAATACAAAACAACAAAATTATATATAATGCTTAACACAAAGCAACCTCTGGATTGGGCCTAAGCCCACACTATATAAAGGAAAGAAGCACATCACATGATACACCACAGTAAAAAAAAAAATTTACAATCAAGTGAGAACGTTAGCCCTTCTCACCACTGCATAGCACCATAATACATTATTGCCCGTAAATCAGTCCAGCAGATATCTACATAAGAAGGCATAAGAAACAAAATTCTAACTATTAACACTTTCTACATTAGGCCATTCCTGAGCCTGAATCAATGCCAGCAATTGGAAGAGTTCAAAAAACATATAATCTCTTCCCATACATTTCACCAAACATTTCCTCAGATGTTTAAGGAAAAAGGTTATACCCAATTGTAACTCTAGGCTCCAGCTGGAGAAAGCCTTTCCGAACTAATTGAATCTTCACAGAATCATCAGGATATACCCTCACTCTATGTCCGTGGAAAGGGGTCAATCGCTTTTTAAAAAAGGTGGAAAACACATTCTCCCTATCATAGAGACTCTGAAAGGAGGCCACCACGGTTGCCCTATTAGTGATCTCCTTAACAGAAGTCATCAGGAGAGTTGTTAAATCACCTTCTAATAATTGAAGGGAATTACCACCACCAATGTTCTTTATAGAAGTAACATAATATGCATTTAATATAATTGGGTGGCTAGTCCCCTCTAAATGTAATACAGTAATCAAATAACTTTTTAGCATCTCCATAGCGGAGATCCTACTACAGTAAAGAAAATTTCACTAACCTAAGATTTAGTAACTTCAGAGCATTTTCTAACCTTTCCACTTTATTTTTTAATACAAATTACCCTTCACAAGAGCAATATTCAGGCCCTCCAGGCTCTGGATTTTACCCCTAGTGTCACTAATTAAAGTAAATCAATCCACAATGAACAGAGCATTCTCACTCTACGCCCCAGCCCTATAGAAAAATCTACCTAACTCTCTAAGAGAAATTAAAAACACAATTCAGAAAATATCTCAAATCATTCATCTTTTCAGACTACTACCAGCTTAAGCAACCTACCATAGACCACATAAACACTTAGTTATCAATCACAATGACCATCCTCCCATAACATAACTGTTGTATTATACATGTTTCAGATAATTCTAACATAATATTCCATGTCAGTAATGATTATGTCTTGTGTAAATAGTTTAAGCAACATTAATGTTTTTATTTGCAACTGTTCTCTGTAAACCGCTTTGAGTACCTAGATAAAGCGGTATATAAAATAAATAAATAAATTTAATTAATTAATTGACCCCTCGTGTGACTTCAACTCCTCCTTTAGGGAGCCCAACTTATCCACAGTCTCTCCCGAGAATTTATACAATTGAGATAGACAGCAGGATAAGAATACCTCATCTTAGCCATCATACACCATATCTTCACGTTAGTAACTTCCCTGGGGGAGGTGGGGTCAGTGGAATAGAGGTGTCCCTAATTAAAACCCCAGGAAAACTCACCAGTTTAAGGGGAGTAATAGATGGAACATTAATATCCGCTCC
This sequence comes from Ichthyophis bannanicus, assembly GCA_033557465.1. Lineage (NCBI taxonomy): Eukaryota > Metazoa > Chordata > Amphibia > Gymnophiona > Ichthyophiidae > Ichthyophis > Ichthyophis bannanicus. Next base: position 44,437,299 of record CM066033.1, on the reverse strand, counting down.
CATTCCAGCCCACTACAGATGATTATTTTTAATGATAGTTCACAGGTTGCTGCAATCTCATATTTCAGTTCTTTCAACACCCTCGGATGTATACCATCAGGTCTAGGTGATTTGCTACTCTTCAGTTTATCAAATAGTTGTAGGACATCTTCCCGGTTTATTGATATTTCTTTCAGTTCTTCTGATACCGGTGCCTGAAATGGTATCTAAAAGTGATGTATCTTCTCTACATCTTCAGTAAAGACCGAAGCAACAAATTCATTGCGTCTCTGCTATGGCTTTGTCCCCTCTTAGTGCCCCTTTTACTCCTCTATCATCTAATGGTCCAACTGACTCTCACAGGTTTTTTTTTCTTTGAATGTACTTGAAAAGTTTTTATTATGCATTTTTGTTTCCACTGCAAGCTTTTTTTCAAATTCTCTCTTTGCCTGCCTTATCAATGCCTTGCATCTAATTTATGTTGTTTCCCATTTTTGTCCTTTGGCTCCTTTTTCCATTTCCCGAAAGATACTTTTTTGGTTACTACGGCTTCTCTGACCTCCCTTTTAAACCATGCTGGGAGTTTTTTGGCCTTCCTTCCACTTTTCTTAAAGTGTGGAATATGTGTGGTCTGGGCTTCCCAAGATAGTACTTTTAAACAACTCCCATACTTGTTGTAAATCTTTAATCTTTGCAGCTGCTCCTTATAGTTTTTTTCTTAACTATTTTCCTGTTTGTTGTAGTCTCCATTTTGAAAGTTAAAAGGTAGTACTGTAGATTTCCTTCCCATCTTCCCTCCATTTATTAAATCAAATGTGATCATGCTATGATCAGTATTACCAGACGGCCCCAACACTCTTATCTCTTGCAACACATCCCATGTTCCACTATGGACTAAGGTCCAAAATAGCTTCCCCTTTTGTCGGTTCATGAATCAGCTGCTCCAAGAAGCAGTCATTTATTTAATCTAGAAACTATCTCCCTAGCATGTCCTGCTATGACATTGACCCAGTCGATACCAGGGTAATTCAAATTACTCATTTATTACTGTGCTGTAACTTTTGTTAGCTTCCCTGATTTCTTTTAGCATTTCATCAGTGGAGGAGTAGCCTAGTGGTTAGAGCACTGGTTTGGTAACCAAGAGACAAGGATTAGATTCCCATTAGCACTCGTCGTTTCTTTGGGCAAGTCACTTACCCCTCCATTGCCTCAGAGGAAAGGCCTGGCAATCTACTTCTGGTCACACTGCCAGGAAAATGCAGTAGGTGCTGGGTCGCCAGGAGTCTGCATTGACTCTAAGGCACACATTGCTTTGCATTTTGCATCCCTCTGTTCATTCTGGTACACCCCCACTGCCATCGCCTTCCCCTTTTTATATGGAATCTATAGAGCTTCTACAGTGTACTTTGTTTCCTGCAAAACCTTAATACTGTATGGCTCTATGCCCTCTCTAACAGAGTACAATCCCTCCACCAACTTGAATCTACCCTATCATTGCGATATAGTTTGTACCCCGGTATCACAGTGTCCCATTGATTGTCCTCCTTTGACCAGGTCCCTGAAATGCCAATTATATCTAACCTTTCATTCATATATTCCAACTCTCCGATCTTATTTTTTTTAGACTTCTAACATTTGCATACATGTATTTTAGAGGTTGTATTTTATTCATATTAATCTGGTTATAAGTTGATGGGGTAATTTGGAATCTTTCAGCTCTGTCTGCTGTGTATTTCAGGGCATCTGGGTTATTTATATCTTTATTGGAACCTCTCTATCGGGATGTCCTAACTTCCCTCTTTTGCTAGTATCGTTCAAGGATACATTCTTCTGAACCATGCATTCTTGGGCAACAGTCTGCTTTCTCCTATTATCTAGTTTAAAAGCTGTTCAGTCTCCTTTTTAAAGTTAATGATAGCAGCCTGGCTCCATCCCAGTTAAGGTGGAGCCCATCCTTTCGGAAAAGCCCTTCCCTTCCCCAGAAAGTTGCCCAATTCCTAACAAATCCAAAATTCTCTTCCTTTCACTATCACTATCATCCACATATTGAGATTCCAGAGCTCTGCCTGCTTGCCTCTTGGGTCCTTTGCATGGAATGGGAAGCATTTCGGAGAATGCTACTCTGGAAGTTCTGGATTTGAACTTCCTACCTAAAAGCCTAAATTTGGCCTCCAGAATCTTCCTCGTACACTTTCCTCTGACATTGGTACCAACATGTACCAAGACAGCAGGCTCCTCTCCAGCACTTTCTGAAAACCTTATCTAGGTGGCACGTGAGGTCTGCTACTGTTGCACCAGGCAGGCATGTTACCAGGTGATCCTCAAATCCACCAGCCACCCAGCTATCTACATACCTAATGATCAAATCACCAACTATAACGGCCGTCCTGACCTTTCCCTCATGGACACATGTCCCTGGAGAAATCTCCTCGGAGTAGCCACAGGATCACTTCCTGCTACACCAAGGTGATGCCCTCCTTTCACGTAATCTCTCTCCTCCATGGCAACAGAGAGACTGCCAGACTCGAGGTGGGACTTAAGTACTCTGTCTGTCTCTTCTGTATGCCTCTGTTTTGGTTTGTCGAGATAGTTATTTGCTTACTTAAAGTTGCTAGGGATAATTGTACATAACACAAGTATACATAGTAGGTTTAAAGTATGTTGTTCACATCTAGATTAATTTCAGGGCCTTAATTAAGCTATACCTGATTAGAAGAACCAGCTACACCTGAAAGCAAATTTGACTACCTCTGTCCCTGTAAAAACTGTAAGAGCCTATAAATCTAAGATTATGCCTGAGGTGGGTGGGAAACATTTAATAGAAGCTCTCTTTCTAAAACAGTGCCCTGTGTGACTTTGAAAAACGCAGAACTTTAAAAAAGTCTCTTCTTTGAAACACTGCTATTAGGATTCTTCATAATGCTCACATATTGAACTAACTTTCCACTCTCTTCACGACTCCACATTGGCTTCCTGTTTTTTACAGACTCATATTTAAATTGTTTCTAACACACAGAGCACTTTTTACTGAGAGCCCTCTATATCCGGCCAAGTTGGTAGTTCCTTATTGACCTATCAGGACTCTATCAGCCCACTATTCAAAGGCATTTACATGGTTAGTACTGCTAAATATCCACGGGTACCGCTGCTACACACCCTGATGCTAACCAATTAGCAGCGGGGTGTTTCAGGGGTGGTGATTTTCAGCCACTGCCCGCTTATCCCTCAGTGGCAAAAGTTAGGCACATTAAAGGCTGTCCTATTAGCTTCCTGCTTCGGTGGCTGACCCCAATATTCATTGCCAGTGGCCAGAAATAGCCCAGGCCTTGAATAGCCAGGTTTAGTGCTGCCTTCCACCTCTTACATTCAACATGAAGATATGCTTTGCTCTGCTTTTACAGACTGGGAGCCCCCTCCCCTCTATATATGAAATTCTCTTCCACACTATCTTAGGAAGCAATCCTCCCTTGCCTGAATTAAGTGTAGATTAAAAAATGTTACATTTCGATCAGGTTTTTGCCTCATAACCTGAGCTTAGCTTGGCTTTGGACTGACCTTTGATGGCTGTCTGTTCCCTTTATTTTTATTGTACTCTCCATATTGTATAATCTTCTTCCTCTCCATTTTTCCTGCTGATCTCACTGTAAAGCTATCTTATTATACAGGCCTTGGCCTTTTTATTGTGAGCAGTTTTGGTATTTAATTTATTGACAGATTTGCAATACCACGTTTCTTTTTTTCCATGTACTGTTTATTGAACAATCCAGCATAATACAGCAAAATATTTATACTCTTATTCAATATCTCCCTGCAATCCCCCTACTCACCTTCCCCCCTTCCTTTCCCCCCCCCTCCCCATCCCTTCCCGCAAAAAACTTACACCATACATTTGGGCATAACACATTCTAATTCACCCATAGTTTTACTTAAAACACTACAAGTGAACATTCCCCATAGCTCCTTTTCCTCGAGGGAGAACATATCGGTTAGTCAACGCAGAAGCAGAGACTTACAAGTTATGCATACTTTCTCTCCACTTTGTCTGCACTCTTATACTCCATTTCCCTCCCTCCACATTCTCTTGATCACCCAATGAAGGAGTCGGGCATTCTCCCCTTCCACCTCCCTCCGTTCTCTCCATTTAATGTATGGGCCCCATAAATTCTGAAATCCCAGTAGCCTCTTTTGGTGCAAAGCTGTGAGATGGAAGACCTAAACATGTACACTTTGGAGAAGAGGAGGGACAGGGGAGATATGATTCAGACCTTTAAATACTTAAAGGGATATAATGAACAAACAAACCTCTTCCAAAGACGGGGAAGCTGTAAAACTAGAGGGCACAACAGGAAGCTGCAAGGTGGTAAATTGAAAGGCAATGTCAGGAAATACTTTTTCACGGAAAGGGTGGTGGATGCTTGGAATGCCCTCCCGATGGAAGTGGTGGGGGCAAACACGGTGACGGAATTCAAAATGGCATGGGACAGACACAGTGGATCCCTTTACAGCAACAGGATAAAATCGAAATAAACTGAACCATCTAATTTCTCAACAAATAGGGGTGTCCTGCATGGAGTGGTGGGCTCACCCCTAAACAGGGACATGGGGAGGGGTGGCCTGCACAGAGCGGCAGGTGCACCTACTCTTGCCATTGTGCTGGGCAGACTAGATGGACCATGCTAGTCTTTTATCTGCCGTCATTTACTATGTTACTATATTATGCATAGCTATTCCACTTTCTCTTTAATCTCATCCAAAGTAGGTATCGTCCTTGTTCTCCACTTCCACGCAATCAGTTGCCTGGTTGCCATACACACTATACCACCCCGGCCCTGGCCCCGTTTCTCCCCATCTTCCTCTTTTATATTGAGCAACACTAAGCAAGGTCCCAGCCCCACCTCTACCCCCATCACCTTTTCCACCCATTTCCCCAATCCCCGCCACATGGGACCTAGCAAAGTACATTCCCACCAGATGTGTATAAATGATCCTTCACTACCATACTCATGCCAACACCCAGCTGATCCTTCCTGCCACCTTTGCAACCTCTGGGGAGTCAGGTACCATTGGTACAGGATTTTATAATTATGCTCCATTATACTACTGGATACCACACCCTTAAGTAATCCTTTGCAAACCTGTTCCCCATCCCAGCTTTTATTAAGGTCCACCTTCCATGCCCTCCTGTGAGCCTATGTATCACTTTTTTCTCTGACTCCATGGCCTGGTATAGCTGGGATATGAGCCCCTTCACTGTCCCCCTTTCAAAGAGCCCATCAATATCTCCCCCCTGAGGACCATCCCCCAGCTTTGCAACCTCTTTACTGAAATGAAGTGCCTGAATATATCGATATTGATCCGCATTCGATAGCTGGTATTCCAGTTGTAGATCCTCAAACCTCACCCATTCCCCAATGGCCTTAAACTGCTCCTCTACTCTCTCAACCCCATTCCAGCCCATCTCCGGAATGTTGGGTCCGAAACTTCCGGAGGAAAATCAGAGTTATCTACCAGCGGTGTAAACTTAGAGCACCCCTGGGGCCCGTACCATCTATCCTGCCATTTCCGCCAGCTCCACAGAGTGAGAGTAACCAAGGGGTTCCCCTGCTTCCTCCTGAAGGGGTCCCCCCCCTCTAAGCCATATAGCATTCCTCAGGTCCAGTTTATGGTCAATTCCGTGTCCCTCCATCTGTACCCACTCCGCTGAACTCCTCAAATCCCATTCAAACACTGCTCGGACACGTGCTGCCTCATAGTATCGAGCCACCGCCGGAACCCCCATCCCCCCTAACTTTTTGTTAGCGCACAAAATATTTTTTGCTAAACGGGGTTTTTTCCCTTTCCAAACGAACTTCATGATCCTGGCTTGCACTTTCCTTAAATACCCGACCGGGACCTCTATAGGCAGATTCATAAACAAATACAAAAAAGTCTAGGAACCACCATCATCTTCACCAAATCTACCGTCCCAGCCAAGATATTTCATACCTTCCCCATTCCTCTAAATCTTGGAATAGTTTATTTCTAACTGCCACATAGTTTTCTTGGAACATTTTATCATGTGCCGCTGTGATTTGCACCCCTAAGTATCTAATACTATTCTTAGCCTATCTAAAGGGGAACAGTTGCTTCAGACGGTCCTCCTCAGCTTTTTTTATAGTCAGATTCAATATCTCCAACTTCGTAACGTTCATACAAAACCCGGACACTTCTTCATATCCGCTAAGTTCCTCCAGGATCGCGCCTAATCACCGCTCCAGGTCAGTGATAAAAAACAACATGTCATCTGCAAACAGTGAGATCTTGTGAGATTGCCGGCCCACTTGCACCCCGGCGATATCCCCCCGGACCAGCACTCGCTGGGCCATGGGCTCCATCGCCAGTATAAACAGGGGTGACAAGGGGCATCCCTGCTGCGTGCCTCTGTTCAGTTCAAACACCCTCATGATGGAACCATTAATCTTCAGACATGCCATAGGCCTGTTGTATAGAATCCAAACCCACTTCAGGAACGCCTCCGTTATTCCAACCTTCCTTAGCACCGCAAATAAAAAAATCCCAACTCACCCTATCTAATGCCTTCTCGGCATCAACTGCTAAAAGAGCCAATCCTTCCCCCCCTTACTCCTTCCCCCCCTTCCCCCACATTATATTCAGGGCCCTCCGGATGTTATCGGATGTATATCTCCCAGGGACAAACCCCGATTGGTTATGGTGTATCAATCTGCTCAAGTGCATCATCAATCTATTTGCCAGAATTTTTGTGAATATCTTAAGGTCTCCCCCTAACAGGGAAATAGGCCTATAGGAGCCGCATTCAACTGGGTCCTGCCCCTCCTTGTGTAGGATACTGATCCCTGCCAGATGCATTGATACTGGCATCATGGTCTCTTTATTAAAGGAGTTGTACATTCTTACCAGAGGCCCAACCAGGACTCCTGCAAAGGTTTGTCAGACGGCTGCCTAGGGTGAGAACTTACACAATCTTGACGATGCATATATTCATATGATTCTTGCAAGGTATTGTGGGTATTGTAGTTCATTCACCCCCAAACACAGCTGATGACAATAATTTGAGTTGTGAAACCAAGTGGTAAGATCAATAAAATACTTCTTTTATTGATGGGGTTTAATTCACCCAGCACATGTATGCTTGATAGCACTATAAATGAGGTTACTTGCTTGCAGTGTTTAAATGGATAACAAAAAGTCACAAAGTAAACCAGAAAAACTTCAGCTTGTCAGGCAATTAGCTAATGTTTTCTTAGCAAATAATTACGAAATACAAAGGCACAACGAAAAGAATAAACTTTGCTGGTTAGGTTAACTTCTGCTTATTTTCCACGCTGATCTCAGCAGTGATTCTCCCTTGCTCACACACACAATCAGGTGCAGCCCTAATTACTATCCATGGACCAGCTGAAAGCCTTTAGCTGGCTGGCTGCTACTGTGTGAGCCCAAATCCTGCTTTAAGAGCTGTTTGCAGTGGAAATAAAGAACAAAGTTAGGTTTCTTTGTGATGGCTGATGTGTTTGCTCATAGAAAACTAGCAATAGCATTTAGATAAAGAACAGTCCATGTAAATAGTTTCATCTGCTGTATTTCCCCCTGCATCAACAAACATAGGGTCAATATCATACATTGACCCAGATGAGTCTTTCATTAAGGCACTATCATGAGAATGCTTATTCCCTTGCTGCCATTCTCTATTATAGATAGGGTCTGGATCAGTGTTCATACCTGAGCCTCTCCTGCTATCATTATTCCTCTCTGTATAGCCTGGCCAATATGTAATCCAATTCTGATGTCCAGCCTTCCAATCTTGATCCCTGGACACTGGATCTTCTCTCACATACCTTCTGGCCTTGGTCTGAAAGTCCCTTCCACATGCAGTCTTCTCTCTTCCAGGTAGCCACTGGTGATTCCTATCTCTGCCACTCCATTCCTCTGGCTGAATCCAGTCCAATGGACTCTGCTGGCTTTTGGAATACCTCCCAGTATGAGTACTGCCTTGGAATCTCCCAGACCTTCCAATGGCCTTTCTTCTCTTCCTTCCAGAGAGTTTCCTTCTCTCTCTATCTGCTTGGCTTGGCTTCTGTTTCTCCAGGTGATACTGGTGCTTGTAGCCGTTGCTGTCTCTGTATCTCTTCCTCCCTCTGTAGCTGTTATCTGAAGAATAATCTCTATTCTTATTCTTTCCTAATGTGTGCTGCTCCCTAACACAGCGCAGCTGTCTTGAATCAGGCCCTGCCCTTTGAGATGAGTGCTTAGGGATTACCTCATAGCTCTCTTGATTGCACACACATTTCCTCACTTCAGCCCCTCTCATGGCTGCTGGAAAACCTGGTGCATTCTGGGACTGGTAGTCTTTTATGTGAAAACTCTGTTTTCTTGCTTCTACCAGAACTGACAGGTTGCTTGTTCAGAGTCACATCATCTTTTTTATAGCTCCTCCCTGAGCTATGATAAGCTTCCTTATCACAGGTTTTATAAAACTTATTTGGGTACCCGTCTAACCCAGGCGCTTTATGTCCCTGCAAGCCCTTAATCACTAATAGTGTTTCTTGTTCTCCAATCGCGTTCGACAGTTCCTCTGCCTCCTCACTAGTGAGCTGTTGAAGTGTAGTCCCCTCCAGGTAATCCTGTATCTTCCCCACCTCGGCAGGGCTCTCAGATTTGTCCAGTTCTACCAGGAACTCTATACTCCTTTCTTCTATCTCTTCCCCTCCCCACCTTACCTCCCCCTTCCTATCTTTAATTTTAACTAAATTGTTCCTTGTTTTCATTTTTTTTACTTTGCGTGCAATCATCCTCCCGGTCTTGTTACTGAATTCAAAACTTTTTTGCTTCAGCATAGTAAGTTTATGTCTAATATCTTGCATGCGTAGTTCGCTCACCTCCCCCCGCAACCCCTGCAGTTCCCTCCTCAGCTTTACATCCGCCGGCCTCTTTTTTAGCTCTCTCTCCACTTTCTCAATTGCCGCCAGCAATACAGTTTCTTGCTGCAACTGCATCTTTTTGACGCGCCCCCATCGCTATAAGATGACCCTGTACCACCGCCTTCAGACAGTCCCAAATTATGCCCGGGGAATAGTCCCCCGTATTATTCAATCTTATATACTCTACTATTCCTTCCGTGATCTTCCGCACAACCTGTTTATCCTCTAGTTAGGGATTCATTCAACTTCCACCATTTTCGGTTAACACGCGGGTCCCCCATTTGGAGATTGCATACCACTGGTGCATGATCCAACCACGTCCGTTCTCTGATCTCACTTGAACCTACCCCTGATAAAAGGGAGTGGTCCAGAAATATCATGTCTATTCGGGAGTACCCCCCATGCACAGCAGAAAAGAAGGAATAATCCCGCTGTACCCCATTCACTTCCCTCCATACATCCACAAATCCATTCTTTTTAGCAATTTTTTCAGGCCAATTCTATGCTGCTTAGGCATGGAGGACGCTCCCTTGGAGGTATCTATTTGGGGATCTAAGGTAACATTGAAGTCTCCCCCATAATCACACTCCCCTCACTCTGGGCAAGCAGTACCTTATAAAGCTCCCAGAAGAATTCCCCTTGATTAACGTTTGGGGCATACGCATTCACCAGGGAGTATGTCTTTTGACCCCATTGTAATTTAACTATCACATACCTTCCCTTTTTATCTCAAATTATTTCCCCTACCTGTCCTAGAATTTTTGCCGACAATAAGATCCCCACCCCTCCCCTCTTTTTTTCAATTTTATTGGAGGCGAAGAACTGCTGGGGGTATTGAGGATGCCTTACACAAATCTCATCACTGGAAAGAAGGTGCGTCCCTTGGACGTAGACGATATCACCCTTCAGTCTTGCGCACTCCTTCATTAGCATTTGTCTCTTTCTATAAGAGTTGAGGCCTCTGGCGTTCACAGTTACCAGGTAATAGCGTTATTTCTGGCATTTACAATGATTCACTTCAGTGCCTTTGTCCCTATCCTTACCTATATTCCCTCCTCCCTCCCTTCCCTCCATCCCTCACCCCCACCCCCCTTCCCCCTTCCCCCTCCACCTAACCCCCCCACCCAATCCCACCCTTTTCCCACGGATCCACTACTTAGATCCTCACTGGTGACATGAGGTCCGACGAACTCCTTCTCCTCACCTATATATCATCCCCACAGGAGACATATTAAAACATCCTTTTTTTTTTCTCCTTCTGTTTTTGTTTTGAAACCTCGTCTTCTCCCCTTTACCCTCACAAGGGTAAAATCTTCAATTCCTCCCCTTATTTGGCACACTTCTCACCTATATAGGAATTCCTCCTTCATTCCTATCCAAACCTCCCTTTGTGCCTTAAGCCTTATCCCAATCATACCCCAACATATTAACCACATAATTGCAATACTTTTCAGTCTCTCATTTTATCATATTCGGGCGCCTCAATCATTTTTCTCCTCCTGATACATGGCTCCACTGTTGCTGCGGGCTCTTGCTAGGAACCACTTTCTCCTGGGACAGAGGCCGTGCAGCCGGTGCCACCGATAGATCGGCCCATCCAGCTTGCTGCATGCTTGCAACCGCAGCCTCCACCGAATGGACAGTCACAGTTTTTGTATTTATTGTATATTGTAGCCCCACTGGGAACAACCATTGGTATCTCACATTCTCTTCTCAGTTTCTTAGTCACAAGTTGGTATTCAATGTTTCCTTAGAGTTAGGCTTGCTATATCTGCAAAAACTTCCACCTCCATTCCCTGCCATTGGATCTTGCCCATCTTCCTGGAGGCCATCATCACCATCTCCTTAGATCTGTATTCATGCAAGCATACCACCACATCACGCACTTTATTTTCTCTTTGCGGCCCAAGCGCTCTGTGAGTTTGGTCTACAGTTAGGCACACGCCTTCCACTGCCATGCCTGCCACTTTCAAGGCCTCTCTGCAGAAGTCCTCTGCCATAGAGATATAGTCCACATTGCCCTCTCTTTCCAGCAGGCCCCTTATTTGCCCTCCGAGACCTGTTTTCTAAATCTTCTACCTTTTGCCACAGCTCCTCCTGTGCCTCCGACACAGAATCCAAATGCGCTTCTAAGGGGGACCATCAGCCCTCTTGCTCTTCCACCTTGTTCTCTACTTTCTCCACCCGAACTCCCATCGTGGCCATATCAGTTTTTACCTCCTGGAGCCAGCCCTGCTGCACTTCTTTCTTCAGCGCACTGAATTCCTGCCGAGTGGAGTCAAACCACTCTTTCAACTCTTCCCGCAGTGCCTGGATCTCACTTGGTGTGCCGCCAGCAGCTCCATTCGCCTCCATCCCGCCAGGATCGCTACCGCTTGTCGCCATTTTCCCCACGTGACCTTTGGCTCCCGCAGCACTCTTAAACGCAAAAGCTTTAAGGTCTGCTCCTGACTTTCGTGCCGCCATCTTCTCCGTCTCCGCTGGTCTTTCCTCAAGCCCGCAGCTTCCGATACACGGGGGCTCTCAAATTGGGCTTTATTTCCCCCTGGGGGTGCTTAATTTACTCGGGTTCGCCGGAGCACCGTTTTCAGGCGGCCATCTCTGTGCTGATGTCACCGGAACTCCGCAATACCACTTTTCAATTAAGCCAATATTCCAGACTTTGTCAAGGTGCAAGATCATTTCTCAGATTCCCTTTTTTACAGCTTAAACATTATACACAAACTCTTTGAACCTCCAGCAGGGTTGCCTTTTGAGACTGTCAGCAAAGGGGTCCTCACATGGGGCTTTTCTAAACCTTAGGCTATGCTGAATGCTTAGGCTTGCTCCCAGAGGCACATTTTGTTTTACTGGGAACAACATCTATGGATAAATCCTGCTAGGAAGAAGTCTGAGAGGTTTTATTGACTTTCTCTTTTTTGGTAGTAGGGTATGGGTACACACTTCTATTCCACTGATTAAACATGGTGGGAGAAGCTGTGGACAACAAGATGCCTTTTTGGCATATTTGATGGGAATGTGAGTCATTACAGGGCTTCTGGGAGAGGCTTTATTGACAATGTACTGGGGGATGTAGCTCCCCATATCTCCAGAAGTGGTTTTCTTAAATCATCTACCAGGGGACTTGGGTAATTGTTTTCGCTTTAAATATTTATTGAGAAGAAAGTTTTATGTTTTACAGCCATATAAACACACAAACCAGAAATGTGTGGACTTTTAAAGGTAACTTTGAGTTCTTGTGTTATTGGTGACTGCAGCCTCCTGGAAGCAGTTGGAGGCATAGTCTCTGGAACTGCTTCATGAGAGATTTTAGAACATGTATCATCTAATGAAGTTAGTGGCTCTGCAACACCATAAACAAGAGCAGTTTAGCAAAGAGTGGAAGTAGAGCACAAATATAAGAAGCCTCGGGGGGAGGGGAGAACCCATAAGAGCTGAGTTACAGATAGACCGAGTTGCCCAGGAATTTAGGATAAATACGGGCCCAATTTTCAAAGCGCTTGACGTGTGTTACATGTGTAAAGGAGGGCGTTACCGAGGTAAAACTCCTATAACCGTGTAAAACAGATTTTCAACAAGGTGTCTTGAGTCAAAGAATACCAGCTAACTGTACAGCACAAAGTGCTGTGGCATGGGGCTGTAACAGGGGAGTGTCTGTTGCCAACCCGCATAAACTGGATTTACAAAAGCCTGTGCGGCAACATTGGACATCACAAACCACGGAAGTCTATGCAACGTTTCCTGGCGCCTAAGAACGAGAGGTGTGCGTGTAACCCGTGTAGTGGTGCTGCAGTGTACGGTACAGCAAAGAGAGCGTTTCCAGGCATGTACCCAACCCATGCAGAGCGACAAAATTGTTTGACCGGCCAAGAAGCCATGTGGGCCAAGTACATGGTGTTCCAGAGGTGAAGACATGGCAGTTGTGCCCATGCAGAGTGGAGGAGGCGGTGGCCCAATGGCAGGGATGGAGGTACCAGGCTCCACGTGTACACAGGCCCAGGGTGGCCTGCCTACAACTAACTGACGAGGTCGTCTACCAGAGGTACAGACTGGATGGGGCAACAATAACTGAGCTGTGCCACATACTCATTGGTGGCCTGGAGCCCTCCGCCGCCAGAAGCCAGGCCCTCCCGTTGGCAATGAAGGTGACCACAGCCCTGGGATACATGGCAATTTGCAACTTCCAGCACGTGTTGGGGCAACTGTTGGGATAATGCAGTGTGCCAGCACCTGCATATATGCCTTCATCAGGGCCCTGCTGTGAATTATGTGCCACCTCATTGCCTTCCCACGGACTCAGCAGGAGCGGCATGAGACCATGCGGGCCTATTATAATGTGGCAGGGTTTCCATCTGTCCTGAGAAGTATAGACTACACCCATGATGGGGCAGAGGGCATACCGTAACCGGCATGGCCACACATCGATGAACATGCAGGTCATTGTGGATGCCAACATGGCCATAATGGATGTGTGTGCCCTCTACCTGGGGTCATGCCATGATGCCTTTGTCCTTGCCAAGTCCAGCCTAGGACAGGCAGCAGCTGGGAGACAGCATGGAGATGCGTGGCTGCTCAGTAAGTACAAACACATGTGATGCCCACTGTGTAACTAATATTGCACCTCACCCTGTTGGTATATGTTCTGTGTTATGTTGTCCCTCACATCCCACATTCCCACACAACATATGTCCCCCATGCTTATGTGCACATCTCCCATTACCCTCACAGGCAATTGTGGATACCCGCTGAGGACATGGCGTCTGACACTGGTATGCCACACCAGGAGCTGGCAGGAGGAGCACTACAATGCTGCCCAGCAGCAGACCCTGGCAGTGGTGGAGAGAGCCACTTCCGGTGCATCAATAGGAGTGGTGGGGAGCTCCTCTGCAGCCCAGAGCGCATATGCCAGATATTTTCAGCCTGCTGCATACTACCCAACCTTGCATGCATGCGTGGATTGCCCGATCCAGAGCCACAGGCTGTGGAGGAGTGGGAGGCTGCTGACGCAGCAGATGGCAATTACACCCTGACGGAGCCAGCAGCAGACCCAGGCACACTGTGTGTGGCTGATAAGGGACAGCTTTTGAGGTGGCTGCCGCACACCCTCACCCTGTTATGCTATGTACAATCACCAATAAAGTGCCCTCACTGTTATGTGTTCTGTGTGCTCATTTCCCACCAAAGGTATCTCTTGTCCCCATGTTTTGAGTCTGCCATGGATGCTTGCCAACACGTATACTGCAGCACAGTGAAGCAATGTCCAGTGAGATGCTGGCAGTGTCATCTCCCTCCCCAGAGGGGCAGGCCTCTGCACACAGTTCAGGCCTACCAGGCATCTGTGCAGGTGCGCTTGTGGCCAGCATTATGCCCACCAAACTGTGCAGCGAGCCAGCAATAGTTGCCTGGTATGCCGCCATCTCTCACTTGAGATGCAGGTGGCACTCCATGTGCAATCTGTGGTCCCATCACTCCTCGTGCTTGCCCCCCCTTGCCTGTTCTGCAGCCTGCAGGTCCTGCCGGATACCATGTCCTCTGTGCATGCCAGCAGGCATGTCCCCTCCCACACTAGCTTCTGGTCTGCATCTGTGGCATCAGCGTCCACAGGGTCATAGAGGATGGTGAATTCTAGTTCCGCCAGTAGTGCATCATCCATTCCAGTCTCCACAGCCCTGGCAGACGCTCCATCCTGCTCCTCATTGCCTGGTGTCACACCAGACCGCTCCTCGGCCCCTGGTGATGGGCCAAACTGCCTCACCAGCCTTGATCCAGACTGGACTGCCCCTCCACTGTGGCATGCACACAGCCCTTGCAGATGTGTTGCATTCAGGCTGTGCACCGGCCACATCCTCTGCAGGTCGAGAGGCTCCCTCTGACAGCTGGTCCTGGCTATGTGTTTTGGATCCCTGTGAGGCCTTTGGGAGAGCAAAGGTGCCAGAGGTTGGGTCCATGGGTTGCAGTGTCGTCCTATGGGATGACACCAGGCAGACAGAGGACAGGCAGAGGGTTCCCTGGCCGCCACAGCCCCCACATCATCCAAGCAATATCAGACAGATGGACAGGTGGCACCATGGCATGGGCATAGAGATGGCCTCCATGGTGCCACCCAGGCCATATGGCAACCCCTACTCACCTTCCCCTGTGCCAAAGGTGGAGCTGTCAAAGCCCGTGACCCCTGCAGTGGAGACCTCCATGATCTGCAGCATCTGTTCCTCCAGGAGGGTGAGTTTGTACTGGCGCACAGGTGGCAGCTTGTTGTTTCCGTCCCATCTGCCACTTTTTCTTTATGTCCTCCATGTACCTGTTGTAGTAGTGGATGATATTGACCTGCCTAACTATGTCACGCTATGCTGACATCTGTGTGCTGGCATCTTCTGCTGCGAGGAGTGCTGTGTGCTGCTGTTTGATGAGCCCCAGGGCCATAGAGGTCTCAGGGTGTGAAGTTGGCCTTCCTGGTCCTCTTTTGCCCTTTCTGCCCTGTTTCTGCCATCATGCTGTACATACAGGCACTATGGCTGGATCATGCTACCCGCATAGGCCCTTTAACACATACACGGATATGATGTGCAACAATGCCATGTTCCGTCCAAAACAATATCCGCTACCCGTTTAGGTTCTTGGGTGCTATCAGTACAAAAATCTGCCTAACAGATATCTGCCATAGGACGCAGGGGCCGCACACCACATCCAAGGCATATGCATGCATGGACGCCCGGACAGCAACACACAGATAGGCCAGACAGCATGGTAGTGGGCATGGGTGCTGTGGCATGAGGTATGCCCCCCTGGGCCAGGGTGCGTGCGCCACCACTGCAACACACCCATGGTGAAGGGCGATAGCACATGCACCCTGCATGGGTATGGTGGTGCCGGCTCGCTCCATTGTGCACGGGTATGCAACTTGCATGCTATCTGTGCAAAGTGGGTGACGAGGGAGCACTATGTGCGTATGCACCGGTGGTACTGCCTGTGCAGAGCAGACGCGGCGTCCGCTCTGTGCCAGTATGGTACAGTGATGCTGCCCACACAGGGCAGTACTACATCTGTAGCGCCTTTGTGTAGCGCCTTTGTGTCATACCCATGCAGCGACCCTACCTACATGGCAAACACCCCCAATGCCCAGAACATCATTGCCCCCTCCCACAGATCCCAGCACTACACATGCATACAAATAGCCCTGCCCCCACAAATCTGGGATTGCAAAGGATGGGAATGTTTATTTACAAGGCTGCAACATAGCCAGCAATGACAACATCTCTGCTTCAGTGACAGCAATCCCCACAGCTAAGGGGACAATGGGCACCCATGCCCTCATCAAGACATACCTGCCCGTCACAGCCGGGAGAGGGACAATACTTGCTTTGGGGAACACGTGGTGCAGGGGGCCCTGCTGGTGGCCTGTCAAGGCATCACCAAGGGTATCCAGGCACATGGGAAGTACTTGAATCACTGTTTGCATGTCCCCCCTGAGGAGACATATCTCTGTCATCAGAGTGGTCTGGGCCCAGTCTGCATATTGCCTGCTCGGCAGTGGCACAGAAATGCCTGGTGTAGGTCTGCCATGGTGTGCGCAGGGGGGCTAGGATGGACGTGGGGGTCTATGAATATGGAGTGCTGCCCATGGGTCTGGGGCGCATCGTACTTGCTCCTGTCCATGCCCAGAGGATGTCCCCTGGGATGGGCATGTCCAGGCATAGCTGTGGGGGGCAGGAGTCGGCCAGGGACCACTGTCCCTTCCATAGTCCCCCTGCAATCCCCCCTGCAGCGGTTGGCAGGTGGTGGCTGCATACCCCCACCCTTCCCCCTTGGCCTCCCCTTCCTGCCCCTCACCCTCTAAGCCACCCTTTCCTTTGGCTGATCTTTCCTGTCCCTCACTCTCTGACCCCCCTCAAACCCCCCTTCTTGCCCCTCACTCTCTGAGGTCTCCCCCTCCTTGGCCTCCTCTCCTGCTGCTGTGCTGTGGACCTCTCGCTGCCCTGCCCCTCGGTGGAGCTCTCTTCCATGGCTGAGGCACTGCTTGTGCGGGACGAGGATGCAGACTGGGATGGATGCACCACAGCAGGTCCACCCCCCCTGGGGTCTGTGACTGTGGTGTACTGGAGCTGGGTGGCTCCTCCCTCAAACTGGCTGTCAGGGAAGAGGGAGAGGAAGTTAGATATCTGCATTTGTATGGCCATGTTGTGGGACCGGTACATCTCCAGGGGACCTCACATGCCTTGCAGAACCCACCCTGAGGCCATGGGCATGTGCCATCCCACAGTGTACCCTACACACCTTCCCCGGTGCACACATCCATCCCACTCTGTACCCCCACCCCACCCATGGGCGTCTGAGGCCTGCTGTCCTCAACACCCCCACGGGGCACAGCCTGCTGGTGTGTGCCCGTGTCATCATTCCATGCCACGCCCATGTGCATGCACTCCCACAGGGATTGGGTGCCAGCTGGTGTGCACACGGCATAGCAGCACTGGTGGATGAGAGGGCTGTCAAAGGCACATCACCCTCATTGTGTACAGGGGATACCATACCGCTAGGTCTGCCTGCACCTGTCCAGCAGGCACTTCTGTCATCTCCTGGGTCTGACAGGACCCAATGAGTAACTCACTGACCTTACTCTGCTGCCAAACGCTCCCGGATGCGCTGGAGTTGCACTGATTGCCTCTGCTGCAGCATCCAGAAATGGCACTTTAGCGCCTCAAGGGTGCATCACATGCCATAGTCACTGTGAGAGGGGGGAGAGGACACACATGGGATCAGTTGTGTGTTTCCATATCACTTATTGTGCATACCTGTATCCTTTGTCTGTGGGACTGTCTGGTGTGGGGACAGGGGCAGATCCATGGATAGCTGGGGTGGGGGGCATGTGATGGTACACCGCTGCCAGATGGGACGGGGTTCATCTACGTCACTCCCATTGGCCCTGAACATGTGCCCCATGCCGCCACCAATAGTGCCAGCTGCCCCACTGCTGCACCTGTGTCACCCCTCTGGTTCCATTTGCAATCTCGGCAGCCCTCAACCCTACCCAGTCCCCACAATCTGTTGCACACATCCCTGCCTTGGCACTATGGTATCTGGTTGGGGAATGTGGACAGGCATGGCTGTGGGGAGGGGTGGCGGGCAGTGGTGGCTGGTACACAGGCAGGGACACACAGACAGCACTTTTGCGAGTGCTGACACTGGCCCTTTACAAGCCATGGCTGGGGTCCAGGGACTGGGGGTATGGGCGCATGTCTGGGGTATCCCTACAGCCCAGCAAGTTCCCTTGGGGCAGGCATCCCGACTCCCAGCTTCTCATGCACAGGACAGTGCCTTTGCAGTGCCAGCCCTGTGATGTGGCTGCCATCCACCACCAGGAGGTGCAACAGCCTCCCTACCTGCTGTGTCTGGACATGCCTTCCACTGTGGGCAGCCAGGAATGGCAGCTATAGCATGCATGGCTCATCACCCCATTGTCGCCTGTTCCACTATGATTGGTGCAGCCACCAGCATGTATCTTGGCCTAACAGCCCTGTCTCCCAGGCCAGACACATACCTGGGCCGTTCAAGGTGTGTCAGGGCTGTTATTGCTCAGCACCCCCCCCCCCCTTTCCATGCACGTGCAGCTCTCACCTACACATGTGGAGCTGGATAGCCCTCCAAATCGTTATTGTGAGATGCAGGTTGGGACAGCCCTCCCCCCCCCCGGGTTATAGGACCCTCTCATACCTAAATACAGCAACGGCAAGAGCCCCGGACTCGTGGAGGAAGACGTTTGCAGTTCGTTTCGCCGCCATTCCACTGTTGTCTACTCTCCAAGCCACAGAGGGCTTCTTTACGGGCACTTCACAGGACCTGCATGATGGTGTTGTACATGCACGAGTATGATGGGTGGGAGATACACGGGTTCATGTCTACTTGCTGTTCCGCCTGCCTGCCTGCCTGCTTGCTCACTGGTGGGGAGGCCTACATGGGTAAGGCAGCTTAGCATGTCTTGTGCGTGTATACTACTAGGCACCTGCCGCTAAGCTCGCTTTATGCCACATTTTCATGGCCTGACCATGTAAGCAGCACATGACTCACGATTCAAACACTTTTACTGAATGGGTATTTTTCTGTGGATAAGGCCGGCCTCAGCACCTTGTTGAAAATCTGGCCCTACCTACTTAAGTTGCATGTGGAGGTTATTTGAGTATGTATCGGTTATGATGTAAGCCTACGGTCATTTGAATTTTGCCTGTTGGGCCGCATTATGATGAAATATACAATAAAAATGGTTTTAGGGTTTTGTTGTCAAAAGATTATAGCTCCCAGACTATAGTGCCATCTAAGATTGGTAGATTGATTGATTGATTGTCTTTTATGCTTTCTCTCTCAGGGTTATGGACTGTTTGGACACTGCATTGTGCTATTTATAACCTACAATATACATTTCCATTCCCTCTTCTATGTGTTCTGGCTGATCATCGGAGGGCTGTCCACACTGCGCATGGTAAGGACTCCGTACCCCACTTTATACGCATCCCTTCATCCCATTCTAGCTGTGAACAGCTGGCCTCACCTCCAGCCGCCGCCTGCTTTCTCTGAGTCTCCAGTAATCCCTTTTCTTTGCCTTACCTCATAGACTGCAGTGCTGGTATCACGGACAGTGGGACATACACAGCGCCTCATACTGTGTGGCTCCGTGGCTGCCCTGCACATGCTTTTCCTCCTATACCTGCACTTTGCGTACCACAGAGTGGTGGAAGGTAGGAGAGGGGTGATAAATGCTGCTGCTTGTAGGTCAGGGGATGCGGGACATCACATGTGATGTGTTTAGTGGAAAAGGAAAGGAGGGAGGTCAGGCCTGATGTGCAAGGATAGAGGTGAGAAGTTTGTCTCCTCTTGACGTAGGCAGCCTGTGCTCTGGTGCCATACTACATGCCTGTAATCAGAGAAAATAGTTCTGTGTATGTCTTACATTAGACATGAAGATGCTGACATACTTTTATTTAGCATATATGAGACAGTCATATGCAAGGAAATAGAGCCTCTTCAATATCTATCTTTTTTGTCTTTAATCCTGTCTCTTTCCTTTTTTCTCTCTCTCTGCTGTTTTGTCCTCTTTTCCTCCATTTTCCCCCTCCCCACTTCTTTCTGTAGGTATTCTGGACACATTAGAGGGACCAGCTGTTCCTCCCATGCAGCGAGTGCCTCGGGACCTGCCCCTAGTCTCCTCTTCTCTGCTGAATGATACTGTGATGATACTGAACCTACAGACCCACTGATGGACCAAGGAGACTCCACAGAGAGCCTTATGTGAGATGGAAAATGATGACCACACATTTCTTAGGTTACTGTGTGGCGCAGAGGAGGGGCAGGCAGAGAAGGAAATCTTTAAAAGGGATCTCCGTAGAGGTGCATCCCAAGGAACTCTTCTCACTAGAGTGCTGTTCTCTGCAGTGACAACCAGCCTCTCTCTAGAAGCACATCCCCCCCAAGCTCTGCTCTCTGCAAGGTTTCCCGCCTATATATATATATATTTTTTTTAAGAGGTACATCCCTGGGACACTCCTCTTTACTCCCTTTCTGGACACATGGCCTTGTTGACATGTATCTTGAGAGTGCTGCTGACTGGGAATACTATCTGTTGCCCCCAGAGACAAACTCCCCAGCATACATGTGCTAGAGGTGTAATCTGCATAGTGCTCATGCTGTATTATTTATGCCTCCTTCACTGGACTTTGCAAATATTGTCTTACATTTTACACATTTTTTCCTTATTAAATGTAAATCTTAAGTTATTTATGTTTCTGGATTGAAGAGAGCGCTGAGTGACAGAAATTGGTGCCATCAGATGTAGATAAATAGAGAAGGGGTGAACGGAGTTGGATCTTAAAGAGGTGTAGTGTATTGGTGCAAGCTGCTGGTTCTTACTTGTAGTGGGATTTGAGCTGGTGTGTAATCAGTATCACTACCTCATTGGTGTGCTTTCCTTTGTATAAGATGTAATAAAATGAGTGCAGGTGGCTGACTGAGAGATTCAAAAACTATTCTGTGCTTATCCATCAAAGAGAATGTACTCTCTCACAATGCAGGTACAGCACTGGCAGTAGCCATATCAGCGATATGTATACACATGCACACACTGCTCCCCCACAGAACAAGTGCTGCAGCAGTACAAGAGATAAACTAACAACACATGAGCAAGTAGCAGGTCTACAGAACAGAGGAGTTAGACCTCACAGAGAAGGCTAACTGCTTTTATTTGGCTTATAAGACAGCTGAGGAAAAGATAGGCACTTTGGTAGGCCTTTTCTCACTTCTTTCAACAAGTATCAAAAGCTTCTAAGACTGAAATATCTTGTTGCCTCATTACAGCTTCTCTTTCCATTTAGACAAACAACCTGATCCCAAGTGAAGGACTGGTTCCATCTGCAAATGCCTGCAGGTTGAATCCCAAATGAAACATGTCGAGGAACTGAGAGGGAAGGTGACAAGGCTGAGAATTGTCAGTGAAAGCAAGAGCTACATTAATTAAATGCCCTTTGAGGCATCAAAGATCTCCAGCAGAGGGGAAGATGAAACAATACTAAAAAAAGGACATTTAGACATAGGTCAGCAGAATCAGCACCTTGATTCCACCTTCCCTTGAACTGAACAACTGCTATGCCATCCCAGATACAGGAGAAACTAGAACTCAAAAACTCCAAAGCTGCCAGATCAATGACCAGAAGGAAGCAAAGAGTAGTAGTGGTTGGTGATTCCCTTCTGAGGGGTACTCAGGTTCCATCCACCAACCAGACATGAATGCCATTTAGTAAATAGCACACCTCCAGGGCAAAGTCTGAGACAGAGGTTTTTTTGAGACTCCTCAAGCTTATCAGCTATTCCAGAGCATCCTGCTAAACCAGTCCAGACAAGCATGTTGCGGTGGTTAAGGCTGCAGAATTTGTCGGCAGATGTGGCATCCAAGGGCAGGCTAGCTAGCCTCCCCTTCAAGAGTCTTGTTGTTTGGCGATAAGTTGGAAAAGCTTGTGAAGGAACTTGGTGAGGTCAAGCCTCAGCACCTTCAGGAGGACAAGCCCAAGTAGTCCTCGAAGCACTAGTCTTCATCAGGACCCAGTAGCTTGCAACTGGCCTTCCGGGAGCCTCATCACTACTCTCAGGGGCAGCAGGCCAACTATTCGAGTTTGGGAAACCTCAATCAGTCCTTTCTCAGAGCCCACAAGTCTCAGGAAACCTTGGGTTCCTCTAAGAAGTCCGCCCCCTCACCCTGCTCTTCCTGCTGACAGGCAGGGGGGCCCAGCCCAAAGTGCCACAGGTGGGAGGCAAACTGCAGCACTTCTGGCAAGAGTGGGCCAGCATAACTTTAGATCAGTGGGTCCCGAATGTCATGGCTATGCCCTGGCTCTGGCATGGCCAGTTTGGAACAGATTCATGATGGTCTCCTGTTAGCACTGCAGGAAAGTGCGGAGCCATCCGGCAGCCGCTTCGGCACCTCCTACAGCTCCAGGCTATTATTCCAGTGCTGCCTGCCGAACTGTGCTCCAGCCAGTATTCCATCTATTTCTTGGTGCCCAAGAAGGGTGGTGCCTTCTGGTTTATTCTGAACCTTCAGGGAGTGAATCAGTGTTTGTGGGTTCCTCACTTCCGCATCGAGACCTTGCGATCAGTTATTCAATTAGTACAGCCAGGGGAATTCCTGGCTACACTGGATCTCATAGAAGCGTACTGGTGCTATCTACACTTCGCCATCATTTCCAGTTCTGTGCTCTTCCCTTCGGGTTGGCATCCGCACTCCAGGCCTTCTCCAAGGTGATGGTGGTTATAGTAGTGGCCACCCTCTGTTGCAACAGCATCTGTGTCCACCCCTATCTAGATGAGTGGCTGATTTGAGCAAAGTCTCAGGAATTGGCCCTCTGAGCAGTCCAGGAGGTGGTGCAGCTCTTCGAACAGTTGGGCTGGATAGTTGATCACAGCAAGAGCTGCTTGGTTCCATCTCAGGACTGCGAGTTTCTCAGCGGTCGGTTTGACGCAGTCGCTGGCACAGGTTTCGCTGGCAACTCCATGAATTCATCACTATCTACAATTCCTGGGGGCGATGGCCACCACCCTGGATCTGTACCATGGATGAGGGCACATATTTAACAGGTTTTATATACCGCTTTATCATTTCAATCAAAGCGGTTTACATTGTAACTTAAACTTGGTAATGTGCATTAAACAGGGATATTGATGACTTGGATTTTTCTGAGGCAATGGAGGGTTAAGTGATTTGCCCAAGGCCACAAGGAGTGCTAGTGGGAAGTGAACCCTGATCTCTGGGTTCCTGAGCCAGTGCTCTAACCATTAGGCTACTCCTCCACATATGAGGCTGCTGCAATGGGCTCTGCTGTCTCATTGGTCTCCCTGCTCTTAGGACTATGGGATATACTTGCCGCTCCTCCACAGTGTGCAGCTCAGCCTCCACTGGTGGAACTCCTCCAGCCATTTGCTACACGGGGTCCCACTGAAAACCCCAGACTGGGTAATAGTGACAACCAATGCCATTCTGTCCAGGTGGTGTGCTCATTGCCTCAGACAAGCTGCCCAAGGGCAGTGGTTGTAAGCAGAAACTTGGTGGGCGATCACTTTGAGGATTGTGCCATTCACCTAGCGCTGCTCAGCTTCCTGCCCTTGTTGGAGGGGAAAGCCATCAGGATCCTCTCAGACAATGCCACAGCTGTGGTGTATGTGAACCGGGGGGGGACCCACAAAATGACAGGGGGTGGCTCACGAGATGCAGATGCTATTTCCTTGGGCAGAAACTCAGCTCCTGGCAATCTTGGCACAGCATATTATAGCAGAGGAGAATGTCCAAGAGGATTTTCTCAGCCATCACATCTTCAACCCCACTGAATGGGAGTCGGCATCGTGGGTCTTCGAAAGCATTGTCTGGCAGTATTGGACCCTGCATTAATAAATTGCTCCAATAGGAAAGCCACCATAGCTGAGCTGCCAGAAGCTGTACCAGGTCTGTGTACCACAGTCTGCGGGGCCAATCCGGGGTTTTCAGAATCACCTGCCCCCAGTGCACTTCTATGCAGTACAAGAGCCAAGGTGGAAACATGCACAGACCGTTCCTTGACCACTGTTGTGCTAGGGCATTGAACCCTTTGGACATGTACTCCCTGCACCAGTTGAAGAACCTGCCACAATGGCACTGGCAAATGATGCCATCAGGGCCATGACAGATGTGTCCCAATGCCTTGTGATACTGTGAAACCTGGTCTCATTCAGCTCCCATTCACCCAGATCCAAGTAATGATGTCTGAGAAAATCAGCCTGTATATACTCCTTTCCGGCAAC
This sequence comes from Ichthyophis bannanicus, assembly GCA_033557465.1. Lineage (NCBI taxonomy): Eukaryota > Metazoa > Chordata > Amphibia > Gymnophiona > Ichthyophiidae > Ichthyophis > Ichthyophis bannanicus. The sequence goes on along the minus strand of CM066033.1, from coordinate 44,413,078 downwards.
ATGTGCCATCGAAAGAGTGGTGAGCCACTGCTCCACCCACAAGACTGAGCCCCATCTGCCAGGGCTACGCTCCCCATGCTTCCTTGGCAGTTGATATAGGCCACCATGGTTGCATTGTCCTGACAAAGACAAGCGCTTTGAGGATGACTTGGGCTTCTCCTTAGGAAGGCACTGAGACTTGACATCACCAAGGAGCTGCATGAGTCTCTCCAACTCCTCACGAAACAACAAGGCTCCCTTGAAGGGGAAGCTAGCTAGCCTGCCCTTGGACATCACATCTGCTGACCAATTCCACAGCCATAACCAACACAATGCGCTTGTCTGGACAGATCTAGCAGGACTACAGGAAAGGAAATCAACGGTAAGTAAAATTTCCCCTTATCTGATGCTGCTCATCCATATTGGCACAAATGATACTGCTCTATCTCCAGGAAAGAGTAGTTACTCACCTGTAACAGGTGTTCTCCAGGAGCAGCAGGAATCAGTCCTCACATATGGGTGACATCGATGAAGCCCTTGCAGAGCATTTCCCCAGCTTTCCATGAAAGCCTTTGGGAATGCAGGCACACATGCACAGTTCCCTTCCTAACTAAAGGTGCCATCTTCCCTCAGTCAAATGACATAGCGAAGAACAGCACACAAAAATGTAAAATAAACTATGTACAACTGCAACTCCAAGGGGAGGAGGGAGGGTTGTGAGGGCTGATTCCTGCTGCTCTTGGAGAACACCTGTTACAGGTGAGTAACTACTCTTTCTCCAGGACCAAGCAGGAAGTCAGTCCTCACATATGGGTGACTCCCAAGCTCTGGGCTACCAAGGAACCCAGGCTGAACAAGAGGACTCCCTCTAGTCCCAGCATCAAAGAAAGGCTTTCCACTGACAGAACCTCCACCAGTAGCCTAACGGAGGGCAGGAGTTGCCTAAACCTCAAAGAGATTCCAGAGTACTGCCTGGCCAAAAGCACTGTCCCTACAGGACTCCCTCTCCAGACAGTAATGGGTCGCAGAAGTCTGGCTTGAAGACCAAGTTGCAGCCCTGCAGATGTCTACCAACGGTACAGAACGGAGATGAGCCACTGAGACAGCCATTGCCCTGACACGATGGGCTGTGACCCAACCCTGCAAAGGAAGGTCAGCGGCCCTGTAAGCCCAGGTGATACAGTCAGCCACCCAGGTGGACAAGGTACGCTTGGACACAGCCAACCCCCTATTATTAGGGTCAAAAGAGATGAAGAGCTGAGTAGCCCTTATATGTCCCTACGTACAGTCAAGGTAGAAGGATAAGGCCCTCCTACAGTCCAGGGTATGCTGAACTGCTTCAGCCTGGCTTGCATGAGGCCTAGGGAAGAATGTTGGAAGAACCACCTCCTGGTTGAGGTGGAAAGAGGAGACTACCTTGGGGAGGAACTTTGGATGAGTCCTGAGGACTACCCTGTTCCTATAAAATCTGGTGTAAGGCCTGTCACAAACCAGGGCCTGAAGCTCACTCACTCGCCTAGCTGAGGTAAGGGCTACCAGGAAGACTGTCTTCCAGGACAGGAAGCGTAGTGGACAAGTAGCCATCGGCTCAAAAGGTGGGCGAGTAAGTTGCTGCAAGACCACATTCAACTCCCACTCAGGGGCAGGAGGACGGATTGGAGGCTTGAGCAAGAGCAAACTTCTGAGAAACCGGGACACCAAGGGGTGAACCGACAGAGTTTTCTTCCACCAGGGAGTGGTGAGCTGCTAGAGCTGAGAGGTGGACCCAAACAGAATTGGACAAGTCCCTGATTTGATAAGTGCAGTAGGTACTGAAGCACTACTGGTACAGTACAGGAGAAAGGATCCTCTGTACGTAACTGACACCACACGGAAAACCTCTTCCATTTAAGAGCATAGGTTTTCCTAGTGGACTGTTTCCTAGAGGCTAGGACAACGTCCTCAACCTCCGGAGGCAGGCCCCAGGGAGCCAAAACTACCCTTGCAGCCTCCATGCCATCAAATTGAGAGCTTTGAGATTGGGGTGAAGAAGGGTACCCTGATCCTGAGAGAGAAGGTCAGGTTGCAACCTCAGAGGCAGAGGGGGATCCACTGCCACCTGAAGCAGAAGTGGAAACCAAGGCTGTCTAGGCCACCTGGGAGCCACCAGCAGGACTGAGGCCTTGTCCTGAAGAATCTTGAACAGAGTTCGGGCCACCAAGGGCATGGGAGGAAACGCATACAGGAGGCCCTGCGACCAGGAAATCAGAAAATCATCTGCTGCTATCTGCAGAGGATGCGGTTGCCTGGAGCAGAACTTTGGCAGCTGTTTGTTCAGAGGACTGGCAAACAGGTCTATGGATGGAAGTCCCCATTTCAGGAAAATCTTTTGAACTACCAAAGGATGGAGCTGCCACTGGTGGGGCTGCAGAATCCTGCTCAACCTGTCCGCCAGGTAGTTCTCCTGGCCAGGTAGATACACTGCCTTGAGAAGCATGTTGTGTCTGAGAGCAAACAAGCAAAGGTCCTGTGCCTCCTGACAAAGGAGCCTGGACCCAGTTCCGCCCTGCTTGTTCACATAAAACATGGCTACCTAGTTGTCCGTTTGAACTAGGACAGACTGATGAGCCAGGGTTTGAGAAAAAGTCTTGAGGGCCAAGCGACTAGCCCTGAGCTCCAGGAGATTGATTTGCTGTGCGGCTTCCCAGGGAGACCACTTGCCTAGACAATGAGCCCCCCAGCCTTGCAGGGAGGCATCTGTGGTCAACACCACTGTGAACCCAGGACTCTGAAAAGGTACCCCTTGTAGCAGATTGGGTGGGTGCAGCCACCAGCTGAAGGAGTTCAGAAATTGTCGGGACACCCTTATCCTGTCTCTGAGGCTGCCTGTGACCACTGAGTCCGAAGGCACCACTGTGCAGGCCTCATATGGAGCCTGGCATTGGGGGGGTCACATGTACTGTCGAGGCCATGTGGCCTAGAAGCCTCAGGCAGAGTCTGGCGGAGACCGGTGACCTGCTGAGAAACTGGTGTGCTAAGTTGATCAGTCTTTGGGCTCTGTCTTCTGGCAAGAAAGCCTTTGCAAGCAGAGAGTCCAACCTCGCCACTATGAACTCCAAGTTCTGGGAGGGGAGCAAAGTGGACTTTGCGAAGTTTATGACGAACCCCAAGTTTTGAAGAAGAGCAATAGTTCTGAGAGTAGCCTGTCGGGCCTCTTGGCACGTCTGACCTCTTATGAGCCCGTCGTCCAGATATGGGAAGACAATGACTCCCTGATTGCGCAGGTAGGTGGCCACCACTGCCAGGCACTTGGTAAAGACCCTGGGAGCGGAGGTGAGGCCAAAAGGTAGTACTCTGTACTGATAATGGTTTCCTCCCACAGTGAACCTGAGGTACTTTCTGTGGTCTGGATGAATGAGGATGTGAGTATACGCATCCTTTAGATCCAATGAGCATAGCCACAGCCAATCTCCCTGCTGGAGGTAGGACAGAAGTGTTCCAAGAGTAAGCATCTTGAACTTTTCCTTCTCCAGGAACTTGTTGAGATTTCGGAGATCTAGAATAGGTCAAAGGCCACCAGTTCTTTTGGGTACCAGGAAATACCTGGAGTAGAACCCTTGACCGTACAAGTGGGGAGGCACAGGCTCCGCCGCCCTGTCCACCAACAGACCTTGGAGCTCCTGAAGGAGAAGATCTGTGTGCAGGGGAGGCCTTGAAGGCTCTCCTGGGAAGTATGGAGGAGGCAGTTGTTGGAAGTGTAGTGCATAGCCCCTGTGGACTATGCTTAACACTCACTATCTCCAGTGATGAGTGGCCACTGGTGGGCAAACAGGGTGAGGCGACCTCCTATGCAGGGTTGGGAGAGCAGGGACGGAGAGGCTACGCCTAAGGAGTCAAAAAACCCCACCCTGCTGAGTGGGAGCAGGGGCCGGAGGCTTGGGGGTCCTCTGCCTACGGGGCCCATTACCCTGCCCCTTGGCTTGCTGACCCTGAGGGGCAGCTTGGGCAGCCTGATATTGTGGGTACTGTTTGTAGGCAGTGCCCTTCCTCGGGTAAAAGGGCTTTTTACCCGAGCCCTCCTTGTGAGAAGGGGCAGAAGTCTTTCTAGACAGCCTTGTCCTCGTGAGGTGCTCGGTCTCGAGCTGAGCGGCCTTCTCGGTCATGGGCTTGCCAAAAAGGTTCTCACCTCAGCAAGGAACATCGACCAACTTGTCCTGAACCCATGGCTCGAGGTCCGATGACTGCAGTCATGCCTGGCGTTGAGCTGCAATGCCGGCTGCCGCAACACAGGTCGAAGCCTCGAAGCCATCGTAGGCAGTGCGGGACATAAACTTGGAGCATTCCCGGATCCCCGAGGACAAGGACTTGAACCTCTGCAAGGGTTCCCCGGAGAAACCAGCAGAGAACCAGGCCAGCTCCTTGGCCAGGTCTCGCAAGTACATGCCCATGTACAGCTGGTAAGACTGGACAGGGCAAGCAAGCATCGAGCCCTGGAAGCACTTTCTACCACAACCATCGAGGTTTCGGGCCTCCCTGCCAGGGGGGCACTGCGGAGTGCATCTTCTGACTTTTCAGGCGATGCCCAGGCGATGCATGGTCGATTCCACCACCATGGAATGGTGTGGTAGCTGCGCCTTTTGAAAGCCAGGACTCTTCCGGAGTCGATAGATCAAATCGACCCGCTTGCTTAAAACCAGCGCCGAGGCCAGTGCCTCCCACATCCGGAAGAGGAGCCGTTCCAGCATCGGAGGAACCGGAACAGTAAAGGCCTTCTTCGGAGGAGAGTCGTACTGCAGGGCCTCGGCTCGAGGCTCCTCCTCGGGGTCCGCAGGGATAGCCAACGCGGTGGCCATATCCCAGACGAACTCCGAGAACCGGGTATCCTCCGGCGGGGATCTACTCCGGGGTTCAGACTGTGGTGAGTCCGAAGGGACGCACCGAGTCCTGAAGGTGTCGGGGGGACTCCTCGTCCTCCGTCTCCCAGACGGACTCGTCTGATGAGGAATCGGGGTCTGACCGTGCGGGGCCTGTGAGCACCTGCCCCGACACCAAAGGCACCGGCATCGATGCCCTCGGTCCCGAACGGGAGGTCGAGGGAGACTTCAACCGAGGTCGACCTCGAGCCTTCATGGTCTTGAGTATCGGCTCGGTCTCCGGGGTCGACTTCGATGTCGATGTCCCGGTGGTCGGGGCAGATGCGCCAGACAGGCTGGCCATCAGTGTCCACTGCTGTTCCATGAAGGCAGTCTGCTCTCCAAGGCTGTCAACCTGAGACCCGGCTCAAGAGACTCAGCAGCCCCCGACTCGGGCCCCGGCGGTGCCGGGCCCGACGTCGGCTCTCTGGGAGGAGAGTCCACGAGGACTACAGGACTTACGTGTCCAGCAGACTCCGCTCCACTCGAGGAACTTTGGAAGGCTTCTCCTGTTCCATGGGCCTGGGGCGACGGTTGGGGGTCTGAGACCTAGCCCTCGAGGAGCCAGGGACCTCTTCCGACGACGCCCTCGCGAGCCTCTTCTTCCTCTTTCATTCCCGGTCGGGGGACCCCCTGTCCGAGGAGCCCCAACGGTGCTCGGGATCCGATTCCTGAGATGACGAGGTCCGGGCCCGGCCGGAGGCCGAGTCAGAAAAAAGCCTTTCCTTTTGGTGCTGACGACTTCGCAGTGCCTTGGAAGACATTTTTCCACATGGCCAACACGTCTTAGGATCGTGGTCAGGACCGAGGCACCGAAGGCAGCCGTCATGTGTGTCGGTGAGAGACATCACCTTCTTGCACCGATCACACTTTTTAAAGCCACTGGAAGCCATCGGGGAAAAAAGAGTCCCCGCGAGGTCAAAGGACCGGCCTTCCAGGGAAAAAGAAAAAAAGGGCGCGAACGCCAGCCACGAAGGGCAAAAACCGAAAAAAGAAGATCGGGCTCGATACCGGTGTACCGAACCCGGCGGGAGGGGAACCGGCGTCGAACCGGAGAAGAAAAATAGCGAAGGATCGCCAAAAAATCTAACTATTTTCCAGGATGACTAGGACACACGTCCGGTGGGCTTCACGGAAAAAGAGAGACTGAGGCAAGATGGCACCTTTAGGCGGGAAGGGAACCGCACATGCATGCCTGCATTCCCAAAGGCTTTCATGGAAAGCTGGGGAAATGCTCCGCAAGGGCTCCATCGACATCGATGTCACCCATATGTGAGGACTGACTTCCTGCTTGGTCCTGGAAAATGTAGTCTTCACATATGGGTATCGGCAGTACCGACGGAGCCTGCACGGGAACGTTCCCCAGTGTCCAATAAGAATGCTTTTGGGAGCATTCCTCAGCACATGCAGCCTGCCTTCCCAACTGTCCCTCTTCAGTTTTTTTTTTTCCACAGAGCCGACAGGACACATACCCTGTCATCACAGAAAACTTCTTCTTTATATTTATTTTCTTGTGGTCGCGTCTGCCTCCGCACGACACCTACCAGTACCACCAGTTCTTTTTTCTTCTTTTCTAAAAAAAAAAAAATATATATATATACTTCTGAACTGTTTCTCTTCAGAAACCTTTTCTTTTTGGTGCTAGGCGCCATTTTGGGCATTAGGCCCCATTTTTCCTAAACGATGGAAAAAACAGCTATTGGTTTTAAAAAAATGTATTAAGGGTGGTGGTACCATCTCCGTCACAGATATCCATGACTGGTGTCTAAAATGTTTAGGCCCTGATCATTCTCCATCTGAGTGTCTCTCTTGTATGGGGATGACTAAAAGAGGAAGACAGAACCAAGCTGCAAAGCTCGATACCCTCTTTTCTTCAGATGCCAGGTCCATTGCATCGATGTTTTCAAGAGCCTCGTCTTCCTCCCATGGATCTCAGGTAACTAAACATAAGAGCCGGTCCTCAAAGGGTAGCTCTCCTTCAAAGCATCAAGAGCTGAGGAAACTACACCGGCAAAACAGCCCCGGTGGGAGGCTTCGGCCTCCAAAGCATCAACGGGGTTCCAGGATGTTCTCGAGGCTTCAACCTCGGCAGAACTACTGGTGCCATGCTCAGGGGTTCCGGACGCTTTTACCGGTACCGATACCCAGGCATCAGCAATGTCGATAGACCAGAGATTCCTCGCTATTGAATGCAGTACCGTTGACACCGGCGGTTCAACGGGCACCAGCACCGGTGGTACTGGGCCCGGTAGGAATTCTTCCCATGCCGACTTTTTCTGACATCGAAAGATCGGTACCAGACCAACTCGGTACCGACTTTGATCGATACAGAGACCGTGCTTTGCATGAACATCGGGATCAGAGATACTTCGAATCCTCCGATTCCGATGACTCTGATAATTCTGCCGGTACCAGAGTGTTTCTCCCGGAAGACTCCTCTTCTTCCCAACGCAGAATGTCTCCTCCGGAAGACATGTCTTTTCAGGATTTTATTTGTGATGTGGCCCGAGGCCTTTCAATCACGGTAGCTCCTGAAAAAGAACCTAGAGCAAAGGAATTGGAAATTCTCCAATACCCAATGGCTCCCAAGGAGGCAGCCACTCTGCCCATTCATAAAATTCTTCATGATTTGATGCTCAGAATGTGGGAGACACCTTTGACCACATCTCCTCATTCTAGGAGACTCGATACCATGTATCGAGTTCCACCATGTCTTGGTTTTCAAAAGACTCAGCTGCCACACCATTCAATGGTAGTGGAGTCAGCCATGCGTAGGATGAAAAGTGCAAAAAGACATGCATCCAATCCTCCAGGTCGTGAATGCAGGACTCTTGACGCTTTTGGGTGTCAGGCTTCCATACTTTCAGCTAGGATCAGCTGATATATTTTATATATGGGAATGTTCCTCAAAGAGGTCACAGGAGATTTGGAGCTTATGAGCCCCCTTCTCCCTGATGACAAAACGACAAGACTTCCTTACTCTTTTCAAGCATGTTCAAGACGTCTCCAAGTTTGTAAATCGTGCAGCCTTTGACTGCTTTGAATGCATCAGCAGAACCTCTGCTATTGCAATTGGTGCACGTCAGATTGCTTGGCTTCAGGCATCAGACTTGGAGATTTGGGTACAGGATAAACTGGGAAACATCCCTTGCACAGGAGAAAACCTCTATCACTTTAGATAGATTGTCAAAATCTACAGCCACTCCAGCCAAAAAGAAACCCTATAAAAAACCCTTTTTCAGCAAAAAGAGGAAGTTTTATCCATCCTATACCCAGCAAGGGAAAGCTCAGGGTCCGGTTGCCCAGAAAGGTCAACAACAATCCAGACAAAAGAAGCCAAAAGGCCTTAGAGCTCAACCAGCTCCACAGGCCCAGCCCCCTCAAGGGCTTTGACTCCTTCATAGAGAACTTAGCCTTCCTGACTCTGAAAGATCCAGAACCCTAAACATTCCAGGCAGGTTGTGTCATTTTGCCAACAGATGGCACCAAATAACAGCAGAAAATTGGACTCTGTCCATTGTGGGAGATGGGCACAAGCTTCATTTTCACAGTATGCCCCCTCCTACAGTCGTAAGACTGTCTGTAGAGTTTTGGGAATTGAACTATCTACTGGATCAAGAGGTCTCAACACTCCTTGCTCAAGGAGCAACAGAGGGGGTGCCCATTCTTGTACAGGGTTCTACTCCCCTATTTTCTTATTCCAAAGAAAACAGGACACAGACCCATTCTAGACCTCAGAGAATTGAACAAATATTTATTTATTTATTTATTTATTACAAGTTCTTATATACCGCACTATTCGGCATCAGCGCGGTTTACATTATAACATAAAGACCTTAACAACAAGCTGTTTGGTTTACATCGAACAGGAGTACAAACTTGGAGAACCGGGGTAAACTATATACATGAGATAATTACATAGAAAAGAATAGAGTCTTAATAATATCAAGAACGGCATGGTGTGTTCATGAGAAAAGTTCAAAAAGTTCTGTTCTGAGAAAAGTTCAAAATGATTTCTCTGAGAACTCTTCTGCCATACCTTCAAAGTCAGGATTGGCTTTGTTCTCTAGATCTAAAGGATGCACATACTCACATTCTGATCCATCCAGATCACAGGAAATTCTTACGATTCCCTTTTCAGGGGAAAACATTTCCAATACAGGGTTCTTCCCTTTGGTCTGGCTTCGGCACCAAGAGTATTCACAAAATGCATGGCAGTAGTAGCTGCATTTCTGCGAACCCTAGGGATATTTGTATTTCCTTACTTAGACGACTGGCTCATTCGAGCCCCTACGATTCCAGAAGCCAGCTCTGCACTGTCTCGCACAATGCGAATCCTTCAATACTTGGGATTGGTCATAAACCTCCCAAAATCCCAACTTGCCCCATCTCAGTCCCTGGAGTTCATAGGAGCTCGTTTAGATACCAGACAATCAAGGGCTTTTCTCCCACAACCCCGCTGTCTTCGCATAGTGCAGCTAGCTTCTCAAGCAGCGGTGAAGTCCTCCCTAACTGCTCGAGAACTACTACAACTATTGGGACATATGGTATCCACGGTTCATGTGGTTCGCTATGCTCGCCTTCGTATGCGAGCAGCCCAGTGGACCCTATCCACACAGTGGACACAGGCCACAGGACATCTGTTAGACAAGATATCAAACTCAAAACGACTGATTTTGTCCCTCCAATGATGGCAATCACTGGAAAATCTTCTAGTGGGGTCTCCTTTCCAGCAACCCCTATTCCAGGCCACTCTAACAACAGATGCATCACAGGTGGGATGGGGAGCACACCTGCATCATCTCTCTACCCAGGGTACCTGGACTCCACAGGAGGCTTGTCTTCACATAAACCTCCTGGAACTCAGAGCAATCTATCTAGCTCTTCGAGTATTCCATGCCCAGCTCAGCTACAAGACAGTCCTAATCCAAACGGACAATCAAGTAGCTATGTTCTACGTGAACAGGCTCTCTGTCGTTATACAACAAAGCTTTACGACTATGTGCCCTCGCCAGAGAGCATCAATTTCACCTTCTCGTGGTATATCTTCCAGGCAATTCAAAACCTTTGGGCAGACAGACTCAGCTGAGTACTGCTGCCTCACGATTGGTCTCTCTGCCTAGATCAGGTGGCCAAGATATTTCAGATCTGGGGAACCCCAGACATAGACCTGTTTTCAAGTCCACTGAATGCCAAACATCCCCGGTTCTGTTCCAGAATTTCGGCTCAAAATTGCCAGGCAAGGGACGCCTTCCTTCTTCTATGCCGTCCCACCCATTCCCCTCATCCCCAAAACACTCTTCAAGCTTCAGAGAGACAGAGGTCGTATGATCCTCATAGCACCACGGTGGCCACGCCAAACATGGTATCCCTTGCTTCTACATCTCTCTCAAGCTGCACCTCTTGAGTTAGGCTATACTCCAGCTATCCTCTCCCAACAGAACGGGATGCTGTGGCACCCGAATCCCCAGTCCCTGCATCTCAAGGCCTGGTTGTTGAAAGCTTAGACCTTCAGGATCTCAACCTTTCCCAACAGGTAAAGGATATCCTTCAGGCTTCTAGAAAACCTTCCACAAGATGCTCTTACGCCTTCAAGTGGAAACATTTTAATTTATGGTGTTCACAGAAGGGGTTAAATCCCCTTATGATACCTTTAGAATCAATACTAGAGTATCTACTTCATTTATGAAATTCTGGTCTAAAGACCAATTCAGTAAGACTCCATCTTAGTGCAATTGCAGCTTCCTATGAGCCTCTAAATGGACAACCAATTTCCTCTCATCCACTCATTTATGAGAGATCTTCTATTAACAAAACCTCCCATCAGGCCACCACCGGTGGCATGGTATTTAAACCTAGTTCTCCGGCAGCTCACGAAACTGCCTTTTGAACCTTTAGCCACTACACCCTAAAGCTTTTGTCCTGGAAGGTCATCTTCCTAATTGCAATCACCTCTGCACGTCGCACTAGTGAATTGCAAGCTTTAGTGGCTGATCCTCCTTATACTAGGTTTCACCATGATAAGGTTGTTCTCAGAACTCATCCACACAAAGGTGGTTTTGCCTTTTCATTTAAAATCAATCAATTTATCTTCCTGTATTCTTTCCGAGGCCTCATGCCTCTAATGCAGAAAGGAACCTTCATATTTTGGATTGTAAAAGAGCCTTGGCTTTTTACCTACAAAGAACACAGCAATATAGAAAGTCTTCTCAACTTTTTATTGCTTTTGATTCTAGTCATTTGGGACTTCCAGTCTCCAAGAGAACTCTATCCAAATGGATTGCACAATGCATATCCTTTGCTTATGAGAGTAAGAGTCTTCCTCTTCAAGGCCATGTCACACCTCATAATATGAGAGCCATGGCAGCCTCTATAGCTAACCTTCACTCTGTGTCTATTGATGACGACATTTGTCGAGCAGCCACCTGGGCTTTGGTACACACCTTTACAGCCCACTACTGCCTAGAGCCTCTCGTCGGGATGCCTTCTTTGGCCAAGCTGTTCTTCAAAATCTCTTTCAGACCTAATTCAACTCCTACCCACCAACCCTGGTGGGATGTCAGAGATCCATGGGAGGAAGCATGGCCCACCTTACTATAGGTGGCAGCTTCCTGGGGCTATCTCCCTGGCATCTTCAGCTAGGGAGTCCCCATATGTGAAGACTACATTCCTGCTTGTTCCTGGAGATAGCGTAGTTACTCACCTGTATTTCATGTTAGTTTACTGTAGACTTGCTCTGCGGAAGAAAGGCCTGACAATTTACTTCTGGTTGTACCTTGCTAAGAGAACCCAGGGGCTTGGTCGCTAAGAGTCAGCATTGACTCAACAACATACACTACACGTGGTAAGGGGAAAACCATTTCCCACTTCTGGGCTGGCTTCTAGCTTTAATGAAAACTTTGTCGATATTTGAGGTCAGTACTAGCATGTAGTTTGTAGCAGTCCAACTTGTTCTGTTTTTCCAGACCAGTAGATGATGTATTGTTGATGTAGGGCCTGAGTGTAATATTTACATTACTGCCTTTCCCTAGCTGGGATTACTGCTGTGAGACGTTTTAAAATAGCAGGATTCCTACACAGGTGTTGAGCATCTGTGTGATATGCATGAGACTTAGTTGATTAGTTGAACTCTTCCAAATAAAAGGGCATTTCACTGCCCTTCATATATGACGGGCAGTTTCCTTTATTCCTGAGATTTGAGATCACTATCTAAATGACTATCAAACAATACTAAGGGGATCATTTTAAAAAGCCTTAGCCATGAAGCAGAGACGTCTGAAAACTGCCATGCAGATGTCCAAATCACATCCTTGGAGCCATTTTACATTGAAAAAAGTGAATTAGGATAATTTGATTCAGTATACTATATTTGATTAATCTTTATTGGTTACAGTTTGTTGAGGCTTACTCTTCGCAAGAGAGAGTAAACAAAACACAATGAGCAGCAGAGACACATTTCAAAAATATCCCTCTGATGCACAGAAGGCAAGAAAAAGACGATGTGAGCAAGAGTTCCTAGAAACACAGAAAGCAGCTTCGGAAAAATACATGAAAAAAGATCAAAATGTTAAAGTGAGACAACAGATATCATAGAGCAGAGTGAATGAGAGGTGCTACCAAGATTGCAAATCAAGCAAACACATTGTAAAAAAAGTACACTGGAGATGACTGAGCCAAGCACAAGCTCTGCACTTGAGCAACACTTGAGAAGTGCAATCCATGAAAGTGATGCTCTAGTCACCGATTATGATGATCCAGGATTTTGGCCTCAATTTACTGACTCAAAATGATGTGACTTTCTTGTAGTAAGAGGTCCCATTCATATCCAGGATTATTCCTTTCCAAAGGACCAGAACTATAGTTTCAAGGAAGCATATTATATTTGTGTGATGTCAAATGGTGAATCAGTCAACTGCCGTTGGCTTGTATATTCTAAAAAAACCTCAACACCGTGTTTTGCTTCTGTTGTGTATTATTCCAGTTTCTAACCCCACCCAACTCAGATGTTCAGATTAGGTCCATTTAACTTCACACTTGAAACATGTACGTGTCGTGACACATTTTGGCTGCCTGCAACAGTGGACTGAACTGGAACAGAAACTAGCTGACCGCACTGCTTTTTAACATATTCATAAATGACCTGGAAGTGGGACTAACGATTGAGTTGATCAAATTTGCAGATGATACAAAATTATTCAAAGTTATTAAAACACAAGAGGATTGTGAAAAATTGCAAGAGGACCTTGATAAACTGTGAGACTGGGCATCCAAATGGCAGATGAAATTAATATGGACAAGTGCAAAGTTATGTACCTAAGGAAAAACAACCCAAACTACAGTTACACGATGTAAAGTTCCACATTAGTATCCACCACCCAAGAAAAGGATTTAGGCGCCATCGTGGATAATACATTGAAACCCTTTGCTCAGTGTTCAGCAGTGGCCAAGAAAGTAAATAGATGCTAGTGATCACAAGGAAAGCAATGGAGAATAAAACAAAGGATATTATAATATCTCTGTACCATTCCATGGTACAACTGCACCTTGAAAATTGTGTGCAACTGTGGTTGCCATATCGTAAAAAGCATACAGAATTACAAAAGGTACAGAGAAGAGTGACCAAAATGGTAAAAGGTATCAAAGGATATGCCTATGAAGAAAGGCTTAAAAGGTTAGCATTCTTCAACTTGGAAAAAGGTGGCTGAGAGGAGATATGATAGAGGTCTATAAATTAATGAATGGAGTGGAATGGGTAAACCTAGATTGGTTAGTCCTACAAAAAGTAGAAAAGACTAGGCGACACACAACAATGCTACAATGTAGCCCATTGAAGATTAATCAGAGAAAGCGTAGTTACTCACCTGTAACAGGTGATCTCCAGGAACAACAAGAATTGAGTCTTCACATATGGGTAACGTCGGCACCTACAGAATCCGCGTGGGAATGCTCCCCAGCGTCCTATAGGAAAGCTTTTGGGAGCATCCCACTGTGCCTGCCCTGCTGCCTTCCCAACTCTCCCTTCTCAGTTGGGTTTGTAGCTGAGATAAACGGAGATAAGGAGAGAGAAAGAGAGATACAACTCCTAGGGAAGGAGGGTGGGTTGTGAAGACTCAATTCCTGCTGTTACAGGTGAATAACAATGCTATCTCCAAGAACAAGCAGGAATGTAGTCTTCACATATGGGACTCCCTAGCTTGGAGATGCCAGGAAGATAACCCCAGAGAGCAGTGAAACATAGGCTGAACTGGGTCATGTTTCCTTACAAGGATCTCTGGTATCGAAACCCGGGACGGGGGGTAGAAGTTGTTCTAAGTATGAAAGAGATGCTGCAGAACAGCCTGGCTAAATGAGGCACCCCAATGGGAGTCCTTGTCCAAGCAATAATGGGTCACAAAGGTGTGGACAGAGGACCAGGTTGCTGCTTTTCAGATTTCATCAATCGCCACCGCGTGTAGATTTGCCATAGAGGCAGCCATTGCTTGCACATTGTGTGCTGTGACATGACCTTCAAGAAAGTCCTTTACGCTCATAAGTAAAAAAGATATAGTCTGCAATCCACTTGGAGAGTGTTCTCTTAGAACTGGTAGACCGAGGTGACTGGAATCAAAGGCAACAAAAAGCCGTGAAGCCTTTCTGTGCTGCCTAGTTCTCTGAAGATAAAAGGCCAAATCAAGCTTGTAATCCAGAGTATGTAGATTCCTTTCTGCACAAGAGGCATGAGGTCTAGGAAAGAAAACAGGCAGGTAAATCGACTGGTTCAAATGAAAAAGGGAAACCACCTTCAGCATAAAGTGGGGATGAGTCCTAAGGACTACTTTATCATGGTGGAACCGTGTATAAGGCAGATCAACCACTAAAGCTTGGAGATCACTGATGCGTCATGCAGAAGTGAGGGCAATTAGGAAGATGACTTTCCAAGAAAGAAACTTCAGGGATGTGGTGGCTAGGGGTTCGAAGGGCGGCTTCATGAGCTGTCCAAAGACAAGACTGAGATCCCATGCCACCAGTGGTGGCTTAATGGGAGCCTTGGTTAAGAGTAGACCTCTCATGAAACGTGCTACAAGCAGCTGAGAGGAGATAGGATGTCCATCAGAGGGCATGTGAAAAGTCACAATGGCACTGAGGTGAACTCTTACTGAATTAGTTTTAAGTCCAGCGGATGAAAGGTGGAGGAGATACTCCAGTAACGCCTCTACTGGAACGGAAAAAGGATTAAGATCCTTTTTTGCACACCATATTGAGAACCTTCTCCATTTAAAAGCGTAAGCACGCCTTGTGGAAAGTTTGCTAGAGGCCAGAAGGATATTTTTAACCTGTTGAGAGAAGTTGATATCCTGGAGTTCTAAGCTCTCAGCAGCCACACCATCAGGTGCAACGACTGAGGATTCGGGTGCAGAAGCGTTCCGTTCTCCTGGGATAGATCTGAGCACATCCCAACTCCAGAGGTTTGGCTTGAGAGAGACGTAGAAGCAGTGGATATCACGTCTGTCATGGCCAGCATGGGGCTATGAGGATCATATAGCCCCTGTCTCTCTGAAGCTTGAACAGAGGCTTGAGAATGAAAGGAATGGGTATGTAGGCATATAGGAAGTCCTGACCCCAGTGGAGTTGGAAAGCATCCATTGCCTGACTGTTATGAGCAGGAATTCTGGAACAGAAAGGGGGAAGTTTGGCATTCTGAGGATTTGCAAACAGATCTATATCTTGGGTTCCCCAGATTTGAAAGATTTGAGCAATTTGCTCGGAATGGAGAGACCATTCGTGTGGCAATAGTACTCGACTGAGTTTGTCTGCCAGGAGATTATGCTTGCTAGGGAGATACACCGCTAGTAGGTGTATCTGAAGGTGTATGGCAAAGGATCATAGGTGTAGGGCTTCATTGCACAACGCCTGAGACCCTGTTCCACCCCGTTTGTTCACATAGAACATGGCAACCTGATTGTCCATCTGGATTAGAACTGTTTTGGAGCGGAGGTAGTCCTGGAATACTCAGAGCATTGAAGATCGCTCTGAGTTCTAGCAGGCTTATGTGAAGCTGAGCCTCCTGCTGAGTCCAAAGACCCTGAGTGGAGAGATTGTCCAGATGAACTCCCCAACCCAATTTGCATGCATCCGTCATCAGGGTGGACTGGTGTGGTGGCTTCTGAAAAGGTGACCCTATGAGTAGGTTTTTTGGTGATTGCCACCATTGGAGGGACGAAATGAGACATGCAGATTTCCTGATTTTGTCCCCCAGATGACCCAATGCCTGAATCCACTGCGAAGCTAGGGTCCACTGAGCTGCACGCATGTGTAGACTAGCATAAGGAACCACATGTACAGTGGAAGCCATATGACAGAGTAATTGAAGCATTTCTCGAGCAGTTAGGGAGGTTTTCGTAGCTGCTTGAGAAGCCAGTTGAACTATTTAAGTGCAGCATACCTGTGGCAGAAAATCTCTTGACTGCTGCGTGTCTAGAAGAGCCCCCTATGAACTCTAAGGTTTGAGACGAGGTGAGTTGGGATTTTGGAAGATTTATTACAAACCCCAAACATTGAAGAACCTGCATTGTGCAGGAGAGGCAGAGCCGGCCTCTGGAGCAGACGATGCTCAGATGAGCGAGTCGTCTATGTAGGGGAAGACAAATAACCCTAGAGTTCTTAGAAATGCTGCTACTACTGCCATGCATTTTGTGAAGACTCTTGGGGCAGAAGCCAGGCCAAAGGGTAGAACATCATACTGGTAATGTCTTCCCTGAAAGAAGAACCGAAGAAACCTCCTGTGTTCTTTTTTGGATAAGGATGTGTGTATATGCATCATTTAGGTCAGTGGTTCTCAACATGTGAGTCGCGACCCCCATGGGGGTCGCCACAGGATTTAGCGGGGGTTGCCTCGTCTCTGCCAAGTTAAAAAAAAATTTAAAAAGCGCACAAGTTGCTGCCGCTGCCGAGTCTGCTTCTCGGCAGCGGCAAACTCACTCCCTTCCTTCTAATGCAGCCGCGGCTCCCTGCCTCTTAGGGAGCCGCGCCTGTAAAAATGTTGCGGAGCCTTCCTGTCGCTCGATGGGCTCCATGCAGCATTGTCCCGCCTCCAAAGGAAGTGGTAAAGAACTTCCTTTGGTGGCGGGACAATGCTGCACGGAGCCCGTCGAGAGACAGGGAGGCTCCGCAACAGTTTTACAGGCACAGCCGCGGTTCCCTAAGAGGCAGGGAGCCGCAGCTGCATTAGAAGGGAGAGGGGATGAGGGGGCAGGGAACCTGCAACTCGGCTGACATGGACAGAGGGGGGGCTGACATGGACGGGGGGGAGGGGGCTGACATGGACAGAGGGGGGCTGACAGAGGGATGAGGGGCTGACATGGACGGAGGGGGCTCACATGGAGGGAGGGAGCTGATATGGATGGATGGAGGGGGGCTGACATGGGACTGATGGAGGGAGGGGGGCTGGCATGGACAAAGGGGAGAGACAGGGGGACATACTGGACAGACGGGATAAATGCTGGACAGAGGCGAGAGACAGTGTGGGTTAGGTTTATAATGGGCTGATGGGGGAGCTAGCACTGGTAATGGTCAGATGGGGGGCTAGGACTGGTAATGGGTTGATTAGGGAAGGCTGACTGGGAATGGACTGATCAAGGGGGGGTTGGGACTGGTAATGGACTCATGGGGGGGGGGGCTAGCATTGGAAATGAGCTGATCGGTGAGGTTAGGACTGGAAATGGGCTGATGGGGGGATAGGACTGGTAATGGGCTGATTAGGGGAGCCTAGCACTGGTAATGGGGATGAGGGGGGACTAGCACTGGAAATGAGCTGATTAGGGGAGGCTAGGACTGGTAATGGGCTGATGGGGTGGGGTAGGACTGGTAATGGACTGATGTGAGGCTAGCATTGGAAATGAGCTGATCAAGGGGGGCTATGACTGGAAATGAGCTGATTAGTGGAGGCAAGGACTGGTAATGAGCTGATGGGGGGTAGGACTGGTATTGGGCTGATTAGGGGAGGCTAGTACTGGTAATGGGGTTGAGGGGGGATTAGCACTAGAAGTGAGCTGATTGGGGGGCTTTGACTGGGAATGGGCCGATTGTGGGGAGGGGAAGATAGAGCTGCTGGCCCTGGAAGAAAACTGGGGGCTAAGGCTACAAATGGGCTGAAACGAGGGGATGGGAGAATGGAACTGGAAGGGAGTGGATCGGCTGCCATGGTATTTGTACTAGAAGGGACTGGTCAGTGGGGAAGGAGGGGTCCTGGAAGGGAATGGACACCAGTGGCAGTCATGGGAATGCAAGTTGACATTGGAAGGTACTGGGAGTGAGGACTGGAAAGGGGCTGATACTGGGGAGGGTTACTGGGACTGGAAATAGGCTGATGGAAAGAAGTGAAGAAAACAAAAGAAAAGATAAGAAATGGCAGATGGACCATAGACCACAGAAAGAGAGCTAAGAGAAGACAGGAAAGCAGAATCCTCAGATCAGGACCAGCATGATCAGAGAATAAATTGGTCAGACAACAAAAGGTAGAAAAAATAAATTTTATTTCATATTAGTGATTTGACTACAAAATCATAATTTTGAAATCAAATATTGTTACTTGTTATTGTGATTAATTATTGTGGTTTAAATAAGTAAATTTTATAAATAAAAACATATTACAAAGGCCTATAATATATTAATAATTCAACAAATGATTACAGCGACAATGCGTTAACGGTAAAGGAAGAGAGACGCATTTGATTTTATCATTGGGGGTCACCAGAAGTTGACCAATGGTAAAAGGGGTCACGGTACAAAAAAAGGTTGAGAACCACTGATTTAGGTCTAGAGAACATAGCCAATCCTGACTCTGGATGTAAGGGAGAAGTGGTTCCGAGAGAGATCATTTTGAATTTCTCGGAGCAGATACTTGTTTAATTCTCGGAGGTCCGGAATGGGCCTATATCCTCCTGTTTTCTTTGGTATAAGGAAGTAGGGGGAGTAGAAGCCCAGGCCTTGTTGGGAAAGTGGCACTTCCTCTATCACACCCTGGGAGAGAAGGGTGGTGATCTCCTGGCACAAGAGAGTGGTAAGAGGGGGCCGGGAGCTGAATTCTCTTGAAGTGGAGGGAGGGAGCATACTTTGGAAGTGAAGCTTGTACCCCTTTGTCACTATGGAGAGAGTCCAATGTTCTGATGCTATCTGGGGCCATCTTTTGGCAAAAGTAACACAGTCTGCCTGGGATGTTGACTGGCTCTGGAATTTCCAGGGGTAGGATAGCTAAGTTCTCTAGCAGGAAGTCAAAGACCTTGTGGAGGCTGGGTCTGCTAAGCTGGTTGAGCTCTGGGGGCCTGAGCCTTCCTTTATTGCTTTGGTTGTTGCTGTCCCTTCTGGGAAGCATGGACCGGACAGTGGACCGCATGGGTGTAAGAAGGATAAAACTACTACTTCGTGTTGAAAAAGGGCTTCTTAACGGTCTTTTTCTTAGCTGGGTTGGCAGTGGGTCCTAGAAAGCCTGTTTAGGGTGGTATTCTCGGACTCAAGTTGAGAAGCTTTGTCTTGCCAATCCTTGCTAAAGAGGTTTTTTTTCCTGTGCAAGGAATATTCGCCAGAACAGTGGGTGCAATATCTTGCACCCACTGTTCTAAATCAGATGCTTGTAACCAAGAAATCCGACATTTATTTATTTATTTATTTTATTACAATTTTTTATATACCGCGCTATTTACAATCAGCGCGGTTTACAGATAACCAAAGACCAGAACAACAGGCTGCTCGGTTTTACATAAAACAGGAAGATAAACTTGGATTCGATAAACTTGGATAATATGGGGTAAAACTATATACATAGAATGTTGGTCTGTTAATTTGATAACATGAAAGAGGTATTTATATGATGTTGACTGTGGGGGTTGTGAAAGGAGGCAAAGTGGTTAAGATTGTAGTGAATATTTTTGAATTTATGTAGGGTAATATTTGTTGATTAGGTTATGCTTGAGAGGGGAAGCTTTATGTAGGGTAGTATTTGATGAATAGGTTATGCTTGAGGGCCTTTCTGAATTGGCCTATGTTAGTTATAGCACGAATTTCGGGTGGTAGGGAGTTCCAGTGTTTTGGGGCACAGAACATGAAGGCTCTGTTCGCTGTTGATCGGCTACACGTTGTTATGGCCTTCGGTATTATTAGGGTGTTTATCGCTATTTGTCTTCTGGATCTTGTTGGTGGTAGTGTTTGTGTGAGATCGATTATTGAGTTTGCAGATAAACCGTGGATGGCCTTGTATGTAAGGACTAGGGTTTTGAATTCGAGTCTGCCTTGTATTGGGAGCCAGTGAAGCTGTTTGAGGATTGGCGTCACATGATCACTCCTGGCCGCTCCTTGTAGAATCCTTGCAGCAGTATTCATGGCAAGTTGAAGAGAGCTTAGGGTGGATTGTGGGAGACCTTGTAGAATTGAGTTGGCGAAATCGAAATGCGGCAATATGAGTGCTTGGAAGATGGTTCTAAAATCATCTGGGTCCAGTAATGAGCGAAGATGCCTGAGTGTGCGTATTTTGAAGTATACAGCTTTTGTAATATTGTTTACATGTGTTTTCAGATTGAGACGTTGGTCCAGCGTGACTCCAAGGTATCTTATTGTTTCTTTTGTGGTTAGATCCGCTCCTTTCACACTTATATGTGATGGTGGAATGAAGTTGGGGTCTCTCGTAACAAAGAGAACCTCAGTTTTCTTGTGTTGGATGCGGAGGTTCTGTGAGAGAAGCCATTCTGATACTGCATTAAAGCAATTTATTATGGGCAGTAGGTCTAAATGCATTGTAGAAAATGGCATATAAAGTAGGATATCATCTGCGTATATCATACATTTCACGTTGAATGATCTGATGATATTGCAGATAGGCTGCATGTAGATGTTAAACATGAGAGATGAGAGAGAAGACCCTTGTGGCACCCCTTGTTTTTGATGGAAGAGATTTGATTCTCCCGTCGCAGATTTTACATATTGCATTCTGGTGTCCAGGTATGATTTACACCATTCCAGAGCTGAACTACCAATGCCTTTTTCCATCAAACGTGTAATGAGTATCTCGTGATTTACCGAGTCAAAGGCTGCTGCTATATCTAAGAAGATTAGCACAACGCCTTGGCGGATGTTGTCTATGCTGGTGAGTAAGTTGTTGAGGAGAGTGGTGAGGAGTGTTTCAACTCCATGATGTTCCCTGAATCCATGTTGAAAGTAGTCGAGAGGGGCTGTTGCGTCTATGTGGTCTTGAATTTGACGTTGCACCTCTTTTTCAAAGATTTTTGCTAGGAGGGCAATGCTAGCAATAGGCCTGTATGAGTCAGGTCTTTTTGGGTCTAGTTTGGGGTTTTTTAAAAGTGGTCTGATGGATGTGAGCTTTAGTACAGATGGGAAAGATCCAGTTGTAAATGAGAGGTTCATGATTCTTGCAATGAACGGACTAAAGGCACTTCTAAGGTCCTTGATCCAGAAGGCTGGGCAAGGATCGGTTTGAGCGGTGGAGGTATTGAGTGAGGAGATTGTGTCTTCAATTTGTTTAGGTGAAGGTGCGGAAAGTGATGTTAAGGTGATTTGGCAGGTTGATTCTTGGATATCTACTTTCTGTAGCTCATCCGTCTGTAGAAGTTTAGATTGTAAATAATCAGCAAATTCTTGTGGTTGAATATCATGTTTTTGTTCTGATGATGGTTCATTTGATAGCGATTTTACTAGGCTGAAAAGATCACGGGGTTTGTTTAATGATCTTTTGAGTATCTCAGTGTGATACTGCTTCCTCTTGGTTGTGATTGCTTCACGGTGAGTCTCTAAATAGAGATTGTAAGCTGTATGATCATCAGCAGCAAGTGATCGGCGCCAGCGTTTTTCGAGTCTTCTAAGGTGCTTAAGAGAGTCTCGCAGATCAGGAGAGAACCATGGAGCGGAGGTTCTTTTCTTTGAAGTGTTATTTTTGTGTGGTTGGATAGAAATGGCATTGAGATTGTTATTCCAGGCTTCAATTGCTTCTTCCAGGTTGAGTGTTGTATTGTTGAGGAGTGGTTGGGTATTTGTCATTATAAAATCCTTATTGAAGGGCCGAAAGCCTCTTGGTGGGGCTCTTGGTGTGTTGTCAAGGTTTCTGTTGTTTCGGTAATGAGTGTTGTCCAAGGGAATTTGTAGGATTATGAGTTTGTGGTCTGACCATGGTACATTAGTGATAGATTTTATAACGTTGCTGTTTTGTGTAGATACCGATTGTGGGGCGAAGACCATGTCAAGAATGTTTCCTTTGATGTGTGTGGGCTCCATGATTAGTTGCTTATATCCAAGACTTTCGATGGCATGGAGGAATGAAGAGGACTGATGTTGCTGCAGTGATGGGAGATTGAGATCTCCCATTATCCAGTTTGGCGTGTTGAAGTTGCTGGTATTGGCAGCAATGTCCAGTATTGTGGGCAGGTCATCCTGGGAGCTTGACGGGGTTCTGTAAATCAAGTTGATGGAGCATTGCTTGTTCACTATGGTGATAATTTCCAGATTGTCTGAACTGTAGGAGTTAACTGTATTGAAGAGGAGATCAGACTTAGTGAGTATGAGTGCTCCTCCTCCCTTCTTGTTTTCTCTGTGAGTTGTGTGTATGGAGAAATTAGGTGGAATGAGTTGGTTAATGAGGACATTATCTTCTTTTGATAGCCAGGTTTCAGTGATCAAGAGTGCGTCAAGATTGTTATGGGTGACTAAATCTTGGATTACAGGCCATTTTTTTCTAATCGAGCGGGCATTTATAAGGGCACATTTTAGGCATTGGGAAGGTGAGGAGTCTTGTTGCTTGGGGTTACTGTTTTGGAGTAATGTGATGTGAATCAAGTGGGAGTGCTGTGTGCGAGCTTCCTTAGCTGGATAATGGTAAGAATTATTGAACCATTTTTTTCCGTGGTTTTTGAGGATAGGGATATGAATGGTGGAAGAAGAGTAGGCAGCGGAGGTCTCGATCCAGTCAGAGAGAAGGTAAACACAAAGAAGAGTGATGAGGTGAGGATACATTTTGGTTTTTGTTGAGGAGATGTAGGTGTCTATGTGAGCTGTATATTATATCAGGTAGTGATATTATTGATAAGGGTACGGGTAGAGGATGTTATAATACAATGCAGGCAATTGTAGAACTATAACAACTGTAGGAATGGCGATTATAGGGCAATAAAGGCAACTGTATCAGGTGGCAGTTATTATACAATGCAGGCTACTGTAACAACTCAGGTAATACAGGCAACTGTAACAAACTGTAAGAAATATGAATGGCTATAGAGTAGGCACAGAGCAGCAAAAGAGTGTGCTATCAATGGCACTGACGGCGGTGATATTGGGCTAGAGCAGAGGTTAGTTTAACTTTATAGATATTAAATACTTGCTGTGCCTTTAGACCGAGTATGTGCTGGTGAATGTAGCTTCAGGGTATCACTGCTTGCGGGATGTGCGTGGAGCTGTGAGCTTCTTGGACGATTCCTGGGTTCTTTGGAGGGGCCTTTGCCTAAGGGCCGTGCCAAAGGGCCCTCTGGCGAGGCCCTCAGGCGCGGGCCCGATAGGCGCGGGCCCGCCTGTCGGCGGCTTGCTTTTGCTGTGTGAGGCTCCGCCTCCCACAGTCCCGATTGGACTGGAGGCTCCTGAGCAGGGGGAAGATGGCTGAACCCTGCTCAGGTGTGCTCAACCCCGATCGGGGAGCACGGAGCCGGCTGGAAGGAGAGGGAAGCTGTTCTTGTCGGCGGCTTGCTTTTGCTGTGTCAGGCTCCGCCTCCCACAGTCCCGATTGGACTGGAGGCTCCTGAGCAGGGGGAAGATGGCTGAACCCTGCTCAGGTGTGCTCAACCCCGATCGGGGAGCACGGAGCCGGCTGGAAGGAGAGGGAAGCTGTTCTTGTCGGCGGCTTGCTTTTGCTGTGTCAGGCTCCGCCTCCCACAGTCCCGATTGGACTGGAGGCTCCTGAGCAGGGGGAAGATGCACCGATGGAAATAGTAGAAGTCCTGCTAATACACTCGAAACAATCAAATGTTGCCCTGTTCATAAACTTAGAATCATTCTGGGCATATTTAACAAGTGTCAGGAAATCAGCCCTCTTGTCATCTGGGAGGAGCCATTAGTTCCAAATCTTTAGTCACTTCCTGAAGAAACATACCCTTGTAGAGTATGTATGAACTTATTCTGGCTGACAACATGGAGGCTTGGAAGCATCGACGGCCAAAGGCAAGGGATTAGATGAATGTGTCTTAGCACTTTTAATTCAACGCATTGCCGATTCCACAACCATGGAATGGTGTGGTAACTGCGTCTTCTGGAAACTGGGACACTGCGGTATCCGGTACATGGTATAGAGTCTTCGAGAATGTGGAGACACTGTTAGATGTGTTTCCCACATCCTAAGCATGAGGTCGTGCAATATCCGACGAATAGGTACGGTCGCGGCCTCCTTAGGGGCTGCCGGCTACAGAAGAATTTCAAGTTCTTTAGCTCTCGGTTCCTTCTCGGAGGTCACCATAATCGAGAGGCCTTGAGCCACATCCCGTATAAAGTCTTGAAAAGACATGTCCTCCGGTGGAGACATCTGGCGTTGTGGGGAAGGAGCTGGATCTTCTGGAAGAGCCACTCCGGTACCGACTGATTCATCGGAAGAATTGGAATCAGACGACTCAAAGTATCGACAAGCCGGGAATCGGACGACTCAAAGTATTGACAAGCCGGGTGCTCCCGCCTGGCCCGACGATACCGATTGAAATCGGCATTGGAATGCCTCGGTACCAGACCCTTGATGCCGGAGACTGACTCTCCAGGGCCGGCATGGGTGGTAGCATGGAGAGCAGCACAAAGGTCGATGCCGATACCTCTGGTACCAGTACCGATGTCTGCGGGGAACCGATTACAGAGGCTTTAGCAGTACCGAGGCCGCCAGCAATGCCGCAAGACTCCGCTCAATGGCTAGGATATGTTGATCCATGGAGCCAGCCGATGCCTGGGTATTGGTACCCGAACAGCGTGCCAAGACCCCAGAACATGGCACCAAGAGCTCTCCAGAGGTGAATGCCTCGGGAGCATCTTGGGACCCCGATAATGCTTTGGAGGCAAGGACCTTCCACCAGGGCTGTTTGGCCGGTGTATTCTCCTCTAGGGCAACGCTTAAAGCATCTCAATGCTTAGAAGGAGATCTACCCTTGAGAGTTGGAAAG
The DNA here is from genome assembly GCA_033557465.1 of Ichthyophis bannanicus. Lineage (NCBI taxonomy): Eukaryota > Metazoa > Chordata > Amphibia > Gymnophiona > Ichthyophiidae > Ichthyophis > Ichthyophis bannanicus. The sequence goes on along the minus strand of CM066033.1, from coordinate 44,388,045 downwards.
GCGGGAAGGCAGCAGTGCAGGCACCGTGGGATGCTCCCAAAAGCTTTCCTATAGGACGCTGGGGAGCATTCCCACGTGGGTTCAATCGGTGCTGATGTCACCCATATGTGAAGACTACATTCCTGCTTATTCCTGGAGATAATTGATTACACGTTGAGTGAAAAACTAACTCTGGAATTCTTTACTGGAGTTATAGTAAAAGCTGTTTATGTAGCTGGGTTTAATAAAGGTTTGGACAAGTTACTGGGGGAAAAGTCCATAAAACCATTATTAAAGAGGACCAGGGAAAATCCACAGCTTACCCCTGGATAAATATCATGGAATCTGTGTACCTTTTTGGGAAATGGACAGAAACAGGTGACTTGGATTGGCTGCTGTTGGAAACAGGATACTGGGCTTGATGGATCTTGGTCTGACCCGGTATGGTGTATCTTATGTTCTTATGCCTATCGTGTACAGCAGCATCACATAGGGATAACATGCATAGGTTACAGACTGCTATAGTGTATACCTGCCATGGTACAGGTGTAAGTGCTTGCACTTAATGTGCAATTTTGGGGGACCACTTAGATCCTATTCTATAAAGTATGTGCGTGATTTACTTCGTTGAATTGGCACGCTGTGCATGCACATACCACAGGTACAGTGTTAGAATTACCCCTCACACCATGGATATAGCACAGTTACTTACCTGTAACAGGTGATCTCTGGGAACAGCAGGAATAAATCTTCACATATGGTACGTCAGTACCGACGGAGCCTGCGCGGGAACGCTCCCCAGCGTCCAATCAGAAAGCTTTTGGGAGCATCCCTCAGCGCCTGCGTGCTGCCTTCCCGCCTTTCCAACTGTCTCTCTTCAGTTGAGTTTTATAGCTGAGACAAAGAGAAAGAGGAAAGGAAGATAGATAAAAGGATACAACTCCTAGGGGAGGTGGGTGGGTTGTGAAGACTTATACCTGCTGTTCCCAGAGATCACCTGTTACAGGTAAGTAACTGTGTTATCTCCAGGAACAAGCAGGAATGAGTCTTCACATATGGGGACTCCCAAGCTAAGATGCCTGGAGAGTCCTAGCATGGTGGGGATTGGAACATGCTACACCTCATATGGCCAGGCATCCTGAGGATGGAGGGTAGGAGTTGAAAGAGGAGCTGTAGAAAAAACAGCTAACCTAAAATAGGACTACAGGTAAGGAGTCCCTGTATGCATAATAATTATCATGAAAAAATTGAAATGAAGAATCACAATATATACCTCACCTACTGGATTGCAGGAAGTAGAGAGGCTGATGGAGTCTACTGGGAATCCAGTAGAGGAATCTTCAAGGTGACCTCACTGAAGTGAAGGTGAAGGTCCAGATCTGGAAGTGACAGGTGACCCAGGTGTCAACTGGGGTAGTACAAAAACGGTAGGTCCTTAGTGGAAAGCTTTATGGAAAAAGCTGGGAACTCTTTTGGCTACAGAGTTACTCACAGTTAGGAGCAAAAGAGGAAGACTGACCGATTTGGACAAATTAGCCCAGTCCTGGAGGGAAGAAGGGGTATGGGAAAAAAGCCCGTATTCCCAAGAAGGACAGATGTCTGAAGGGTTGAAACCCCAGATCTACTGAAGATCCACCCTGTCTTTCCTAACTGATGAGAGATAGGAAAGATATTGGAGTATGGAGCTTCAGGGATACCTAAAACTAGGGTTAAGGTAAGAGCTGGTAGTACCACAGTAGTGGTTGTGTGCATAATACCCCAGGCATACTGTGGGACAGTATGAACATATGCAAGCCCACTGTCTGGAACCTATAGGAAGGTAAAACCTTTATAAGCATAGACAGAGAGATAAAGCACAGTTACTTACCTGTAACAGGTGATCTCCGGAACAGCAGGAATTAATCTTCACACGTGGGAGACGTCGCCGACGAAGCCCGCACGGGAATGCTCCCCAGCATCCAATCAGAAAGCCTTTGGGAGCATCCCCCGCGCCTGCGCGGTGGCTTCCCGCCCTTCCTACTGCCTCTCCCCAGTTGAGTTTCATAGCTGAGCCAAAAGGAGAGGAGAGGAAGGAATAGAGAAAATAGAGATACAACTCCTAGGGGAGGTGGGCGGATTCTGAAGACTAATTCCTGCTGTTCCGGAGATCACCTGTTACAGGTAAGTAACTGTGCTATCTCCAGGAACAAGCAGGAATGAGTCTTCACATGTGGGGACTCCCTAGCTAAGGATGCCCGGGGAGATCCCATAAGCGCAGCCCAGGACGGGATGGCATTTGCCCAACCTGAATCCCCGGCATCCCCTGAGGGATGGAGGGCAGGAGTTGAATAGAGGAAGCTGTAGAGGAACAGCGAATCTAAAGACTACAGAGGAAAGTCTTTAGAGTGCAGAACAGGTACCATTAAGATACAGCAAAAAAAACTCCAGGCTACGGGAGATTAGTCAGAGGGGTGCATGAAGAGTATCATTAAGCATTTAATGAGTAAATGACCTAGTACCATATAGAGCTTACCGGCCATTAAGTTTTAAAGAATTAATGGTTTAGAACCCTGTAGAGCTTACCCACCGGGTTGTCGGAAGTAGTCCTGTGATGAAGGCACTGTAGACGCAGTAGCGAGGTCATCAAGGAAACTTCACCGCAGCGAGGAGGAAGTTCCAAATCCGGAAGGCCATGAGATCCAGGCGTCAGCTGGGTCAGGAGAAGGACGGCAGGTCTTCCAGGAGGCTTAATGCAAGCTGAGCACTCCCTTAGGAGTAGAGTCCATAACTCAGAGGACTAACAGGCCAAACTAGAGAGCCTATCCCGGAGAAGAGTAGAGGTGTACCCCGGAGCAGGAGTAGTACACAGTCTGCCCTAGCGAGAGATAGGGAGACAAGGGTCCGGACCTCCGGGAGGAGGACCTAACTGAAAAAAGGAGCTGTTGACTTCACAGCAGTAGGGTACCACCAGTCCGCGGGCCGATCGAGGAATAGGCAGGCAGACTGGCCGGACCCCCCGGGGGGGGGGGGGTGAGTACCAGCCATAGGGGGAAAAAGGCGGTAGAACACAGGTACTGTGGCATCCCCCAATAGGTGCCTATTAAGCAGGTGATATCTAGTATATCTAAGCCGGTGGACATGGGGATGCCCCCTCCGGTACTAACGCAGGTACGCCGGGGGGCCTACCTCCATGAGCAGCACCCTGGTAAGGCGGATCTGCCATCAATCCCCAGAACGTCCACCTGGAGAGGTGGCCTCAAGATCCGTCAGAGGAGGGATCTTTTCCGGAGGGCAAGGGCAGATCGGCGAGCTAAGAGCGCGGTAGCGTGGGGGACGGAGGATAGCATCAGTCCGGTAGAACGCCGCAGGGGTTGGAGGCCCTATATGTGTCCCCAGGACCTGCACGCAGAACTCGTCCCCCGCACAATCGGGGGACATGAGGGTATAGTCCCTGGTAAGTATTGGGGGACTATAGCGGCTGGAAGGGGAATTACGGTACAGAAGCAATCAGCAAGAGAATACTGGCTGAGACGGGTTCGGGGACGTACCGAAGAGTAAGTAGGGTGACCGTGGGCCATAGCTATCACGGCGTAAGGTGGTCTCCCTTTCCCACGGAGGAGAATACCTGAACCCCTAGATAAGTCCCCGAACCATTTGTCAACTGAACGAGCCCCAGAGTAGAGCTCGATTTTAAACTTCTGGTAAGGAGGTTAAGTGCAGGCAGCCGCCCACCTGAGCCTAAAAATGCTTAGTATGAGAGTCCTGGCGCGGGCCCGGGGACATCAACCCGGGGTGAAAGGTCCCTTGCTTGGGCGCGCCTGGAGGGTGGGTGGAGGGCTGACATTTCCTCTTCCTAGGGAAGGGGGGGGTCTGGAGAGGCGTTTACCACCGCCGGGGGGGAGCCGGGCCCTAGGCTGGCTGCTAACTCTGGGAAGATTAGCGAAGCACTGTGCGACCTGACGTAAGGCTTCGCTATTGAAGAGGTGATCTCCGTCGCAGGGAGAAGTACCCAGGTTGTGCTGTGCCCGTCTACACAACTCGGACGCCTGCAACCATGCTGTACGGCGTGCTCTAATGGCAACAGCAGAGGCTCTGCTGACCGACCGGAAGGAGTCCAGAGAAGCACGAGAAAGGAATCCGGAGATATTCCTGCAGTGATAAAGAAGCAGGGAATATTCAAAGGCCTTGGTTGCAGATACGAAGGGGGATAACCGAGATAACCTCTCGGTGACCTCCCAAAGCGACAGACTCATATAAAATATATATGAAATAATTCTGGCCGCCAGCATAGACGTTTGGAAGGCTTGACGTCCTAGAGTATCTAGCGTCTTCGAGGCGCGGCCTGGAGGGCGAGAAGCATGCTTCTCCTTGCTTCCGGCCTTCCTCAGCGCCGATTCCACCACAATGGACCGATGTGGAAGCTGGTGCTGCCGAAACCCCGGGGACGGAGGCACCCGGTACAGAGCCTGCATCGCAGTCGACGGCGCCGGAACCCTCAAAGGCGACCGCCAAGCCCCCAGCAGGAGATCCTGCAGGGAGGGATGCAGAGGAAGCATCACGGCTGCCTGTTCCGCAGGGCCTGGGCTCGGGTCCGGGATAGGGATGGCCAGCAAGTCCGCCATGTCAAGGAGGAAATCCTGAAAAGGCGGCTCTGCCGGAGGAGTTATGGCGGGAGAGGCCGCTCGGGCCGATGCCCGCTGGGCAGAGGAGGGGACCAACAGACCCAGACCGGGGCAGTCAACATGGCGTCGTTGGCTCCTGGAATTGATTCCAAGCTAGGCATCGAAGGGGTCGATGGCACCGACGGCGCCACAGGAATCGGCCTCGGCCCCGAACCCGGGGGCAGCGCTTCCTCCCGTGACTGGAGCGAATCCGCGGCCGCCGGAGGGCAGGGGCCAGCGGTCTCTGCTCTGCGTTGCGGGAGGGGACAGGGGCCGATCCCGAGATGTGCAGTGGCCAGGCTTTCAAGGCTGGACGACGACTCCAGGCTGGGCATCGAACCGAGCGAGGAGATCGACTCCCTCCTCGAGGACCCCGGCGGGAGCGACCGCGCCGGTGGTGGAGATCCCGGAGCGCGGATCGGAACCGCGCCAACCGGTGCCGCGAGCATCAAGGGCCCCCGAGGACAGAGCTCGGTGGAGAGGGGGTCATCTGATGCCGGCGCCGATGTCGATCGGCGGGCACTGCCTGATGCCGGGCCCCCTCGAACCCGTCCTACCCGGAGGGAAAGCCTGCCGGGGCATACGGCCCCGTGCCCGAGGGGACCCAGGTCACCCGACGACGAGTCCCTGCGGGGGGGGGGGAGTGCCAAGCCCCTGCGGCGGGATCGAGGCGATCGAAGACCCCGAGGCCCCTTTGCTAGGAAAGGGCGGGGCCCTCGACGGCCGCGTCGATGCCGGGGGGTCGCCCGTGTGCTGGTCGACACACCCCGAGGTCCCCGGGGAAGGTTGATGGCGGTCCCTTGAGCTCGATGCCCCTGCCGTCGCCGGCGGAGTGGCGCCGCTCAAAACCGGTACCACCCTTGCGCAGGGCTGGGATACCGGTGACCCAGCTCGCGTCGAAGCGAGCAGCTCAGAGGGGAGTGAGGCCAGGAGATCACCTCCGGAGAGGGGTGGAACCATCGACGCCGGCGCGCTCGAAGCGGGTACCGCCTCCGCGCATTGACGGAACGCAGGGCCAGACTGTCGAGCCAATCGGCCCCAGAGGTGCCGAGGGCAGCGGCTGGCGATCCCCGTTGGGGAGCGGGTTACTCGACGCCCACGGGTCGGCACCGCCCGAAGCGGATACTACCCCCGTAGGGACGCCATACCGGCGCGAGTCAGTCGGCCCCGGAGGCGCCGAGGACCGCAGCTGCCAATCCCCGGTGAGGAGCGGGACGCTCGACACCAATGCCGAGGGGTCGGTACCGCTCATAGCGGGTACCACCCCCGCGCATGGCAGTGATGGAGGAACGCCAGGCTGGACCGAGTCAATCGGCCCCGGAGGCGCCGAGGACAGCAGCCGACGATCCTCGGTGAGGAGCGGAACGCTCGACACCAACGCCGATGCCGGGGTCCCAGTACCGCCCGGAGCGGATACCACACCCGAGCATGGCTGGGATGTAGGGAGGTCAGACCCGGTCGAGTCGATCGGCCCCGGAGGCGCCGATGACACCAGCTGACGATCCCTGGTGAAGAGTGGAACACTCGACGCCGGGGAATCGGCACCGCTCGAAGCGGGTACCTCCCTCGGGCATGGCTCGGGAATGTTCTGTGAGAAGCGAACCTCAGGAACAGCCCGAAACCCCGTAAATGCTTTGGAGCCCGAGGACTCCCGCCGGGGTATATTAGCCAAGGGGGACTTGAGGGGTCGGCTGGAGCTGTCGCCATGCCGCGCATGAGACTCGCCCCTCAAGACTCGGCTAGTCTTAACAGACTGTTGTGTGGATACCTGATCCTGGAGAGAAGAACAACCCGACGACCGTGCGTTGGGCGCGAAGACGTCGTCGAGGGATATCCGAAAAAGGGAGGGTCTTCTCCCGACACTGTAGCCCAGGGGATCCGGGAAAGAAGGGTCAGGCCCCAAACAGGAGAGGCACCAGGCATTGGAATCCAATTGGAAAATTAGGTCCCCGCAGTAAGGGCACTTCTGGGGAGAAGAAGACTCCATGCAGTAAGCCCGGTAGGCCTCGGCGCCCAGAGGGGAGGTTCCCTCCAGGCGACCAAAAATAAATGAAATTTAAAGGAAAATTAATTGAAAAGAAAGAAAGGGGCATGGAGGTGCCACCATCGGCGGGAAAAAGCCGCGACTACAGAAACAAGAACAAAGGGAAAAAATTTCTGCAGTGGCAGGAGGGACGTCCTGCCTGCTCCGTGGAAAATGAAAAACTGGGGAGAGGCAGTAGGAAGGGCGGGAAGCCACCGCGCAGGCGCGGGGGATGCTCCCAAAGGCTTTCTGATTGGATGCTGGGGAGCATTCCCGTGCGGGCTCCGTCGGCAACGTCTCCCACATGTGAAGACTCATTCCTGCTTGTTCCTGGAGATGTATGTAAATACATATCTCCCTATAAGGAAGCCTCTCGACAGATGATATATATTCATGCCTATATATATATATATATATATATATATATATATATATATATGCATGAATATATGTCTATAGAGAGATCTGGAGGGCATAACATATGCACACACAGCTTACAGACATATGTATCCATAGAGAAGTATATAGAGATACATACATACATGAATATATATGTCTAAGGATAAAAGTCTGCAAATAAGCAGATAGAGATATGTCCATAAGCACATTCACATGGGTGATGTGAAGAGGAAAGATTCATCTAATAACAAGAAGGTGGAACCTACTTGCGTAGATATATAGAGAATCTATTCCCCCTGGCTAAGATGGTGCAGGAATGCTATCCAGTGGAATAACCAGGAAGGTTGCGTGAAAAAAAGAGGATAATATCAGTCTGCAAACAGCAAGTCTTGAGTCATATAGAACTCTCGCATGGTAAATGGACAGCAAACGCATAGGATGAGATATCAGATTGACCACTGGAGGGATACAAAGTGGTATCATGCGTTATGTGTACTGTCCATGAAGGAGTGGGGTACCATGAGGACAGGCTGCAAGGAAAAAAGAGCATATTCCTTGTAGGAATTGGAGAACTCTTTAGACGTTCACGCAGAAAAGGCTTATGTCCTGTATTATAAAAGGAGATAGTAGGGTTTGGAGAACCCTCACAGTCATGGAAAATGACTGAGGAAGCCTTTTCCAACCATATAGGATAGTCATTAGAGACAAAATTCCATGCTCTCTAGCAAGGGCCCATAGTAGAAAGCTTCTCTGTAAGATTGCAGAGAGCATTATGCAGGAGAATTGGGAAATAAAACTGGCTGTTGGAAGAATACCAGCTGCCACGTTAAGTATGCTGCCAAATCCAAAGGAATTGGGGATGGCAAGAAAAGAAGATAGTGTGATAAGCCTGAAGTGATAAGGATTATCCAAGACAGATGAAGCACTATCTTGGAATCACTACTAAGGCCAGACTGGAGTAGTGGAAGACAAGACTGGAAACTTGTGGAAAAGTACCAGTAGTCCAATCACTGGAACTCCTGCATGGGCAGCTGCTGAATAAGACAGCAGAGAGAATCTTTCTGTGTAAAACAGAGAGGACAGAATAAGAGGAGAAATTCCTGTCCCTGTCTGATGAGCTGCCCATACAAAAAAAGGGAGTTTATTCAAGAGAAAAAATTCCACACTGGAATGAAAGAAAAGACTAGAAAGGCTAAAGAAGCCTTGCAGTGGTATGGTACCACCCTTTCAGGGGAAACCCTGGATAAAAGGGTAGAGACAGGAGCTGAAGGGTGACTTACCATATGGTAAGTCTGTGGAAGGAAGATATTCATGTTGGAACAGAAACTATCATGGGATAGTTGTTAAACCTCACTTCTTTGTAAGAAGAGGAGAAACTGTGACCCATAGACATGAATATCCTGACAGCTCAGCATACCTAGGAGCAACTGGATGTCCTGAGAATAGGAATTCCTATGTAGAGTTTTGAATGAAAAAACAGTAAAAAAAACTTCTGTTGAAAAGAAGTTAACTGTAGATTATAAAGAGATTAATCAGAACCCCATGGTTGCTGTGTTTATTCAGCCTGGCTAGTTTGGATTCTTCAGACCAGGACGAGACTTCCCCTGCTTGGGAACAATTGAATGATGGGCAGGAGAAGAGTAAAACCTCTTTCTCCTAGGGAAAGAAGGTTTGGTAGGGCATTTCCTACCTACTGGGAAAGGAGAAGGTTTAGGATCACCTTCAGAAACAGAGAAGTCGGTGGAGCACTGAGCAACCTGATGTAAAGACTCCTTATTGAAGAGATTTTCTCCAGTGCAAGGAGTATTACCCAGTCTTTGTTGCGCCCATTTGTTCAAGTCTGAAGCTTGGAGCCAGGCTGTACGTCGTGCCCCTATGGCTATAGCAGAGGTTCTGCTAACAGACTCAAAAGAGTCTAGGGAAGCACGAGAAAGAAACCAAGAGAGATTTTGGCTATGACTAAGAAGTAAGGAATAGTCTGCAGCCTTGGGCTCTGATAGAAAAGGAGTCAAAAGAGATAATTTCTTTGTGACCTCCTGAAGGGATAGACTCATATAAAAAATATAGGAGAGAATCCTTGTTGCTAGCATAGATGTTTGGAAGGTTTGACGTCCAAAGGCATCCAGTGTTCTAGATTCACGACCTGGCGGGTAAGAAGAATGCTTCTTCTTGCTTTTTACCTTCCTCGTTGCTGATTCCACTACAATGGAATGATGGGGAAGTTGAGTCTTTTGAAACCCTGGAGAGGGGGGCACCTGATATAGAAGATCAGTTGCTCTAGAAGGTGAGGAAACCCTTTAAAGGTGCTTCCCACATTCTTAGAAGAAGATCCTGCAAGGAATGATGTAAAGGAAGCATTATATTTTCCTTTTCTCCAGAACAAAGAGAGCCTTGAGCAGGATCATAGCCAGGGGTAGGAATAGCAAGGGATGTTGCTATGTCCAGGAGAAAATTCTGAAAAGAAGGATCTCCAACAGAAATCATCCCTGGACAGGCTAGATCTGAAGAACTAGCCTGGGCACCGGAATAGGCAGTTGCCCGGTGCAGAAAAGGATCCCTAAGGGATGGATGCTGGTACTGGAGGTCATGACGTGAGACAGTCAGTACTGCATCGTCCATGCCAGGTATCGACTCCAAACTAGGTATAGAAAGGAGCGACTGGTGAAAGCAGCATGGAGGGAGCTGACCCCGATGCTACTGCAGGTATCGGTACCGATACCGGTAGCTGTGCCGGAATCGAAGACGATACTGACATCGAAGCAGTCATCGGAGGCTGCTCAAGTGGTACCGAGGAAACCGAAGGCCTTTGGTAATTACCCTCGGTACCGAGCATCCGGAACCGGTAAGCGTCAGTACCGAGACGTGTCGGTACCCAATCCTCTAGACTAGAGATCGATTCTAGACTCGGCATCGAAGGAAGCGAGTCTATCGATGCATGTCTAGAGGGTACCAACGTTGGTGGTAGTATCGGCGTAGATGCCGATACTGGAAAGTCAATCTGGGGCGTATCGAACGGTCCCGAAGGTACCGAGAAAGCCAGATGACGATCCCTGGTGAGGAGTGGATCGCTCAACACCAGTGCCGATGCCGGGGTATCAGTACCGCTCAAAGCGGATGCCGCCACCGAGCATGGCTCAGGTATGTTCTGTGAGGGGTGAGCCCCAGGAACAACCTGAAACCCCTGATAGGCTTTGGAGGCTGAAGACTCCTGCCGGGGTTTTGAAGCCAATGGACCCTTGAGGGCAAGGCCGGAGCCGTCATCATGCTGTGCATGAGACTTACCACTCAAGGGTTGGCTAGTCTTAAGAGACTGTTTGTGGGTTACCTGATCCTGTGGAGAAGAAGAAATGGTCGGTGCCCTGACACTGGTAGGAAACGCGGTATCGAGGGAAACTCGAAATGGAAAATCTCTTCCCACAATATTGTAGCCTAATGGCTCCGGAGGAAAATGGTCAGGACCCAAATAGGTTAGACACCAGTTCTTGGAGTCTAAAAACAGAACTGTACCACCACAGCTTAGGCACCTCTTAGAAAAAGAAGGTGGCGGCTCCATGATGGAGAGGCCTAGAAGGCCCAAAAGTTTAAGACAGAAACTGAAGGAAAAAAATTCCCCGAATTTAAGAAAAAGAAAAAACACCGGCGGTACCGGTGGAGTCGGGGATATAGCCGCGACCACAAGAAAACAAGAATTAAATAAAAAATTTTCTGCGGTGGTGACAGGACGTCGTCCTGCCGGCTCCGCGGAAAAACGAAAACTGAAGAGACAGGCGGGAAGGCAGCACGCAGGCGCTGAGGGATGCTCCCAAAAGCTTTCTGATTGGACGCTGGGGAGCGTTCCCGCGCAGGCTCCGTCGGTACCGACGTACCATATGTGAAGACTCATTCCTGCTTGTTCCTGGAGATCACTCTTTATCAAGTCAATTTCTCTTATCTTCCTATCTTAAGTAGATGAACATGTCATATCCCATACTTAATCCAACAGCTAGGATCAACCCCCTCCCACCACCAAGATTAGAAACAAGAAATCTGCTTCCTGAACATCTGGCGGTCTATGTGCTAGCACCTGACCACCAATGCAACCCATATCTGGGGAGCTGAAGCCTTCATATTTCCAGTCTGCAGCGGCACTAACTTGTGCTTCCTTTATCCTTGTCTTGATGTCTCCTTATCACCTCCCTTTCAGGCTCTGCTCTTGTGGTAAAAGACACGACACCTACCTTCTTTCCATTCTGTGTTCATCTATACCAGGTGCTGTCTTTTCCCATAGCACCTAGTCTCCTCAGAGACTCCTGATAGGCCAACAGGGGTGAAATACAAGCAGGGACAGCTGCTCTTTGGATTGGGACGTAGGCAAAAGAAGCTTAGGCTAAGACAGAAGACGTCATTAATTTATAACCTAGTATCTCTATGGCTCAGCTAATGTCCCCTGCCCAGAGGAATAAGTTGGACTAATCAAGTTATTTTTAAAATAGTTTATTTTCAGTTTTAAAATATACATCAATTCTGAAAAAAATTTGGAAAATAAAACTAGTTAAAAAGACTTAACAGTCATGTTACGAAGTGTAGTCAAAGGTGCAATGAATGATATCCAAAGACTGTAATACTGCCTGAAAAATACATAGTCCATCCCTCTCCTCCACATGAACTGGGGTGCTTGGGCCACACTGTTGTATGCACCTCGTGGACCTTACTCCTAGGCATCTAGCAAGAAGCATGTAAGACTGAGGTCGAGGTCAGATGAACAAGGGCTGCGTAATGTAAGAGTTGATGGCTTGCATCTCAATGAGGTAGGATATGGGGCTTATTCAGTAAGGAAAGATCTCACCTTATGAAACTTAGCCCCACTTTGCTGTCCAGATCCTGGGAAGCTCCCTACCCATCCCCCTCTTTTTGCCATTTTAGTTTTCAGTCGGGGAAGTCAAGTCTCCCCATCCTCAGTCCAAGGCAACTTTGCATTCAAAACCTTCAGTCAGTTTGGATTCTGTTCAGAAAAAAAAAATTAGAATCCAACTTATCTTACTGCCAGAATGTTCATCAATATGCCCCCCCACCCCCTTCAAGGGCTGCGAAGGGCAAAAGGCTCAGATCTTAATGCCCTTCCAGATCTTTGGGGGATAGCAGCAGTGGGGGGTTGAGGGAAAACACAAATGCCCCTGTGTATGGCTTTACCCACAGTGATTTACATTTATCATTCTCTCTGCATCATGTTGGTGCCCAATGCAGAGATGCAGCCTGACGTTATTCATATTAAATGTCACCATCTGGATAATAAAATCAGAAAATGGCTGTTATAAGGCAAGCATACAGCTCTGTATCACAATCTGATGGGGAACAGGTTTCAAAAATCAAGGTTATAACTATCAGGAAAGACCACCACTGAACATTTAAAAAATTGCAAACAGAATTTGAAAAAAACAAGGGATGTCACCGATTGGTGACAGGAAGGCAAAACTGAGAAAGGCTTTGTGTGAACAAACTAGCACAGCATGACACCCTTGTAGTATAAGAGCCAGGGAGAGCATCTAGTTCTAGCTCATGGGGGCCCAGAACAGTGCTGAAAGAAGAAACACCAGAAACCCATCTATTCTTTCCAAATTGGAGCAAGACGATACCTTAGAACTACCTCTCATTCTGTCTATTTATCACTTACAGAACCAGCACCTCTGCACCAAGCAGTGCATGGCACCACCTCTTATGCTGTATGACAGCATTTTCAAAACTTTTAAAGCCCAAGGCACAGCAACTCTCCAGTGCAAGCAGTGCAGACAGGAGGGCCTCAAAGGACCGAAAGCCCTCAAAGGAGGTGACACTGTGTGTAATATGTGCACTGCACAATGCAGAGCCCAGATAGCCACACCCTGCACGCGGCCTGTTAGTGCCACACTCCCAAGGCTCATGCTGCATCTAGGAAGGAGGATATAGACTACGAAAGGACTCATTCAAGAACCACAGCAAGCTGCTAAGAGCAGAGCCCTTGTGCTAGGCTGGGCCTGAGCATCAGGCCATGGTGACTTCAGGTCTGGAGATGTGCTGGATGGGAAACACTGCTGTAAGGTATCACTTGCAGAGTCTAATTAATCATTTCACTCAGTGGCTGGCTTTACTAGTATTTGCATTTATCTGATGACATCAGGTGAAAGACTAAACCAAACTGCCCACTGGTGTGCTATAGTGATGGATACTAAGGCAGAACCCAAGTCCTTGTGCATCTTCATCACCAAGATGGCAGTACCCCACAATGCACATTAAATAGCACAGATCTGGCCGTTTGATGATGTATACTCTGCACCACGCCATCCCTTTACAAAGAACATGGTGCTCACTGTAGCTTCCCTAGTGGATTTCTGCTTCTTCTCAATCCCTGCTGGTGCTCTCCCTGTCCTGCTGTCCATCTTGGCTTTCGCTGGCTGATGACCCCACTGCATGGCTGAGTTATCCACTATGAAACCAAGGCAGGATTTCTACAATAAGGTAAATAACCCTGGGTTCTCTCCCATCAATCCCAGGTGTCGGGTACAGAAAGACCAGGAAAAGAAATTGTGACCCAACCTAATTATAATAACTTAGTTAGCAAGCTAGCACACAGCACTGGTATCTAACCTGGGATTTGCTCCATCTTAAAAGAAATAGTATCCTACTCCAAATCCAGGCCAAAAAGGAAAAGCCAGCAGCCCTGCAGGGAGCCATAGCATCCAAAAGTAGGCAGGAAATGCACACACACACAGACTTGCACAGCAGAAATATTTCTAGAAACTTCCCCCGATTAGCGCCAATGAATAGCCTGCAGATGTGCCAGCAGAGGTTTGGGAACTGCTGGGTTTGCAACCAGCCTGTGTCTCAATGTTTCTTGGCTGCTTTGGCCACCTCAGGAAGCTTTCTGACAATGCAGTGTGGGAAGCAGGGCTATTAGCACACAAGCCAACTAAAAGTTAAACACTGGGCAAAGTCAAAAGCAGAATGTCCACACCACAAATACAAATGTTTCTGTCACCAGCACATAGCAGACAGGCTACAGAGATAGGAGTCACCAGCACACAAGGGCTGCAGCTGCAGTCCCACCAACTTCTGCATGGAGGCCTTTAGTGCCTGTGTTAACCCCCTACACTACTCTCACAATTCAATTAGGCTCTGTGCACTGAGGCCATGCTGCCAAAACTCTAGGCTGGTGGGAAGAAGGGGGTCTGCATTTGTATATTTTCAGGTCTGGCTGCCAGGACACTTATATATGTCGACGAAACCCCTCAATAATAATATTATGTGATTCTATATGAAATGACACGTTCTACAACACCTTATTAAAAATGATGTTATATTTTGAATCTTTTTTATCTAACCTTTTCTTATAGTTAAATTTTCTTTTGGTTTCCCACTTTTTTTTAATATTTTCTTCTATGTGAACAAAAGGGTATATGAGTCTCAGACTTCTTGTAGCAGCGGTTTAGATGTTCAAAAATCTGTAACCTAACTGCCAAATCGCATCAACGACTCATTTCTGTATATACCCTTCAGTACTCTTATGATGTTGCATACGATAAAGTATAAACTTTCATGAACTGTAATGAGGTAATTATGCCAAACTTATCTCCAAAAAGAGCAGGCGACCCCAACGCAATCTCCCGGTCCGTTAATGCGTTTCACGGAGACGTTTCCTCAGGGGGTAGGACTACAAAACTTCATAGTCTTGAAATTGGCATTTGATACTTTTTAGATGCGTATACATGAATCGATATCTTCAAATCATCTAAAAGGAATCACAACATATCGAAATGGCAAATTAAGTTTTATAAATTAGAAGTAGAAAGCCGTTAATGTTATCTTTTCAGGCGATTCCAAACATACCTCTTCAGTGTCGGTATTCATGCATAGTTTAAAAATGGCTGACAGCTCATCTGGACACTACGCATGCGGGTTCTCCCTTCTAACGACTATATAAGGAATACGTTCAATGACGTATACCTTGACGTCAATCAATTTCCTTAGGTAAACTCCCCACCGGGATTAAACGTCATACCGGTGACGTTCTTGTCGATATCCTACAGTTGTTCCCAACATGATTCTTATATTAGTACAAACAGACATTCCATTCAATCGTACTATTTAATCCCATTGGGGACACAGTATTAAGTGTAAATATCCAACGTTGTTCATGCAAATGTAAGGTTTGAGCTTGTGTCTTCCCCCGCTGTCCAGACGTGACTAGTTCTATACAGAAGCATCTTAAATCTTCAAAGTCGTGATTGAACTGTTGACAATGTGCTACTAAAGGGGCCTCCACTACTCCACAGTGTAATCTACTGCGATGTTCGATGATCCTAGTTCGAAACATTCGGTTAGTCTTACCGATATATCTCAGCCCACAAGGGCATATAATTGTATATACTACTGAGCTAGACGTACAGGAAGTGGCGTTTCTCAACCTATATAGAATCCCCCCGTGTTCAAATGTGGTACAATCTTCTGTAACTCTACATATGGAGCAAGTGCCACATTTTCGGTGACCAGGCTGTTCCACTGTGCCGTCCTGTATAATAGGTCGCAATTGTGCCGGACTCAAATATTCTTTTAAGTTGCGTTGTCGCGTCCAGACACAGCGAATGGTATGTCGTTGAAATCCCGGTACTGTGGCTAAGACATTACTGTGTCTTCTCAGAATTCGTTTAATATCACCACTAAAGGGCGAAAACGCAGTAACAAAATTAATGTTCTTATCATCTTCCTCTTTAGCTCGTTTTGGTTGTATCAACAGTGCTCTGTTCATATATAGGGCCCTCTTATATGCAGTCCTTACCACATGTCTCGGGTATCCCCTACATTCAAAATCCCTTTGTAATTGTTTAGAGCAGCGTCGGAAATCTGCTTGTTCCGAACAATTCCTGCGGAATCGAATAAATTGAGAGAGTGGTAAGCTATCCCTCAGCTGTTTAGGGTGGCTGCTGGTGTAATGTAGAAAAGTGTTCCTGTCCGTTGTTTTTCTATATACTGATGTTAACCAGCCTGTGGCACTTTTCTTTACCTTCACATCCAGAAAGGTAATACTCTCTGGATGGGAAGAATAGGTAAACTGGATATTGGGGTCCTGATTGTTCAACCACTGGTGGAATTGTGTTAAAGAACCCTGTGTGCCTCGCCATAACACAAAAATATCATCTATGTACCTCCGCCAAAAAACAAGGTGTGGCTTATATGGCGAGGCGGCTATCCATGTTTCTTCATATCTAGCCATATATAAATTCGCCACCGAAGGGGCGCACGTGGCGCCCATTGCCACCCCTTTCAATTGTTGATACACTGTATTTTCAAAAAGGAAATAATTGTGGAAGAGCATGACGTCTAACATTCTGCTCATAAAAACCAATTTTTCCTCCGACAAATCTCCTCTTCCCCGAAGGGATTGGAGAATCACTTCTTTGGCTGCGTCTTGTGGGATGCTGGTGTACAGCGCCGCAATATCAAAAGTCGCCAATAATATATCATCCTGCATTGCCATTTGTTGATGTTCTTGTAATAATTGTAAAAAATGAGTAGTATCACGTATATAAGTTGGAATCAGAGTCATAAGTGGTCGGAGATAGGAATCCACATATATCGATAGTGGTTCAAGTAAACTTCCTCTTGTAGACACTATGGGCCTTCCCGGGGGGGGTTCTCAAGATTTTTGTGGATCTTTGGAACCAAGTAAAACTTAGCTATTGTAGGGTCTTCTTTGTTGAGAAATTTCCACTCCTTTTTAGAAATTAGTTTGTCCTCCAACGCTCGTACAGTTATTTCTTTGATCTGGTTTCTTAACTGCGGTGTTGGGTCTTCATGTAATGGGCAATAAATTTCCTCCTGATTCAATTGGTGGAAAGCTTCCCTCAAGTATTGATGTCTAGCCAGAATGACAATCGCTCCGCCCTTATCCGCTCTGCGTATAACAAGATCAGTTCGTGCTTGTAAATGTTTTAACGCTTCATATTCCTCCTTCTTTAGTGTTCGGGCCATATTGCGCCCTGTAACCTGCAATGTTTGAATATCTTTGAGGACCAAATCTCTAAATATGTGTATAGCAGGGTGCGGGGGATTTGGGGGTACCCAAGACGATTTAAAGGGTAGTGGGATTCTTCTGGAGTCACCTGTAACAATTTCCTCCGTAGCGCAATATGGCCCGAACACTAAAGAAGGAGGAATATGAAGCGTTAAAACATTTACAAGCACGAACTGATCTTGTTATACGCAGAGCGGATAAGGGCGGAGCGATTGTCATTCTGGCTAGACATCAATACTTGAGGGAAGCTTTCCACCAATTGCATCAGGAGGAAATTTATTGCCCATTACATGAAGACCCAACACCGCAGTTAAGAAACCAGATCAAAGAAATAACTGTACGAGCGTTGGAGGACAAACTAATTTCTAAAAAGGAGTGGAAATTTCTCAACAAAGAAGACCCTACAATAGCTAAATTTTACTTGGTTCCAAAGATCCACAAAAATCTTGAGAACCCCCCGGGAAGGCCCATAGTGTCTACAAGAGGAAGTTTACTTGAACCACTATCGATATATGTGGATTCCTATCTCCGACCACTTATGACTCTGATTCCAACTTATATACGTGATACTACTCATTTTTTACAATTATTACAAGAACATCAACAAATGGCAATGCAGGATGATATATTATTGGCGACTTTTGATATTGCGGCGCTGTACACCAGCATCCCACAAGACGCAGCCAAAGAAGTGATTCTCCAATCCCTTCGGGGAAGAGGAGATTTGTCGGAGGAAAAATTGGTTTTTATGAGCAGAATGTTAGACGTCATGCTCTTCCACAATTATTTCCTTTTTGAAAATACAGTGTATCAACAATTGAAAGGGGTGGCAATGGGCGCCACGTGCGCCCCTTCGGTGGCGAATTTATATATGGCTAGATATGAAGAAACATGGATAGCCGCCTCGCCATATAAGCCACACCTTGTTTTTTGGCGGAGGTACATAGATGATATTTTTGTGTTATGGCGAGGCACACAGGGTTCTTTAACACAATTCCACCAGTGGTTGAACAATCAGGACCCCAATATCCAGTTTACCTATTCTTCCCATCCAGAGAGTATTACCTTTCTGGATGTGAAGGTAAAGAAAAGTGCCACAGGCTGGTTAACATCAGTATATAGAAAAACAACGGACAGGAACACTTTTCTACATTACACCAGCAGCCACCCTAAACAGCTGAGGGATAGCTTACCACTCTCTCAATTTATTCGATTCCGCAGGACTTGTTCGGAACAAGCAGATTTCCGACGCTGCTCTAAACAATTACAAAGGGATTTTGAATGTAGGGGATACCCGAGACATGTGGTAAGGACTGCATATAAGAGGGCCCTATATATGAACAGAGCACTGTTGATACAACCAAAACGAGCTAAAGAGGAAGATGATAAGAACATTAATTTTGTTACTGCGTTTTCGCCCTTTAGTGGTGATATTAAACGAATTCTGAGAAGACACAGTAATGTCTTAGCCACAGTACCGGGATTTCAACGACATACCATTCGCTGTGTCTGGACGCGACAACGCAACTTAAAAGAATATTTGAGTCCGGCACAATTGCGACCTATTATACAGGACGGCACAGTGGAACAGCCTGGTCACCGAAAATGTGGCACTTGCTCCATATGTAGAGTTACAGAAGATTGTACCACATTTGAACACGGGGGGATTCTATATAGGTTGAGAAACGCCACTTCCTGTACGTCTAGCTCAGTAGTATATACAATTATATGCCCTTGTGGGCTGAGATATATCGGTAAGACTAACCGAATGTTTCGAACTAGGATCATCGAACATCGCAGTAGATTACACTGTGGAGTAGTGGAGGCCCCTTTAGTAGCACATTGTCAACAGTTCAATCACGACTTTGAAGATTTAAGATGCTTCTGTATAGAACTAGTCACGTCTGGACAGCGGGGGAAGACACAAGCTCAAACCTTACATTTGCATGAACAACGTTGGATATTTACACTTAATACTGTGTCCCCAATGGGATTAAATAGTACGATTGAATGGAATGTCTGTTTGTACTAATATAAGAATCATGTTGGGAACAACTGTAGGATATCGACAAGAACGTCACCGGTATGACGTTTAATCCCGGTGGGGAGTTTACCTAAGGAAATTGATTGACGTCAAGGTATACGTCATTGAACGTATTCCTTATATAGTCGTTAGAAGGGAGAACCCGCATGCGTAGTGTCCAGATGAGCTGTCAGCCATTTTTAAACTATGAATGAATACCGACACTGAAGAGGTATGTTTGGAATCGCCTGAAAAGATAACATTAACGGCTTTCTACTTCTAATTTATAAAACTTAATTTGCCATTTCGATATGTTGTGATTCCTTTTAGATGATTTGAAGATATCGATTCATGTATACGCATCTAAAAAGTATCAAATGCCAATTTCAAGACTATGAAGTTTTGTAGTCCTACCCCCTGAGGAAACGTCTCCGTGAAACGCATTAACGGACCGGGAGATTGCGTTGGGGTCGCCTGCTCTTTTTGGAGATAAGTTTGGCATAATTACCTCATTACAGTTCATGAAAGTTTATACTTTATCGTATGCAACATCATAAGAGTACTGAAGGGTATATACAGAAATGAGTCGATGCGATTTGGCAGTTAGGTTACAGATTTTTGAACATCTAAACCGCTGCTACAAGAAGTCTGAGACTCATATACCCTTTTGTTCACATAGAAGAAAATATTAAAAAAAAGTGGGAAACCAAAAAGAAAATTTAACTATAAGAAAAGGTTAGATAAAAAAGATTCAAAATATAACATCATTTTTAATAAGGTGTTGTAGAACGTGTCATTTCATATAGAATCACATAATATTATTATTGAGGGGTTTCGTCGACATATATAATTTTAACCCTCTGCGAACTGACTTAGTATCTAAGTGTTACTACACTGCCAGGACACTTAGCCACTCCTCAGGCCACTCAGACTCTGCGACCTAGCTACAGAGATTGTGTGCATGAATGCATGTTTAGACCAGGACTCTCAGGCAGGCTGTGTACATGTTTGCTGGTATAAACACTTTGCAGGTGTGTCCTTGCCTTGGAAGTAGAAGACGGCAATGATTGCACTTCAAGGTTCAGAGCATCACAGTTCCTTGCTCTTGTGCACGGGTCAGGCTGTCCTTCCGGTGGAGGTAGTGTACTCCCATTCTCTTGGGGCTGCGATGAGGCCGGCTGCCATGAGGTTTCTCGCTAAATTCCATCTCCTCCTGGGCACAGGCACTGCTTGGCAGCAGCTTCTCTTTCTCCTGCAGCCCCTCACCAAGATATTCTTCGTGGTGCTCTCGGGCAATGTCATCTTCTCCAGGAGTAAGCAGCAGGGTCCGGGTCTCATCTTGTGAAAAGTCTGCTCCATATTCACTAGGAAAATGGCTTTTGCGTAGTCGTGGCTCTGCACTCTCTGCGTCAGTGTTAGAGCCCCTCTGCACAGACTCTTCACTGTCAGAGTAGGTAGAGACATCACCCAGCTCCTGCAAGGACCTACTGAAACAGTGCCGCAGCTCCTGAGCTGTCTCATGGCTGAAAGATGTACGATTAGCTAGTACCTCATCTGAGGTAGGAGGTGTCCTGTCCACAAACATCCTCTGCCAGCTGGCTAGTAGATCTTCCTCAGAACTGGCTGAACTGGTGAAGGCGCTGGGGCCCTGTGGGGGACTGCTATGTGAGGAATGGGGCTCACTCCTAGAACCATGGACCGGGCTAGGCCT
Source organism: Ichthyophis bannanicus (assembly GCA_033557465.1). Taxonomy (NCBI): domain Eukaryota; kingdom Metazoa; phylum Chordata; class Amphibia; order Gymnophiona; family Ichthyophiidae; genus Ichthyophis; species Ichthyophis bannanicus. Next base: position 44,367,246 of record CM066033.1, on the reverse strand, counting down.
AGGAGAGCAGCTGGAGGAAGCAGGGCTTCCAGGAAGGGTGCGTTGCCGGTCACCTGTCTCATCCTCACCTTGAACAAGACTCAAGGAGATAGCCTGCCGCGTAGCATAGGTGCAGTTGGGAAGCGGGCTGTTCTTTGGTATCCTCACCTTGTCATCTGAGAACTCTATAACCTTACGTCCAGGGTACATGGTGTGGGGTGGGGGAGGTAATGGGTATGGGTTTAGCTTCTCAAATGTGGGAGGCTCATCAGGAGTACTGTCTGAACTCTTCTGCTGCTTTAAACTCCCATTGTGGTGCTTCTGCTGTCCTTCACCTGCCTCTATGTTGCCGGCTTCCTCCTTCAATTCAGATGATACAGTAGCATCAGAGGCACTACTGCTCATGTCCACATGAACAAAAACATCCTCCGCTACAGGGCCGGTGCTGCTGCTAGACTTGGCTGAGTTGAGTACTAATGATTCAGGCTTCTCCAGAACCTTGGCAATGACAGAAGTGGGCACGATATGGGAGGATGTGAGGCCAGTGGCTGCATCTTGTCCCAGGTTGGACTGGTCCACAGATCCCTGCAGGTGCTTGCTGACCATCTCCTGAAGCTCAGATGGAAGCTACCAAGAAAGAGAAACCAACAGAAAAGTCAATTCCATGAAGGGCAACAGAATTACTAGGTCAGGAAAGGGGCCTATTTGGAAGCACAATGTCCAGAGATCACAGCACCATTGTCACAACAGAAGCAGAGATCCGCCTCTCCCTTCCCCCACAGCATACAGCAGCATAATTTCCAGCTTCCCCTCTCATCTGAGAATAAAAACAGTTTACACTGGTTTGAAAGATGAAAAATTGTTGGGCCATAAAAGTGAGCTCCACTTTCCCCCACTCTCAAGAAATAGGAACGTTGTGCTAGGGAGAGCTTAGGAGAGGTGAGTGCACAGAAAAGCAACTTTGGGCATGTGTGAGTGCTCCCTCCTGTGTGACAGTTCCTCCTCCTCCTCAGTCTGTATCATGGAGAAAGAGAGGTTACTTACCCTGTAACAGTCATTCTCCAAGGAAAGCAGGATAAAAATCAGCCACACAGTCTCTTCCCACCTTCCCTTTTTTTTTGATATGGCCTAAGCTCCGATATAGACTGGGAAGGGGCAGGGGGGGAGGAGCAACAGTCACAAAGGAGGGAGAACCTGCACATGCCTGGAGTATTTTCTAAACTCCTTTGGGCTTTGGAAGAGTGTGTCTGACTTGGCGCCATCAGGCCTGATGTTCCTGGCCACAGGTGAAGGAAACTGAAGGCTAATGGCTCTGGCGGGCAAGGTGGAATCTAGAGGAGAGTCCGGCACGATGGTTCAGTCTAACATCACCATCATATTGTGCTTGCCCCCCAACCCCACCCCACCCCCACAAAGCTATTTTACAGAGAACACATTATTTCAGCGCAACTTAGTAAATAGGGGCCTAAATCTCACTGACCACAGCTTTCTCTTTCCCTGGGATATCTCAATCCTACCTTTAGGAGAGTGGTAATTTGAAACTCTGCTTTAAGCGCCACAAGCCCAGAGGAGTTGAGATGCATGTAAAGCATACATGCTGAGGTGGGAATAACCCAAACAATAACAGAGTTCAAGTGCATTCAGCTACACCTTCCCTTCTAGATCATTTATAAACAGGCAAAAGAGGAGCTGACATAGCGCCTACCTTGCATAGAACATTGTTTACTCTTCAGACCCCCTCATTCTGTATTTCTTGAAAAGTATAAGTCTAGTAAGATCTAAAACCAGAAAGCATGATGGTCTGGAAAGAAAAGAGGAAATCTGTTCGGACTCACGTCAGCAAACTTATGGTTCCTGAAGTGGGATTTGTTGCACTTAAGGAGCTGCACAGCCAGATTACAGTCCCGGCGATACCGCTCCTGCAAAACATAAAAAGCAATGAGCTTGCAGAGCTAGAGAAGAGACGACCAAGCAGCCTAAGGGTGCAGTTACTGAATCCCTGAACAACTCCAGTTTGGAGCTTGGGGTTCAGGTAGCAGCGAAGGGGCGACAGGTTGGGAAGGTTATGCCAGGGGACTAGGTTGGAAAGGTGTGCAGATGTCTGACAGCAACAGAGTGGAATATTGAGATGGTCACACCAAGGGACTGGGTAGCAGAGATGGGGCCAGTTGTTGGGAAGATTATGTGGGGTGTTGAGTTAGCAGTGACAGGCTGATTGGGTAAGAAGGTTAGGTAGATGTCCAGGGAAGTAGTAAGAGGGGGCTGGTTAAGGCTGGGGTGGGGAGGTTGGGTTGGTAAAGTTATGCAGGAATTCTGAGTAGCAGAAATGGGTAGAGATGGTTACATTTACAGTTGAGGCTTCAAAAGTTACATGGCAGGTTGGGATGGCCATGAGAGGCCAGTGGACTGAGGTTATGTTAGATACTCCGGTAAGACTGTTTATCATGGACACATACGTTCAGCTCCTCCAGTTTGTCAATGGTGCTCTTCGCGTCCAGTAGCTTGTTTGTGAGCTCCACTATCTCCCAATCCAGGGTCTTCTTGTCCACCTCAGCCTTTTTAATCTAAAGCACAGAACAGGCAGGAGGTCACACCCTGCACTGCCCCTCTCCCCACCCAACACAGAACATTCATGCTGCCTCCCCCATCATGATGAAATAGGGATTATACGCACGCTGACTCCTCCCCCTCCCTCACACTATGGAAAACATCTTTTCTTTACGCTAATTCAAAATGAGGCTTGGAAAACCTGTTCCCATGCAGAGGGAGGTTTGGTAAGCACGTTTCCCAGTACCATCCAGGAGCTGGAAGATTATAGTATTCTGCCCAGACTTGTCCCTCAGACAGCCCAGACAGAAATAGCTTAGAACTTGCCAGTCTTGGTCAGGAGTACAAAGAAAGCAGATCTGAGGTTATACCCTATCCTAGCAGCCTATCCTGAACCTCACCAAGCACTGGCATTAACTATAGTCTGGTCAATATTTAAAAGGCACCAGGATGTTTGGTGCTGTGCTGAACATCTAGGTGTTTGCGGTTTGAGATTTCCTGCGTTATGCATACAGCAGGATTTAAATATCCCACTGTACACATAAAGCATAGTTACTCACCTGTAACAGATGATCTCTGGGAACAGCAGGAATTTAGTCTTCACATATGGGTATCGTCGGTACCGACGGAGCCTGTGCGGGAACGCTCTCCAGCGTCCAATAAGAATACTTTTGGGAGCATCCCTCAGCACATGCACGATGCCTTCCCGCCTTTCCAACTGTCCCTCTTCAGTTAAGTTTGTAGCCAAGTGAAAAGGATAGAGGGAGAGAGGAAAGAGACAAAGAGATAGAGAGACAACTCCTAGGGGAGGTGGGTGGGTTGTGAAGACTAAATTCCTGCTGTTCCCGGAGATCATCTGTTACAGGTGAGTAACTACGCTATCTACAGGAACAAGCAGGAATGTAGTCTTCACATATGGGGACTCCCTAGCTGAAGATGCCAGGGAGATCGCCCCAGGAAGGTGCCACCCTGGAAAGGTGGGAATCCTTCCTCCCATTGATCTCTGGCATTCCACCAGGGCTGGTGGGTAGGGGATCAATTAGGTCTGAAAGAGATTTTGAAGAACAGCTTGGCCAAAGAAGGCATCCCGATGGGAGGCTTTATCCAGGCAGTAGTAGACTGTGAAGGTGTGTACAGAAGCCCAGGTGGCTGCTCGACAAATGTCATCAATAGACACAGAGTGGAGATTAGCCATGGAAGTTGCCATGGCTCTCACGTTATGAGCTGTGACATGGTCCTGAAGAGGAAGACCCTTACTCTCATAAGCAAAGGATATGCATTGGGCAATCCATTTAGATAACGTTCTTTTGGAGACTGGTTGTCCCAAATGACTAGGGTCAAAAGCTATAAAAAGTTGCGAGGACTTTCTATGCTGCTGTGTTCTCTGTAGGAAAAAGGCTAAGGCCCTTTTACAATCCAAAGTATGAAGGTTTCTTTCTGCATTAGAGGCGTGAGGCCTCGGAAAAAATACAGGAAGATAATTTGATTGATTTAAATGAAAAGGCGAAACCACCTTTGGCATAAAGTGTGGATGAGTTCTAAGAACAACCTTATCATGGTGAAACCTAGTATAAGGAAGATTAGCCACTAAAGCTTGCAGTTCACTAATGTGACGTGCAGAGGTGATTGCAATTAGGAAGATGACCTTCCAGGTCAAAAACTTAAGGGTTGTATTTTTATTTATTTAAAGTCTCTTGTAGTGGCTAAAGGCTCAAAAGGCGGCTTCATGAGCTGCCCGAGAACTAGATTTAGATCCCATGCCACCGGTGGTGGCTTAATGGGAGGTTTGGTTAATAGAAGACCTCTCATAAATCTGGATATGAGTGGATGAGAGGAATTGGTCGTCCATTCAGAGGCTTATAAGAAGCTGCAATTGCACTAAGATGGACTCTTACCGAATTGGTCTTTAGACCAGAATTCGATAAGTGAAGGAGATACTCTAGTATCGATTCTAAGGGTATGCCAAGTGGGTTTAATCCCTTCTTGGAGCACCATATGGTAAAATGTTTCTACTTGAAAGCATAAGATCTTCTTGTGGAAAGTTTCCTAGAAGCCTGAAGGATATCCTTTACCTGTTGGGACAGGTTGAAATCCTAGAGGTCTAAGCCTTCAGCAACCAGACTGTGAGATGCAGGGACTGGGGATTCGGGTGCCATAGTGTCCCGTTCTCTTGGGAAAGGAGATCTGGAGCATGTCCTAACTCCAGAGGAGCAGCTTGAGAGAGATGTAGAAGCAGGGGATACCACGGTTGGCGTGGCCATCGTTGCGCTATGAGAATCATGCGACCCCTATCTCTCTGAAGCTTGAAGAGTGTTTTGGGGATGAGGGGAATGAGTGGGAAGGCATAAAGGAAGCCCTGACCCCAGTGAAGGAGGAAGGCATCCCTTGTCTGACAATTGTGAGCTGGAATCCTGGAACAGAACCAGGGAAGTTTGGCATTCAGTGGACTTGCAAAGAGGTCTATGTCTGGAGTGCCCCAGAGATGAAATATCTTTGCCACCTGGTCCAGGTGGAGGGACCACTCGTGAGGTTTTGAATGCCTGGAAGATATACCACTAGAAGGTGAATTTGATACTCTCTGGTGAGGGCCCACAGTCGTAAAGCTTTGTTGCATAATGACAGAGAGCCTGTCCCACCCTGCTTGTTCACATAGAACATTGCTACTTGATTGTCCATCTGGACTAGGACTGTCTTGTAGCTGAGCTGGGCGTGGAATACTCGAAGAGCTAAATAGATTGCTCTTAATTCCAGGTGGTTTATGTGTAAACCAGCCTCCTCTGGAGTCCAGGTTCCCTGAGTAGAGAGATGATTCAGGTGTGCTCCTCAACCCACCTGCGATGCATCTGTTAGGGTGGCCTGAAAAAGGGGTTGATGAAAAGGAGACCCCAGTGTCAGATTTTCTAGGGATTGCCACCATTGGCAGGACAAAATTAGTCGTTGAGAGTTTATTATTTTGTCTGATAAATGACCTGTTGCCTGTGTCCACTGAGCTGCTTGCATGTGGCAGCGAGCATATGGGACTACATGAACTGTGGATGCCATATGTCCCTGCAAATGTAACAGCTCTCGAACAGTTAGGGAGGATTTCCCTGCTGCTTGAGAAGCTAGTTGCATTATGCGAAGACACCGGGCCTGTGGAAAGAAAGCCTTTGCCTGTCTGATATGTAGACAGGCCCCTATGAATTTCAGGCATTGGGAAGGAACAAGTTGGGATTTTGGGAAATTTATTACCAACCCCAAGTATTGGAGGATTCGCATTGTGCGAGACAGTGCAGTTTTGGCCTCTGCAACTGTAGGGGTTCGAATGAGCTAGTCGTCTAAGTAAGGGAAGACGAATATCCCCAGGGTTTGTAGAAATGCAGCTACTACTGCCATGCATTTCGTGAATACCCTTGGTGCTGAAGCTAGACCAAAGGGAAGAACCCTGTACTGGAAATGTTTTCCCCTGAAAAGGAATCGTAAGAATTTCCTGTGATCTGGATAGATCAGAATGTGAGTGTATGCATCCTTTAAGTCTAGAGAGCAAAGCCAATCCTGGCTTTGAAGGTATGGCAGAAGAGTTCCTAGAGAAATCATTTTGAACTTCTCTCGAAACAGGTATTTGTTCAATTCTCTGAGGTCCAAAATGGGTCTGTGTCCTCCTGTTTTCTTTGGAATAAGAAAATAGGGGGAGTAGAACCCTGCACCCCGTTGAAGAATGGGTACCTCCTCTATTGCCCCTTGGGCAAGAAGTGTTGAGACCTCATGATCTAGCAGATGGTTTGCGGAGGTTTGAGAATTGAATTGCTTTAGAATTGTAGGAGGGGGCATGCTGTGAAAATGAAGCTTGTACCCTTCTCCTACAATGGACAAAGTCCAATCTTCTGCTCTTATCTGATGCCATCTGTTGGCAAAGTGGCATAACTTCCCTGGGATATTGGGGGGTTGGGAGCCCCCCAGAGGCAGGAAGGATAAGCTCTCTAGGGAGTCGTCAAAGCCCTTGAGGGGGCTGAACCTGCAGAGCTGGTTGGGCTCTGGGGCCTTTTGGCTTCTTTTGCTGTCTAAGTTTGTCCCTTTTGGGCAAGCTGACCCTGAGATTTACTCTGCTGGGTATAGACAGGATAAAATTTCCTTTTTGCTGAAAGAGGGTTTTTTATAAGGCTTCCTTATGGCTGGAGTGGCTGTAGATTTTGACAATCTATCTAGAATAGTATTGTCAGCATCCAACTCGTTAGCCTTTTCCTGCCAGTTCTTGCCAAAGAGATTCTCTCCCGTGCAAGGAATGTTGCCTAACTTGTCCTGTACCCAAGTCTCCAAGTCTGATGCCTGAAGCCAGGCAATCCGTCGTGCACCAATGGCAATAGCAGAGGTTCTGCTGGTGCATTCAAAGCAGTCAAAGGCTGCACGATTTACAAACTTGGAGACATCTTGAACATGCTTAACTAGAGCAAGAAAGTCTCGTCTCTTGTCATCTGGGAGAAATGGGCTCATAAGCTCCAAATCTCCTGTAACTTCCTTGAGGAACATTCCCATATACAGTATATATGAATTGATCCTAGTTGAAAGCATGGAAGCCTGAAAGGTTTGGCGCCCAAAAGCGTCCAGAGTCCTGCATTCACGACCTGGAGGATTGGATGCATGCCTCTTTGCACTTTTCATCCTACGCATGGCTGACTCCACCACCACTGAATGGTGTGGCAGCTGAGTCTTTTGAAATCCAGGACATGGGGGGGAACTTGATACATAGTATCAAGTCACCTAGAGTGATGAGATGTAGTCAGAGGTGTCTCCCACATTCTGAACATCAAGTTATGCAGAATTTCATGGATGGGCAGAGTGGCTGCCTCCTTTGGAGCTTTAGGATATTGGAGAATTTCCAATTCCTTTGCTCTGGGTTCCTCTTCAGGAGCTACCGTGATTGAAAGGCCCTTGGCCATATCACGAATAAAATCCTGAAAAGACATGTCCTCTGTAGGTGACATTCTGCGTTGGGGAGAAGAGGGATCCTCTGGGAGAAACCCTCTAGTACCAGCAGAATTGTCAGAGTCTTCGGAATCAGAGGATTCAAAGTATGCCTGACCACGATGCTTATGCAAAGCACGGTCCCAGTATCGATCGAAGTCGGTACCGAGTTGATCTGGTACCAACCTGTCGATTCCAGCCAAAGATGGTGTGGGAAGAATTCCCACCGGGGCTGGTACCGGCATCGGTGTCGATGTCGGTGCCAGTTGGACCAACGGTACCGCAGCTGAGAGAAGAGCTGCGATGCTGCGTTCGATAGCGAGGAACCTCTGGTCTATTGACGCTGCTGATACCTGGGTATCGGTACCGGAGAAGACGGCCGGAAACCCTGAGCATGGCACAGGTAGTTCTTGCGAGGTCGGGGCCTCGAGAACATCCTGGAGCCCCATTGATGCTTTGGAAGCCAAAGCCTCCCGCCGGGGCTGTTTTGCCGGTGTGGTTCCCTCAAGGGCAATGCCAATGGCCTCTCGATGCTTAGCAGAAGAGCTACCCTTTGAGGACTGGCTTTTATGTTTAGTTACCTGAGATCCATGGGAGGATGAAGAGGCCCTTGAAGATGTCTATGCAATGGATCTGGCATCCGAAGAAAAGAGGGTACCGAGCTTTGCAGCCCGGTTCTGTCTTCCTCTTTTAGTCATCCCCATACAGGAGAGACATTCAGAAGGAGAATGTTCAGGCCCTAAACATTTAAGGCACCAATCGTGGATGTCAGTGACAGAAATAGTACCGCCACACTTAGTACATTTTTTTTTTTTTAAACCACTAGTTGGTTTTTCCATGTTTTAGGAATATGGGGCATAGTGCCCAAAATGGCGCCTAGCACCAAAAAGAAAAGTTTCTTAAGAGAAACAGAACAAAGTATAAGGGGTTTTTTTCTTTTTTTTTGAAAAGAAAAGAACCGGCGGTACCGGTAAGCATCGTGCGGTAGGCAAACGTGACCACAAGAAAAGAAATTTAAAGACGGAATTTTCTGCGGTGACAGGGAATAGATCCTGTGGGCTCTGCAGAAAACGAAGAACTGAAGAGGGACAGTTGGAAAGGCGGGAAGGCAGAACGCATGTGCTGAGGGATGCTCCCAAAAGCGTTCCTATTGGACGCTGGGGAGCGTTCCTGCGCAGGCTCCGTCGGTACCGACGATACCCATATGTGTAGACTACATTCCTGCTTGTTCCTGGAGATCATCAATTACCAGGTAAGTGTAATTTCTATTTCCTTATTGTTCCTCCAGTTTACTCCACACTTCTGGGATGTAACAGAGCAGTACTCATTGGGAGGGACCTTTCCAACCGGCCTGCAACACCGCCGACCCATATACAGCGTCCTTCGCCGATAAGACATCGAGACGGTAGTGCTTGCTGAACGTGTGAAGAGACGACCAAGTAGCTGCCCTACAAATTTCCACAGGCGGAACCAAACTGTGCTCCGCCCATGAAGCCACTTGCGCTCTAGTCAAATGCGCCCGCAACCCCGTCAGAACCTGTTGCCCCGACAACAGATACGCTGACGGAATTGCTTCTCGAATCCACCTAGAAATAGAAGCTTTCGCAACCGCTTCGCCCTTACGGGAACCCCCGAACAAAACAAATAGACGGTCTGACTTACGATAGGACTCTGACACCTTTAAATACTGTTGAAGTACTCACCGTACGTCCAGCCGACGAAGGCCCCGGTCCCCTTAGCACCCTCGACCGACCCGAGCACCGGCAGGGTAACTGTCTGATTTACATGAAACGGAGAAACCACCTTAGGCAAAAAGGAAGGAACGGGCAGAAGAACCACCTTTTCTCTAGAAAAGGACAAAAACGTCTCCCTGCAAGATAACGCTTGCAACTCGGAAATACGCCTTGCTGAACAAATGGCCACCAAAAATACCGTCTTTAGAGTCAAATCCTACACCGACGCCTGCTGTATCGGTTCGAAAGGCTCCTTAGCCAGCGCTCCCAGAACCAAATTAAGATCCCACAGAGGCACCACTACTCTACGAGAAGGGCGCAGCCTGGAAACTGCCTTCAGGAAACGCAATATGTCCGCATGAGCGCCGAGCGCCACTCCTTGAACCTTGCCTCTATAGCAGGCCAGCACCGCCAATTGCACTCTCAAGGAACTGGCTGCTAACCCTTTCTCAAAGCCCTCCTGTAGAAAACTTAAAACGATCGGCACAGATACCTTCGCTGCCCGCACCTGCCTCCTCGAACACCAATCCTCAAAAATACGCCATATACGAACATACGCCAGAGACGTAGACTGCTTTCGCGCTTTAAGTAATATCGTGATAACTGCTCCAGAGTATCCTTTTTTCCTTAGCCTTGCCCTTTCAATGGCCAGACCGTGAGAATCGATCCACCTGAGGCATCTTCAGAGGCCCTTGAAGCAACAGATTCTCTGACGCCGGCAACCTCCACGGCTCCCCGTCGAGAAGATGCATGAGATCTGCGTACCACGGGCGTCTTGGCCAGTCCGGAGCCACCAGCAACTCACTCTCCCAGTGTGCCTCTACACGCTGAACCACTCGGCCTATGAGCGCCCACGGGGGAAACACGAAGAGAAGACCCGACACCGGCCACCTCTGTATCAGTGTGTCGATCCCCTCTGACATCCGCTCTCGCCGTCTGCTGAAAAACCGACCCACCTTTGCAGACTGAAACATCGCCATGAGGTCCATGATTGGCGGCCCCCATCTCTGCACCAGTTGCGCAAACACTTCCGGATGCAACTCCCATTCCCTGGGATCCACGTGCACCCTGCTGAGGAAGTCCGCCGTCACATTGTCCTTCCCAGCAATGTGTGCCGCTGAAATTGCCGACAGACGAGGTTCTAACCAAGAGAACAGCGCTTCCGCTTCTTCCTCCATTGCCGAACTTCCGGTACCACCCTGCCGATTGATATATGCCACCATAGCAGAGCACCCGCACCGCGTGACTTCTTACCGTCGTCTCGAATGCTTGTAGCGCCAACGCCACCGCTCTGAGCTCTAACCTGTTGATGGACCAGGCGCTCTCCAGAATTGACCATTGGCCTTGCGCGAAGAGCTCTCCACAATGAGCTCCCCAACCTGCGAGGCTTGCGTCCGTTAACACCGGTAGCCACTCCAGCGGCATCCCGACCGAAAACTAACTCAGCCACAGCCACCACAGCAGCGCCTGCCTGACCCCGAGGAGGCATGCAAGACGTCGGCTCAGCGAGTCAGACTGAGGAGACCATCGGCGCAGCAGCACCCACTGCAACGGCCGCATATGAAACCTGGCCCAAGGCACCGCTTCCAATGTTGCCGCCATCGTACCCAGCATCCTGAGATAACTCCATGCCGAAGGTGCCGTTGTGGCTCTGAATTGGCTTACCACCTACTGAAGAATTTGGAGTCGACGATCCGGCAGAAAAACCGCACCCTGTTGGGTGTCGAATCGCACCCCCCAGGTATTCGAGGTCCTGGGATGGGTTCAGGCGACTCTTGGACGCATTGACCACCCAACCGAGCCCCTCCCAAGAATTTCACCACTTTGTTCGTAACCTGTATACTTTCGGCCTTGGATTTTGCTCGAATCAACCAGTCGTCGAGATAGGGATGCACCAGAATACCTTCTTTTCGCAACGCTGCGGCTACTACCACCATGATCTTGGTGAAAGTGCGCGGCGCCGTCACCAGACCGAAGGGCAAAGCCTGAAATTGATAGTGTCCCCACGGCAACGTGAAACGCAGAAATTTTTGATGACCCGCTCTGATCGGAATGTGCAAATATGCCTCCATCAGGTCGAGAGACGTCAAGAACTCCCCTTGACGCACCGCCACAATGACGGACCACAAGGTTTCCATCCTGAAATGCGGTACCCGGAGACAACGGTTTACGCCTTTGAGATCCAATATAGGATGAAGAGATCCGTCCTTCTTTGGAACCATGAAATGTATTGAGTATTGACCCCTGCCGTAGTCTTCCTTGGGCACGGGAACGACCACTCTGATCTGCAACAGCCGATATAAAGTCCCGCGAACTGCAAGCACCTTCTGATGTCCCCTGCAGGGAGACATTACAAATGACTTGCGAACCGGCCTTGCAAACTCCAGCGCATAGCCCTCGCAAATTATTTCCAACACCCATTGGTCGGTCGTTACCTGGGTCCAGGTAGGAAGAAAGCTCCGAAGACGACCTCCTATTAGCTGCCCTCCTGCTGGGACCCCCCTCATTTCATTGCGACTTACAATTGGCTGCTGTGATCGCCGCGGCAAAACCTCTACCGGCTCCTCGAAACCCTCAAAATCCCTGAGCCCGAGAAGGAAACCTTCCTCTTTGAAAACCACCCAAGCGAGAAGTCCGAAACCTTCTGAAATCTCTAAAGGGACCCCTCAAGGCTGCTGAGGACTTTCCCTGCTTAGGCTTATCTTCCGGGAGCCTTCCCCCCTTGGACTCCCCTAAGTCTTTCACAAGCTTATCGAGATCCTCTCCGAATAACAATCTCCCTTTGAACGGAAGCTTACCGAGTCGTGCCTTGTAAGAATAGTCTGCCGCCCAATTTCTTAACCACAAAGACCTGCAGGCGGCCACTAACGATGCCATACTATTAGCTAGAGCTCTGATCAAGTCATAATGCACGTCCGACAAATAAGCAGATCCCGACTCCAGATTTCTCCTTCCTCCAATTCTTCTATTCCGGCCTCCAGATCCATCTCATTCTCTTCTGCCTCTTGCCATTCTACGTCAGAAGGCGAAGACTACCGTGGCCTGGAACACTTGAAAGGCCTGGCAGAAGCAGTGCCCGCTTCCGCCGTGCCTGACTGTTGTAACATGGGAGACCCCGGTAACGGTTCCAGCAGCTTACCTTGCCTCCGCAAACAAAATGCCTGATGCATAAGCAACACAAAATCCGGGCAGAAATCTCCGAGTTGATGCCCTGCATCCACAGCTGCAGAAGTCCCCGAAGGGCTGGGCATGAGCTCTTGCCCGGCTGCTGGAATAGAGCCCTGCATGGCGTCTCCGTCTGCCTCAGCGGAGACAGCCTGTAGCTCCTGTCCTACTTTTATTTCCATCTGCTGCTCCACGCTGGCTGAAGCCGCTGTACAGCTGCAACAAATTCCAGAGTTCGTGCTAGCGCCCCTATGGGACCCGCAGACAACACAAAGCGGACGGGAAGTCATCATATACGTGTCTGTCCCCCATGCTAATGCCCAGACAGAACACTCCATCCTCAAGAATTCTAACACGCTATAATAAAAAACTTCTGTCCCTTTTTTTTTTTTTTTTTGCAAGGATCCTTAATCAGCCAGCAGACTTAATAAAGCAACGAGGCTCCCAGGCCCAAAGTGATACATCCAACCACCACCTTAATTAGCTTTCCAACTAACAGCCACTCCCCCACTAATTCAGATAGCCCCAAATGCTAGAAAAAAAAAATTTAAAACAAACACTAACACAGAGGGAGAGAGAGATAAGGTAAAAAACAGCCTAGTGTGAACCCCGATGCAGGGGCGCGCCACGCGGTGAACACGCTGCCAAAATGGCCACCGTTGACTGAGAAGAGAAAAAAGGCACAAAGAATTCTGCCGACACCCGTGGCCTCTTCTCAGCCTTCTGCGCTGATTGCCTGCTCTCTACCCCGCGTACCTGCGTGTTGATTAAACAACCAGCGTTTCCCAGCCGCCGCGGTGAGTCTGTGCTTGCCTCCGCGCTCAGTCGCACAGCGATCAGGGCACCGTTGGCGAGCCACTGTCTGCCCCAAAGGTAAGAACTCGCAGGGTCCCGGCTGACAGGAACGCCGGAGACTCACTGCTGCTTCCTGCACACAGAGCTCTTTCCCGTATGCACAAGGGAGAGAGATCTGGCCCGGACAAAGAAATTCCGCTGAGCCGAGCTGTATGGGGAGGCAGGAATCGGCACAAGCACTGACGGCAGGCTCTCTTGTGTTGTTTTTTTTTTTTTTTTTTTTTTAAAGCTACAGTCCCAAAATAAAGAAAAGGCAAATTGAAAGAACCAAATTAAATACAAACTCTGTATTCTAACCTACCCGCTCCTTATCTGTTCCTCTAGTGAGCCCAGACCCTAGGCTCACTATATCCTCCTGCTGCATGGAGACTGGACACACTGGGGCTGATGGGAGATGTCAGCAGACTACATCCAGTGATGTCACGTTTTTGGACATGCCCAGTCTCCAAGCTGCAGGAGGGTTACACTACCCAGAAGTGTGGAATAAACTGGAGGAACGATAAGGAACTGTTAATCCACTAACAATGTTACTTGTAAAAGTTACATTCATGTCCTGTTCCTTTCTGATGTAACCACTTTGGTCTTGTGAAAAGGCGGTATTTAAAAAGCACATAAATAAATAAATAGAATAAAAGCAGTATGTATGTCTCATTCATACATGCATTTCTAGAACTGTGGGGACCCCCTGGGTTTTGTAGTGCCCATGTCCATGTCCATAGAAGTCAGCAAGGGATAGTTTATGAGGCAGAGTACATGCCGAAAGGAAAGAAGGAACCTAGGTGGCGGGCGGGAGTCTGCTGGAATAAGGGGCATATGTACAGATTGGGCCCTGAGGCATGCCTGCCCAGACTTCCTTCTGTCCCCCCCCCCCCCCCAATATAGGAACATACAGACTATCAAACCTTGCATTGTCCCCACCATAAAGAATCAGCTTACACCGTTTCCTGAACCAAAGGCTAATGCTCCAGCTTCTGATATACAAAGCGGAGTGAACTGGTGCAGAGACAACATTGTAGAAGCACCAAGAGGTACAACAGCAAGGGCTGCATAATTCCCTGTCGCGCCGGATCCTCAATAGCAGAGGCTCCATTGCTAGTCTGTGAAAGTGTATGCTGACCTACAGAAGTGTTGCATTGGATGAGGAAGGCAAGTAGTTAAGGCTACAAAGGGTTTGCTGGGATGAATTAGTAGTGTGTTTGTACTAAAAAGCAATAAGAAATGTTTCTGGATGAAAAGTGGACTGGGAATTCAAATGTTCAAAAATTATTATTCTCCTGTGGGTAGATGTGAGAGCCATTTACTACAGGGACAAGAACCGTGCATTTTCCTCTCACTTCCAGGGTACTTGGCCAGAACTGGAAACGCTAGGCTGCTGTTCTTGCTAATTTGATCCTTAGAAATGCAAATAGCGGGTGGCTAGTGGGCAAAGAGACCTCATACCTCATGTTCTCAAATGTTCTCTTGGAGACTTTATGACTGGACACATCTACTTTCAGTTCAGGAAGAAACTATCCGGTCTCGCAATGTCATGACTGATGTGTTAGAACAGCTTGCAAAACTGAAAGTGGACAAGTCTATGGGACCAGATGGGATACACCTCAGGATACTGAAAGAACTCAGAGAGGTTCTCGCAGGGCCTTTGAAGGATGTTTTTAATAGATCCTTGGAGACAGGAGAAGTTCCACAGGATTGGAGAAGGGCTGATGTGATATGTCTCCACAAAAGTGGTAATAGGGAAGAAGTGACAAACTACAGGCCAGTAAGCCTTACCTCGGTGGCGGAAAAAGTAATGAAGGCACTCCTGAAAGAGCGAATAGTGGACTTCCTTGAAACCAACAGGTTGCATGATCCGAGGCAACATGGTTTTACCAAAGGATGATCTTGCCAAACAAATCTGATTGAGTTCTTTGGGTGACCAGAAAACTAGATCAAGGGCATGGGATGGATTTGATCTACCTAGATTTCAGCAAAGCCTTTGATACTGTTCCTCATAGGAGGCTTATCAATAAATTGAACAGCTTAGGGATGGGTCCCAAGGTGATGAACTGGATCAGAAATTGGTTGGTTGACTGACAGACAGAAGGTGATGGTAAACGGAATTCACTTGGATGAAAGGAAGGTGATTAGCGGTATGCCCCAGGGTTCGGTACTGTTCAATATATTTGTGAGTGATATTACCAAAGGGCTGAATGGAAAAATCTGTCTTTTTGCAGATGACACCAAAATTTGCAAGAGTGGACTCCCCTGAAGGAGTGGGGAACATGAGGAAAGATCTACAAAAGCTGGAAGAATGGTCTAACGTTTGGCAGTTAAGATTTAATGTGAAGAAGTGCAGTATCATGCACTTGGGAAGCAGCATGCCAAGGGAAATGTATGCGATAGGGGGCGAGAGATTGGTGTGCATGGACCAGAAGGACCTTGGTGTGATTGTTTGATGATCTCAAGGTGGCGAAACGGTGTGACAAGGTGGTGGCAAAAGTCAGAAAGATGCTGGGTTGTAGAGAGGAATTACCAGCAGAAAGGAAGAGGTACTAATGCCACTGTACAAGTCACTGGTGAGGCCTCACTTGAAATATTGTCTTCAGTTTTGGAGACCATATCTCGAAAAGGATATAAAAAGGCTAAAAGCGGGTCAGAAGAAGGCAACCAAAATGATTCGGAGCCTGCGTCAGAAGACCTATGAGAAGAGATTTGAAGACCTAAATATTTACACTCTGGAGAGGAGGGACAGGGGAGATATGATTCAGACCTTTAAATACTTAGAGTATTAATGGACAAACAAACCTTTTCCAAAGACGGGGAAGCTGTAAAACGAGAGGGCATAACATGAAGCTGCAAGGGGATAAACTGAAAGGCAATGTCAGGAAATACTTTTTCACTGAAAGGGTGGTGGATGCTTGGAATGCCCTCCAGATGGAAGTGGTGGAGGCAAACACAGTGACAGAATTCAAAATGGCATGGGACAAAGTGGATCCCTTTATAGCAGCAGGATAAAATCAAAATAAGCATAACTATCTCTTATATCTGAACAAACAGGGGTGACTTACACGGAGCAGTGGGTACACTCCTAAACAAAGGCATGGGGAGAGGAGACCTGCACGGAGCGGCAAGTGCACTTACTCTTGCCACCTTGCTGGGCAGACTAAATAGACCATACTGGTCTTTATCTGCCGTCATATACTATGTTACTATGAAGTTTTAAAGATTAATGCATCAGGCCTGAAGTTGCCATATGTTGTTTAAAGATAGGAAATTTGTGGATATACCAGGGGAATTCAAGTAGGATAATTAAGATACATAAAAGCCCATTTTACATAGAACATTGAAAGGTTTATGTCAGGGCATGCACAAATTTCCCTGCCAAACGCAAAGGCTTACGTAAAATAGCTAGAAAGACAATGGCAAATCCAAGAACATCTAGCAAGAGGAATTTAAAAAGCTGCATGGGAGGGGGAGGGAAGGAAGGGCCTCCTGCTCTCTCCAAATTGCTCCACACTATTAAGAACACCCCCCGCCCACCAGCTAAGAATGTCCCCAAATCCCACTCCCATAATATACTGGGGGTTTCCCTGATAGCTTGTGGTGAGGGTAGGAGGGATCCCCAGATATTCCTGTCCCATGGGCACTGGGGTTCTAAATGGCAGCAGTCAATCCCTAAAGGCCATCTCACAGTACTACCACTAGCGGTCAAGCTGCAAAATAAGGACAAAATTGGTAGTTGACTCTTAGCAGTAGTACTGCAAGACTAGTGCAAGGGGCAACTGGTGCCCACAGGATAGGAGTATCTGGTAATCATTCCTACCCCACCACTAGCCACCAGAGAACCCCAAGCAGGTGTCAGGGGTGGGGAGTTTATTGCCTTTCGGTGGTGGGGGGCTGATGTTTTGTTAATTGCCTCTTTACTGGCACTTGTGCATATCTCAGGGCAAGTGCAAAAGCCAATGTGTAAATTCTGTCACCTACACATTTATTCCCTAAACAAGACAAGGAGTACACATGTAGATTTTTGGCCCACATCATGTTCCCTTGAACTTTCTACACGGTGTGGACTCTTGGAAAATCGCCATTTACATGCAATAATGCTGCTAGTTACACACAGAGATTCTTCTAAGATAAAGTGTAGTTATTCACTGGAAACAAGTGTTATTTAGGGACGGCACGAATCAGTCCTCACATGTGGGGTGACGTCAATGGAGCCCACGGAGAAGCATTTCCCCACATTTCAAAGGAAGCCTTTGGAAGATGCACCACACATGTGTGGTCCCCTTCCCACCCAAGGGTGCCATCTTGCCTCAGTCTAATGACATAGCTAAGATGACAAAATTAAAATACGGTCAAGAAGCAACTCCAGGAGGAGGAGAGAGGGTTGTGAGGACTGATTCTTGCTGTCCCCGGAGAACAGCTGTTACAGGTGAGTAACTATGCTTTCTCCGGGAACAAGCAGGAAGTCAGTCCCCACATATGGGATTCCCCAGCTACAGGCTATCGAGTACCTGTACAAAACGCTATGGGTGACCAGAGAAGGTGAGCCGTGAGCTGCAGCAGTTGAGTCCCAACTGAGACACTCTCGCAAGACCCATGTGTCTGGTGGGGAACCAGCACTCCAGTAGCCTGAACACAGAGGGGTCAGATGGCAGGAGCTGCCTATACTCCAAAGGGATTACAGAGTAAGGCCTGACTGAAGGCGCTGTCCCGTTGGGACTCCCTCTCCAGCCAGTAGTGAGCTGTGAAGGTATGGACCAAAGACCAGGTAGTGGCCCCGCAGGTTTCTGTCACAGGTGCAGAATGCAGATTTGCCACAGAGATAGCCATGGACCTGACACTGTGCGCCATGACCCGGTGAGATCCCAGCCTGCTCATAGGCGAGGGCAATGCAGTCCGCCACCCAAGTGAACAGAATTTGCTTGGTCACTGGAAGCTCCAGTCGACTAGGGTCATAGGAGACAAAGACCTTTGCTGAATCCATTGCAGATAGAAGGACAAAGTCCTCTTACAATCCAGAGTATGGAGAACTCTCTGCCTTACTGGCATAAGGCCTCAGGAAGAAGGTGGGGAACACCACCTCCTGATTGAGGTGGAAGGGGGATACAACCTTTGGCAGAAACTTGGGGTGTGTACAGAGCACCACCCTGTTCTTGTAGAACTTCATGTAGGGGGGCTCTGCCATCAGAGCCTGGAGCTCGCTGACCCTGCAAGCCAATATGAGTGCCATGAGAAAGACAACCTTCTAGGAGAGGTACCGTAAGTGGCAAGTAGCCAGGGGCTCAAACAGCAGCTTAGTGAGCTATGAGAGCACCACATTGAGATCCCACTCAGCTGTTGGTTGGCGGATGGGGGACTTGAACATGAGGCCTTGCAGGAAATGAGAAACAAGGGGCTGAGCCGAGAGGGGCTTGCCCTCAATGAAGTGGTGGTGCACTGCAATAGCGCTGAGGTCACTCTGACTGAGTTCGACTTCAGTACCACCTGAGGCAGGTGGAGTAGGTACTGGAGAACTAGCTGCACTGAGCAGAAAGAGTAGTTACTCACCTGTAACAGGTGTTCTCCAAGAGCAGCAGGAATTAGTCCTCACATATGGGTGACGTCGGCGCCGACAGAGCCCTCGTGCGGAGCATTTCTCCAGCTTCCAAAGAAAGCCTTTGGGAATTGCAGCACGCATGCGCGGTCCCCTTCTCGCCCAAGGGTGCCATATTGCTCAGTCTGATGACATAGCTAAAAGACAGCAAAAAAATTAGCAAAATAAGTGATATGACTGCAACTCCAAGGGGAGGAGGGAGGGTTGTGAGGACTGATTCCTGCTGCTCCTGGAGAACACCTGTTACAGGTGAGTAACTACTCTTTCTCCAGGACCAAGCAGGAAGTCAGTCCTCACATATGGGACTCCCCAGCTTAAGGCTACCGGAGACCTCAAGCGAAAAAATGAGCTCCCTTTAGCTCATCAGCACGTAAGGAAGGAATCTTCTCTGAGAACGCCCCCGACCGGTAGCCCAACACCAGGGCCAGAGGGTAGGAGTTGCCTAAACCCCAAAGAGATTATGGAGTACTGCCTGTCCGAAAGCACTGTCCCTGCGGGACTCCCTCTCAAGGCAGTAGTGGGCCACAAAGGTCTGGCTTGAAGACCAAGTAGCGGCCCAGCAGATGTCTGCCAACGGAACAAAGCGGAGATGAGCCACTGACGCAGCCTTCGCCCTGACACGATGAGCCGTGACTCGACCCTCCAACGAGAGGCCGGCTGCCCCATAAGCCCAGGCGATACAGTCAGCGACCCACATGGACAAAGTACGCTTGGAGACAGGTAGCCCCAACTTATTGGGGTCAAAAGAAACGAAGAGCTGAACAGCCCTCCGATGCTCCCGCATACGGTCAAGGTAGAAGGACAACGCCCTCCTACAGTCCAGGGTATGCAAGACCATCTCAGCCCGGTTGGCATGCAGTCTGGGAAAGAAGGTCGGAAGAACCACCTCCTGATTGAGGTGAAAAGGGGAGACAACCCTTCCTTAGGGTGAGTCCGTAAAACTACCCTAATTCCTGTAGAACCTAGTGTAAGGGGGATCAGACACTAGCACCTGAAGTTCACTTACTCGCCTAGCAGAGGTAAGAGCTACCAGAAATAAGGTTTTCCAGGAGAGAAAACGGAGAGGGCAGGTAGCCATAGGTTCAAAGGGCGGACAAGTAATCTGCTGTAAGACCACATTCAGATCCCACTCAGGGGCCGGTGGACGCAAAGGAGGCTTAAGCAGAAGGAGGCCTCTGAGAAAACGAGCCACCAAAGGGTGGTTGGAAAGAGGCCTACCGTCCACCGGCGAGTGGTGCGCTGAGAGAGCACTGAGGTGAACTCTGACAGAGTTAGACTTAAGGCCTAGATTGGAGAGGTAATGCAAATACTGCAATACTACCGCTACCAAGCACGAGAAGGGATTCTCGCTGTGCTGAGCACACCATGCGGAGGAATCTACGCCACTTAAGAGCATAGGATTTCCTGGTGGATTGTCACCTAGAGGCCAAGACCACATCTTCCACCTCTCGAGGCAGTAGTAGGGGAGCCAGGACTACCCTTTCAGCAGCAGGCCATCAGATGAAGGGACTGGAGGTTGGGGTGCAAGAGAGTCCCCTGATCCTGAGACAGGAGATCGTGTTGAAACCCCAGAGGAAGAGGGGTGTCCACCGCCGCTAGCTGCAGCAGAAGCGGGAACCACGGTTGCCTCGGCCACCTGGGGGCTATCAGGATCAATGAAGCCCCATCCTTGAGGGCTTTGAACAGCGTCCTGGACACTAGTGGCGTGGGAGGAAACGCATACAGTAGGCCTGTGGACCATGAGATCAGAAACGCATCCGCTGCTACTCGGAGAGGATGCGGTTGTCTGGAGCAGAATCTCGGGAGTTGACGGTTCAGAGGACTGGCGAAAAGATCCATGGTGGGGAGGCCCCACCTGAGAAAGACCCGCTGAACCACCAACGGGTTCAACCTCCATTCGTGTGGTTGCAGAATCCTACTCAGTCTGTCCGCCAGGTAATTTTCTTGACCTGGGAGGTAGACAGCCTTGAGGAGGATTCCGTGATTGACAGCCCAAGAGCACAGCCGTTGTGCCTCCTGACATAGAAGGAAGGAGCCTGTGCCTCCTTGTTTGTTCACGTAGAACATGGCAACTTGATTGTCCGTCTGGACCAGTACAGACTGGTGAGAGACGAGGTGGGAGAAGGCTCTCAGAGCTAGGCGTATCGCCCGTAGCTCCAGGAAATTTATCTGTTGAGCAGCCTCCCAAGGGGTCCAGAGACCCTGAGTACATGTCCCTTGGCAATGTGCTCCCCAACCTAGAAGAGAAGCATCTGTCGTCAGCACTTGAGAATGCGGAGGGGATTGAAAAACCACTCCAAGTACCAGATTCGGAAGATACCGCAAATACCCAACGAGATGACCAATAAAGACCAGGAACAAGCATGGAGCAACTTTCACAACATTGATGCTCAGCAAATCATCAACATAATAACAAGCATCCGTACCACCACCTCCCCGCTAGATCCCTGCCCAACTGCTTGGGTTAAGGCAGCAAAACAAGATATTGTGAACCAAGTCTCACATATTGTGAACCAATCGCTGCAACAAGGAGTCATGCCCACACAACTCAAGAAATCTATAATAAGACCAATCCTAAAGAACAATTCACTCAACAAGGATGACCCAGCCTCCTACCGCCCCATTTCAGCATATCTTTCCTGGCAAAGATCATTGAGAAGGCAGTCCTATTACAACTACAAGACCATCTGGATGAACATGAAACCCTAGATGAACAACAATACGGTTTCCGAAAATGTCATGGGGTGGAAACGCTGTTGATAGCACTGCTTAACAACCTCCTCAAGGGCCTCGAAGACAAAAAGAAAATGTTTATACTCATTTTCATTGACATCTCTGCCGCTTTTGATACAGTCCATCATGGAATCCTCCTGCAAAGGATTGAATCAATAGGAATATTGGGAACCCCCCTGAAATGGTTCTCTTCTTACATAACCAACAGAATGCCGCAGGTTCACTTCAATGGCGAAGAAGCAGAAGCTTTCCCGCAAACGCAAGGCATACCTCAGGGCTCCGCTCTCTCGGCACTCCTTTTCAACGTCTACATGCGACCCCTCTGTAATATTCTCCAACGACACAATATCAACTACCACATTTATGCGGATGATATAATGCTCTACACACAGTTGGATAACGAGAACCCTAACTATACTCAGCTTGAAACATGCCTAAACGAGATGTTAAAATGGATACAGCAAAACAACATGGAGATCAACCATAAAAAGACTGAGGTGATGTATATCTCCAGAAAACCAAACTTTGACCCTCCTGCGTCAGTCACCCTGTGTAACAATATATACAACACGAAGACTGAAATAAAATATCTGGGTGTAACGCTTGACAGCAATCTAAAGATGGAAAAGCACCTCCGCAAAACCAACAAGGCCATTTTCCACAAACTTAGAGTCCTACAACCTCTACGGAACATCCTTGAACCTCACGATTTCAGGTCTGTTGCGCAAGCACTAATCATTCCACACCTCGACTACTGCAATGCCATCTTACAGGGCCTTCCAAAGAAAACCCTCAACATCCTCCAGATGGCCCAAAATGTAGCAGCTAGGGTCATCATGAAAAAAAAACCTTACTGATCACATTACACCTGTATTAATCGAGCTACACTGGCTCCCCATTGCAGCCCGGATAAAATATAAAATACTAATAACCACCTTCAAGCTTATACATAACATTGCGCCATCCTTTCTCTCCACCCTTATCAGCACGCAACCACCCAACAGAAGCAGGCGAACATTCCACTCAAACATACTCCACGTTCCCCCCGATATCAGATCTGTAACAACCAGTACTAGCCAACGAGCATATTCCTACTCGGCCCCTGCCCTCTGGAACCAACTACCACCAGAGCTAAGAGCAATCAAAGACCTTATGGATTTCAGAAAGAAACTCAAGACACATCTTTTCCAGTGCCAATGCAATCTGACATAGTCCCGGGGTAAAACGTTTCCTCCCAATGAAGCATTGTTGCAGTTATGTAAATATGTAAATATGTGCATATGTATATTCCGATTACTCTCTGTAAGTCCTTCACCATGTGCTGTGCTTCTCCCTTCAAATCAATGTGTGTATACCGCAAAAATTCCTGTCATGATTGACAAATTCATACATGTAATCAAACCGCTACTGATCGCTGGAAGCAGCGGTATACAAATATATACTAAATAAATAAATAAAATAAAGATGAAGCCACCATTGCAGAGAGGAGACTAGCAGGCCTGATGCCACTGAGTGCGAAGGCTCCACTGAGCAGGCCGCATGTGCAGGCGGGTATTGGGGGGACATGAACCGTGGAAGCCATATGGCCGAGTAGTCTCAGGAATTGCCTGGCAGAGACCAGGGAATTGCTGCGAAACTGCCTGGCCAGATCCATCAGCCTGTGGGCTCTGTCCATTGGCAGAAAAGCCTTTGCCTGAAGAGTGTCTAGCCTTGCTCCTATGAATTCTAAGTTCTGGGACGGGAGCAAAGTGGACTTTGCGAAGTTTATGACAAACCCCAAGTGCTGAAGCAGAGCCACAGTGCGAAGGGTGGCTTGATTGGCCTCCTGGGAAGACTGGCCCCTTATGAGCCAGTCGTCCAGGTACGGAAACACAAAAAGACCTTGAAGCCTCAGGTAGGCCACCACCACTGCCAGGCACTTGGTGAACACCCTGGGAGCGGAGGACAGGCCAAAGGGTAGTACTCTGTACTGATAGTGGTTTCCTCACACAACAAATCTGAGATATTGTCTGTGGTTTGGATGAATAAGGATGTGAGTATAAGCATCCTTTAGATCTAAGGAGCATAGCCAATCTCCCTGCTGGAGGTAGGGCAGCAGGATTCCAAGGGTAAGCATCTTGAACATTTCCCTCTCCAGGAACTTGTTGAGGTTGCGCAAGTCTAGGATGGGTCTGAGGCCTCCTGTTCTTTTCGGTACCAGAAAGTACCTGGAATAAAAGCCGTGACCTCTCAGGTGGTGGGGCACCGGTTCCACAGCCTGTTCCTTTAGTAGACTTGCCAACTCCTGAAGGAGTAGGTCCCTGTGCAGAGGGAGTCTTGGAGGCTCCCCTGGAAAATAGGAGGGAGGTACCTGGTGAAAATGGAGAAGATAGCCCTTTTGGACTATATGGAGCACCCAGGTATCTGATGTGACGGCTGACCACCTGTGGGCAAAGTGGGCCAGCCGGCCTCCTGTGCTGATGTGAGCCAGCTAAGGAGAAGAGGCTATGCCTTCTGAGTCAAAAACCCCCACCCTGCTGAGCAGGGGCCGGTGTTGGTGGCTTGGGGGCCTTCTGCCTACGGGGCCCATGACCCTGCCCCTTGGCCTGCTGACCCTGTTGGGGAGCTGCAGAGGCCTGATAATGAGGGTATTGTCTATAGGCAGAAGACTTCCTCGGGTAAAAGGTCTTTTTTCCCGAGCCCTTCTTTTTCTGAGAAGGGGCAGAGGTTTTTCTGGACAGCCTAGTCCTGGTGAGAGTCTGTCTCAAGCTCAGCAGCCTTTTCAGCCATGGGTTTGCCGAAAAGGTTTTCACCCCGGCAGGGGACATCGACCAACTTGTCCTGTACCCATGGCTCGAGGTCGGATGACTGTAGCCAAGCCTGTCGGCGGGCACCGATGCTGGCCCCGGCTACTCGGGCCGAAGCCTCGAAGCCATCGTAGGCTGCTCGAGAGATAAACTTCGAGCACTCCCGAATACCAGTGGACAAGGCCTGGAACCTCTGCAAAGGTTCCTCGGAGAGACCAGCAGAGAACCCGGCAATCTCCTTTGCCAGGTCTCGGAGGTACATGCCCATGTAGAGCTGGTAAGTCTGGACACAGCAAGCAAGCATAGAGCCCTGGAAGCACTTCTTACCGAGGGCATCCAGGTTCCGGGCCTCCCGGCCGGGAGGCACCAAGGAGTGCATCTTCTGACTTTTCAGTCGATGCATGGCCAATTCCACAACCATGGAGTGGTGCGGTAATTGCGCCTTTTGGAACCCGGGGCTCTTGCGGACTCGATAGATTGAATCGACCCGCTTGCTTAACACCCGCGTCGAGGCCGGGGTCTCCCACATGCGGAAGAGCAGCCGCTCCAGCATCGGAGAAACCGGAACAGTAAAGGCCTCCTTCGGGGGAGAGTCATACTGGAGGGCCTCGAGCTCCTCGGCTCGAGGCTCATCCGCGGGGAAGGCCAAGGCCTTGGCCATATCCCGCATGAAGTCCGAGAACCGGGTATCCTCCGGTGGGGATCGTCTCCGAGGTTCGGACTCCGGCGAGTCCGATGGGACACACTGAGTCCGAAAAGTATCGGGTGACTCTTCGTCCTCCGTCTCCCAGCCCGACTCCTCGGAGGAGGAATCGAGTGGCTCCGGTCGGGCGGGCACCAATGCCCTCTGCCCCGATGCCGAGGGTACCGGCGTCGACGACATCGGTCCCGAACGGGAGGCCGAAGGAGACCGTGGCCGAGGACCGACTCGAGCCCGCATGGACTCGAAGATCAGCTCGGCCTCCGGGGTCAACTTGGACGTCGAGGTCCCGGTGGTCAGGGCAGATGCACCGGTGAGACCGGCGATCAATGCCTGCTGCTGTTCCATGAAGGCAGCGAAGCTGCTCTTCAAGGCCGTCAACCTGAGTCTGAGCTCAGGAGACCCAACAGCCCCCGACTCGGGCCCCGACGGCGTCGGACCTGTCGGCTCCCTTGGAGGAGAGTCCACGAGGACTACAGCACTTACGTGTCCAGGAGACTCCATCTCGACACGAGGATGCTTGGCAGGCCTCTCCGACTCCGAAGACCCGGGACGGCTATCGGGGCTATGCGACCTGGGGCCCTTGAGGAACCAGGAGGGTCCACCGACGCCACCCTCGCGGGTTTCTTCTTCCTGCGATGTTCCCGCGAAGGAGACCCCCGCTCAGAGGAACCCCGACGCTGCTCGGGGCCGGAGTCCCGAGACGTCGAGGCCTCTGATGAGGTCCGGACCCATCCGGACGCGGAGTCAGAAAAGATCCTATCCTTTTGGTGCTGCCGACTCCTCAACACCTTCGAGGACATTTTGCCACACGGACCACAGATCATCGGGTCATGATCGGGTCCGAGGCAGTGGAGGCAGCAGTCATGTGTGTCGGTAAGAGACATAAGTTTCTTACACCGATCACACTTTTTAAACCCGCTGGTAGCCATCGGGGGAAAAAGGGCCCCTGCGAGGTCAAAAGACCGGGCTGCCAGGGAAAAAAGAAAAAAAGGCGCGAAAGCTAGTCACAAAGGACACAAACCGAAAGAGAGAGGACTCGATACCGGCGTATCGGTCCGAGCGGGAAAAGGATCCGGCGTTGAACTGAAGAAAAAATAGGGATAATCAACTTTTTCCTCAGGGAAAAATGAACTACGTCCGTCGGGCTCCGCGGAAAAAAGAAGACTGAGCAAGATGGCACCCTTGGGCGGGAAGGGGACCGCGCATGCGCACTGCAATTCCCAAAGGCTTTCTTTGAAAACTGGGGAAATGCTCCGCACGAGGGCTCAGTCGGCGCCGACGTCACCCATATGTGAGGACTGACTTCCTGCTTGGTCCTGGAGAACAGATTTGCCCGCCTCTTGGCGCACAACACCAAAATTAGATGCCACTTGAAGGTGTACGCCCTTCTCGTGGAGTTTTTGCGGAAGGCTAGAAGGACCTCCTCCACTTCTCGTGGGAGGTGGAAGGGAGTTAGAGCTACCCTTTCAGCAGCCAAACCGTGAATGACAGGGACCCCAGGTTGGAGTGCAGGAAAGAGCTCTCCTCCTGTGAAAGTAGTCCTGGGGCATGACCCAGGGGAATCAGGGACACCGCCGACAAGCAGAGATGCAGCGGGAACCAAGGTTGCCTGGGCCACTGGGGGGTTACCAGTATCAATGATGCTCTGTCACGCTAGACCTTTAAGAGGGTCTTGATGACCAGCGGTGTCAGTGGGAAGGCGTAGAGGTGATCTCCTGCCTATCCATGGAATGAGGAATGCATCTGCTGCCACCCGGGACAGGTGCGGCTGGTGTTTAGCAGTTTTGAACAGATTGAAGGGGAGAAAGATAACTCAGAGGGAAACTACCAAGGAGGTTGAAATAGTCGAGGTGAGAAGTGATTCAAGAGTGGATAAGTGTTTCAGTAATGTGCTTGGAAATGAAGGGGGCAAATTTTGTTAATGTTGTAGAGAAAGAAACTACAGGTCTTTACTATCTTTAAATTGTAAATAGTTACCCTGTTATCCAAGTTGCATTACCTGTTCAACTGTAAACACAAAGTACCATCGGAAATGTGTATGTTATTGTTCATTGTAAACCGTACTGATGCTGAATAGCGCGGTATAAAAGAGACTCTAATAAATAAATAATAAAATAAATAAAATCTGTTGGATGTGTGTAGAGAAGGAGAAGAAGTCATTGAAGAAAAATCTGTTGGATGTGTGTAGAGAAGGAGAAGAAGTCATTGAAGAAGACTCCAAGGTTTGTGGCTGAGGAAACAAGCGCAGAAGAGTGTTATCAACAGAGAGGGAGAAGGGTGGGGGGGGGGGGAGAAGAGTGTTTAGGAGGAAAAATAAGAAGTTCAGTTTTGGCCATGTTCAATTTCAAATGGCGGTGAGACATCCAGGCAGATACACAGGCTTGGAGTGTAAGAGAAAGCATAGTTACTCACCTGTAACAAGCGTTCTCCAGGGACAGCAGGAATCAGTCCTCACATATGGGTGACATCGGTGTCGACGGAGCCCTCGTGCGGAGCAATTCCCCAGCTTTCAAAGAAAGCCTTTGGGATTGCATCGCGCATGCGCGGTCCCCTTCACGCCCAAGGGTGCCATCTTGCTCAGTCAGATGACATAGCTAAAAAGACAGCAAAAATGAGAAAAATTAATCAAAGGACTGCAACTCCAGGGGAGGAGGGAGAGTCGTGAGGACTGATTCCTGCTGTCCCTGGAGAACACCTGTTACAGGTGAGTAATTACGCTTTCTCCAGGAACAAGAGGAAGTCAGTCCTCATATATGGGACTCCCTAGCTATAGGCTACCGAGAACCCATAGCTGAAAATGGCTCCCTTTAAAAAAGCCGCAGCAGCAGTGATAGGATTTGTCTCCAAGAACACAACCCCCACGGTAGCCTGACACCAAAGGGTCAGAGGGCAGGAATTGCCTAAACCTCAAATAGGTTACGGAGTACCGCCTGACCGAAAACACTGTCCCGCCGGGACTCTTTCTCCAGGCAGTAGTCGGCTGCAAAAGTCTGGCTTGAAGACCAAGTTGCGGCCCGGCAGATGTCTGCCAATGGAACAGAGTGGTGGTTAGCCACTGATGCAGCCTTAGCCCTGACCGAGTGGGCAGTGATTTGGCCCTGCAGCTGAAGATCAGCCGCCCTGTACGCCCAGGCGATGCAGTCTGCCACCCAGGTGGATAACGTGCACTTGGAGACAGGTAGACCTAGTTTACCAGGGTCATAAGAAGCGAAGAGCTGGGAAGCCCTTCGATGTCCCTGCGTACGTTCCAGGTAGAAGGCGAGTGCCCTCTTACAGTCCAGGGTGTGCAGCACCGCTTCAGCCCTGCTGGTGTGTGGCCTGGGAAAAAAGGTTGGAAGAACCACCTCTTGGTTGAGGTGAAACGAGGAAATTACTTTAGGAAGGAACTTGGGGTGGGGACAGAGGACCACCCTGTTTTTGTAAAACCGGGTATACGGTCTATCCAATACCAAAGCTTGCAGCTCACTCACATGACAAGCAGAGGTGAGAGCCACCAGAAAGAGTGCTTTCCAAGAAAGGAAGCGGAGATGACAGGTGGACATTGGTTCAAAAGGTGGGCAAGTAAGCCGCTGCAAGACCACGTTTAAGCCCCACTCTGTAGCCGGTGGGCGAATCGGAGGCTTCAGAAGTAGGAGGCCTCTGAGGAATCGAGATACCAAAGGGTGAGCTGAAAGACGTTGCCCACCCACTGAAGAGTGGTTAGCTAAAAACGCACTCAGGTGGACCCTGACAGAGTTGGACTTGAGGCCTAACTCTGAGAGGTGAAGCAAGTACTGCAACACCTGAGGTACTTGGCAAGTGAACGGGTTCTCCTTATGTTGGGCACACCACCCTTCAAATCTACGCCACTTGAACACGTACGATTTCCTGGTAGATTGCCTCCTGGAGGTCAGCAACACCTCCTCAACCTCCTTGGGAAGGAGCAGAGGAGCAAGCACTACCCTCTCAGCAGCCATGCCATTAAATTGAGGGATCTGAGATTGGGGTGTAGCAAGAAACCCTGTTCCTGGGTCAAGAGGTTGGGCTGCACCCCCAATGGGAATGGAGTCTCACCCGCCAGGTGAAGGAGAAGAGGGAACCAAGGCTGTCTGGGCCACCTGGGGGCTACCAGGATGACAGAGGCCTTTGTCCTGAAGAATCTTGAACAGAGTGCGTGCCACCAAGGGTGTGGGTGGGAACGCATAGAGCAGGCCCCACGAGCAGGCCCACAAGATCAGGAAAACGCATAGAGCAGGCCCACGAGATCAGGAAAGCATCCGCTGCCATGCTCAGCGGATGCAGCTGCCTCAAGCAGAACCGGGGCAATTGATGGTTTTGCGGACTGGCAAAGAGATCCATGGAAGGGAGACCCCCAGCGGTTGAAGATCTACTGTGTCACATCCCGGTTCAGTTGCCACTCGTGAGGCTGAAGAATCCTGCTCAACTTGTCGGCCAGGAAGTTCTCCTGACCTGGCAAATAAACTGCCTTCAGGGACATGTGATGTGCCATCACAAAACAGCGGAGGTCTAGAGTTTCCTGGCATAGGATGTGAGACCCTGTGCCCCCCTGTTTGTTGATGTAGAACATCGCTACCTGATTGTCTGTATCAGCACCGACTGACGGGAAAGAAGATGACAGAAGGCTTGAAGAGCTAGGCAGATGGCTCGAAGCTAAGATTGATTTGAAGTGCGGCCTCTTGCGAGGACCACAGGCCCTGAGTGCATGAACCCTGGCAATGGTCTCCCAAGCCCAGCAAGGAGGCATCTGTCATCAGCACTCTGGTGTGAAAGGGAGGTTGGAATGTTACTCCCTGAAGCAAGTTGGGGGGGGTGAAGCCACCATTGCAAGGCAGTCACCAGTAGTTTGGAAATGGCTATCCTGTCTCTGAGGCGGCCAGTGGCTTGCGTCCACTGGTCTCTGAGGCTCCATTGAGCTGTGCGCATGTGGAATCAAGCATAGGGAGTCACATGCACCGTGGAGGCCATATGGCCCAGGAGGCAGAGGAAGACCCTTACGGAGACTTGAGGGCTGTGTTGGACCTGCTGTACCAAGTCCAGCAACCGCCTTGCCCTGTCCAGCGGTAGGTAAGCCCTTGCCTGAAGTGTGTCCAGTCTTGCCCCTATGAACTCCAAGTTCTGAGTGGGGAGTAAAGTGGACTTTTCGTGATTTATCACAAACCCTAGATGCTGGAGCAGGGTGACTGTGCGAGCAGTGGCCTGCTGTGCCTCCTGTGCCGATTGGCCCTTGATGAGCCAGTCGTCCAGGTATGGAAAGACGAAGACTCCCTGGCTTCTGAGGAAGGCCGCCACCACTGCTAGGCATTTGGTAAACACTCTGGGAGTGGAAGCTAGGCCAAAGGGAAGTGCCTTTTACTGGAAGTGGTTTCCCCCGACCACAAACCTGAGATATTGTCTGTTGTTTGGGTGTATGAGGATGTGAGTAAAAGCATCCTTTAAATCTAAGGAGCATAGACAGTCTCCCTGGTGGAGGTAAGGCAGTAGGGTCCCAAGGGAAAGCATCTTGAACTTTTCCCTCACCAGGAACTTGTTTAGATTTCGCAAGTCTAGGATGGGGCGGAGGCCTCCTTTTCTTTTTGGTATGAGGAAATACCTGGAGTAGAAGCCTTGCCCCTGCAGGTGGTGGGGCACCGGTTCCACTGCCTGATCCTTTAGCAGACCTGCCAACTCCTGCAGGAGGAGATTCCTGTGAAGAGAGGGCCTGAGAGGCTCTCCTGGGAAAAAGGAGGTGGGCACCTGGTTGAAATGAAGCAAATAGCTCTGCTGGACTATTTTCAGCACGAGGCATCGGTGGTAATGGCTGGCCACCTGAGCGTACAAGGCCAGCCGTCCTCCTGTGCAGGGCCAAACCACTGGTGGGAGAGGAGCTATGCACTGGGAGTCAAAAACCCCCTCCCGGCTGGGTAGGAACCGGAGCTGGAGGCTTGGGGGTCTTTGGCTTACGTGGGCCTTGCCCCTGTCCCCTGGTAAGTGGGGTAGTTTCTGTAAGCTGTACCCTTCCTCGGGAAAAAGGGCTTTTTCCCCCCTGAGGCCTTCTTCTTGTGAGAACGTGCAGATATCTTCTTCGACAACCTTGTCCAGGTCAAGTACTCAGACTCGATTTCTGCAGCTTTTTCAGTCATGGGTTTGCCGAAGAGGTTGTCTCCTCGGCACGGGACATCGACCAACTTGTCCTGCACCTATGGCTCCAGGTCCAACGACATGAGCCAGGCCTGACGGCGTGCATAGATTCCGGCCGCGGCTACTCGGGCTGAAGCCTCGAAGCCGTCATAAGCTGCTCAAGACATGAGCTTCAAGCACTCCCGGATCCCTGTGGACAAGGCTTTGAAGCGCTGCAAGGGTTCCTCGTAAAGACCAGCGGAGAACCCAGCAATCTCCTTTGCCAGATCTCGGAGGTACATGCCCATGTACAGCTGGTAGGTTTGGACACGGCATGACAGCATCGAGCCCTGGTAACACTTTCTGCCGAGGGCATCCAGGGTTCTGGGCCTCCCGGCCGGGAGGCACCAAGGATTGCGTTGTGATAGGCGATGGCCTAGCATGTAGCAGAGCTAGGTCTGAAGCCCTTTTCTTCTGCTTTAAAATGTTATTGCTGATTTTGGAAAATTACAGAATGCTGTTAGCTGTTAGAAAGAAATACCGTTCTATTCTGGTTTGATAACATGTTCTGCTCTCGTGGAGATAAGAGAATTAAAAACTTTCTTACTGTTTATTGTAAGCCAGATGTCTGTTTCAGTAGAATGCCGCGCCACTGTATCTTTGCTGATTGTGCACTGACCTTGTAATTAGGATGAAAATATAGTAGAGAAGCTGAACAGTGTAAGAATATTTTGTCTAGCGTTTTGATTGTTTAGTATTTTGAGCCAGGGCTAGAGAAATGTGCCTGGAATATTACAGAAATCACCGGTAGCTATTAGAAACACTTCTTAGCCTTGCTTTGTTTAGCCTTGCTTTGTTTTGCTTTTGATAAGAATGCTTCTGATATGCCTTCCACTATCTTTGCAAGCTAACTGACCTTGCAGAAGTAGCAAAATATACTGTAGTAGAAGTATTATGTTTAGTGTTATGTCTAGTTGCTGACCCGTGGCTAGTAAGACCCAAGCAGGGGGAGCGAGTCCTGGGCCCGGTCAGAGATGTCTATTGGATGAGAGTAAGTGGGCCACTGTGGCCAATGAGGAGTTTTGCCTGTATTAGACTGGAAAAGAAAGGTATAAAAGCTGTTGTCTTACTAGGAGCCATTGCTCAGACCTTTTTTTGAATGCTACTGCAATCTGAGCCTGTGCACAAATAAATTGGCTTGAATCTCTGCCTGACTCCGGGTATTATTTATTGCATTCTTATCAGCTACTACAGCGTCTTCTGGCTTTTCAGCCATTGCATGGCCGATTCCACAACCATGGAGTTGTGCGGCAGCTGCGCTTTCTGGAACCCAGGACTCTTGTAGACTTGATAGATGGAATCGACCCGCTTGCTGAGCACCGGCAATCGAGGCCGGGGACTCCCACATGCGGAGCATCAGCCGTTCCAACATCGGAGGCACTGATACAGTAAGGGCCTCCTTTGGGAGAGAGAGTCATACTGAAGGGCATCGAGCTCCTCGGCTCGAGGCTCCTCCTCGGTGTCTGCAGGGAATGCCAAAGCCTTGACCATGTCCCTGACGAAGTCCGAGAACCGCGTGTCCTCTGGAGGGGACCTATTTTGAGGCTCCGAACCCGGGGAATCCAAAGGGATACACCGGGTTCGGTAGGAGTCTGGGGAGTTTTTCTCCTGTCTCCCAGGCTGAATCCTCCGAGGAGGACTCGATGGGCTCCAGCCTCGAGGGCTTCGAGCCCGACCGCCCCGACGCCAAGGGCACCGGCGTCGACGACCTCAGTCCCGAACAGGAAGTCGAGGGGGACCTTGGCCAAGGATTGACTGGAGACCTGATTGACTCGAGGATCGGCTCGGCCTCTGGTGTTGACTTTGATGTCGAAGTTCGGTGGTCGGGGCGGATGGACTGGCAAGACCGACCATCAGTGCCCGCTGCTGCTCCATGAAGGCAACCATGCTGCTCTCCAGGGCCGCCAACCTGAGACCGACCTATGAAGGCTCCTCAGCTCCCGGCTTGGGTCTCGATGCCGTCCGGCCCGACGCCGGCTGTCCCGGAGAGGAGTCTACGAGGACAACAGAAGTTACCTTTTCCAGCATCTCTGGCTCCTTGTGAGGTTGTTTAGCTGGCCGCTCCAACTCCAAGGACCCGGGGCAGCGGTCCGGGCTCCGTGGCCTAGAACCCGAGGGCCCAGGCCGATCAGAGGCGTCCAGTGACGCTGCCCTCACAAGTTTTTTCTTCCTACGATGTTCCCTGGAGGGAGACCCCCGCTCAGAAGACACGACGCTCGGGCTCCGAGTCCCGAGATGTCAAGGCCTCTGACGAGGTCCGGGCCCAGGCGGATGGGGACTCAAAAAATTGTCACATTGACGCTGCCTGCTCTTCAAAGATTTAGAAGACATCTTACCACATGGCCCACAGACCACCGGGTCATGGTCAGGGCCGAGGCATCGGAGGCAGCAGTCGTGTGTGTCAGTGAGAGACATCAACGTCTTACACCGATCACACTTTTTAAACTCACTGGCAGCCATCGAGGGAAAAAGGGCCCCTGCGAGGTCAAACAACCGGGCTGCCAGTGAAAAATAAGAGCGTGAACGCTAGTCACGAAGGACAAAAACAAAAAATAAGAACGGACACGATACCGGTGTACCGAGCCGAAGGCGGGAAGGGGAACCGGCGTCAAACCAGGAAGCTGAATGGAATAATTCAACTTTTCTACTTTTTCCACAGTGAAAATGGGACCACATCCATTGGGCTCCGCGGAAAAAAGAAGACTGAGCAAGATGGCACCCTTGGGCAGGAAGGGGACCGCACAGGCGCGATGCAATCCCAAAGGCTTTCTTTGAAAGCTGGGGAATTGCTCCGCACGAGTGCTCCATCGGCGCCGACGTTACCCATATGTGAGGACTGACTTCCTGCTTGTTCCTGGAGAAATATCAGGTGTAGGTAAATCTGAGAGTCATCAGCATAAAAATGATACTGAAAGCCATGGAAGGAGATGAGAGCACTGGGTATAGAGAGAGAAAAGGAGAGGGCCTAGAACAGACCCTTGGGTACACCAACTTAGAGGGGATAGCAATAAAGGAGGAACTACCAGAACAGACACTAAAGGGGCAATAGGAGAGATAAGACGAGAACCAGGACAGTACAGAGCCCCTAAAACCAAGTGAGGACAATGTATCAAGGAAAACATGGTGGTCAACAATGTCAAAAATAGCAGAAAGTTCAAGAAGAATGAGCATCGAGTAAAGGCCTTTGAATTTAGTCAGGAACAAGTTGCTGGGGACTTTAGCAAAGGGCCCTTTCAGTTGAGTGTAAGGGACAAAAATCAGATTGAAATGGATCGAGGAGGGCTCGAGAGGAGAGAAAATCAAGGCAATGGCAGAGAACTGCATGTTCAAGAATTTTGGAAATGAAGGGAAGAAGGGAGATGGGTCATGGGTCGATAATTAGAAGGACAGTAGGGTCAAGTGAAGGTTTCTTGAGGAGACATGTGACCATAGCATGCTTGAAGGCTGTAGGAAAAGTTGCAGTAGTTGAGAATGTGTGTGATGGAAGGGATGACAGAGGAGGAGGAGGAGAAGGAGTTAAGGAGATGGATAGGGATAGGATCAGAGGAACGGAGTAAGTTTAGAGGAGGAAAGAAGATAAGAGGTTTCCTCTTTGGAGATCTTAGAAAAGGAAGAAAGGAGATTGAGGAAAGTGGGTATTGAAGAAGGGGAAGAGGGGATGAAGCTGATCTTGAGGGAAATTGGAATGTAGGAATGTAATCTTGTGGACTGTCATGGAATAGTCAGCAAGGGCTTGGGCAGAAAGAGAAGGAGGGCGGTCAGAGGTGGAGATACCTTGAGGATAGAGTTGAGAGTAGAGAAGAGATGACGAGGGTCAGACATGAGAAATAGCTAGATGGACATAGCACTTTTGCTTGGCGAGTGCTATGGCAGATTGGAAGTAAGTAAGCATGAATTTGAAGTGAAGAAAGTCAGAAAGGGAGCAGGATTTGAGCCAAATGCGTTCAGCTGAACGGGCACAGGAGTGAAGGTAGCGGGCACCTCACAGAACAAAGGATAGGGGGAGCAAAAGAATCCAGAGCAGAGGAGAGAGCAGTATTATAAGAAACTATAGCCTCTTCAACCAAGTTGGAAGGAGAGAGGTGATGAGACAGTAATGGAGAGCGCTAATGGATTGATAGCATGAAGATGCCTGAAAAGGTAGGAGGAGACTGGGCGAGATTGAGGTGGGGAGTGAAGAGTGAAGCTAACCAGGTCATGGTCAGATAACAGAAGAGCTGAAATACGGAAATTAGAGGGTAAACAATTAGAAAAGAAAACAAGGACAAGGCAATGACCGTACTGTTGAGTGGGGGCAGAAGAGCAAAGCAGAAGGTTAAATGAGGAGGTAAGGGAAAGGAATTTGGAAGCACAAGAGTCAGAAGGATTATCAACATGAATGCTAAAGTCACCAAGAATAAGGGAAGGGGAAGAAGAATCGAGAAATAAGGAAAGCCACGAGTCAAAGTCAAAGAGAAAGGTAGAAGTGGACTTGTCAGGTGATCTATAAATAGCAACTATCCGGAGAGGTAAGGGATTAAAAAGGTAGAAAGACTTCGAAGGACGAAAAGGAGTGAGATGGATGTAGAGGGACTATGTACAGACGACAACAAAGAAGATAGATGTCAACCGAAGCTTCAACTGAACAGAGTGTGGGGAGGTTCTGGACTGATCTATCAGGACTACAGGAAAGGAAATTATCAGTAAGTAGAATTTCACCTTCCAGGATGACCTGCTAAACCAGTCCAGACTAGTAGGAAGAACCAACAGGGCAGGAAGATGAGACTACTGCCACAAGCACCCTAGAGCTAAAAACGGGACATGGCTTTAGCTTGAAGGTCCAAATGATAGTGTCGCATGAAAGTAGATGAAGAGGACCAAGCTGCCACCCAAGGGTCAAGGGGAGACACAGAAGATTCAGCCCAGGATGAAGCCTGGGCTCTAGTAGAATGAGCTCGGAGACTCACTAGAACTGACTTCCCAGCTAATAGACAAGCAGAAGTAACAGCCTCTTTTAACGAATGTGCTAATGTGGCCTTGTAGGCCGCATGTCCCTTGTGGGAGCCCTGCAAAAAGGATGAAAGTCATCGGAAAGCCGAAAGAGATTTGTCACCTCCAAGCAGCGGAGAACTATCCACCAAATGTCCACCTTATGCAGGACACTGCCCAAACACTGCTCCGGGGAAAAACAGTAGGACATAGCCTCATTCAGATGAAAGAAAGAGAACCTTGAGCAGGAAAGATGGAACAGTTCTCAAGGTTATGCCTTCTACAGAAAACGAAAGGAAATAATTATGACAAGAGTGAGCCTGTAACTCCACAACGCACCTCGCTGAAGTCATGGCCACCAAAAAGAGTAGTTACTCACCTGTAACAGGTGTTCTCCAGGAGCAGCAGGAATCAGTCCTCACATATGGGTGACGTCGGCGCCAACGGAACCCCCGTGCGGTGACGTCGGCACCGACGGAGCCCCCGTGCGGAGCATTTCCCCAGCTTTCAAAGAAAGCCTTTGGGAATGCAGCACACATGCGCGGTCCCCTTCCCGCCCAAGGGTGCCATCTTGCTCAGTCTGATGACATAGCTAAAAGACAGCAAAAAACAAAATAAAGCATATGACCGCAACTCCAAGGGGGGGAGGGAGGGTTGTGAGGACTGATTCCTGCTGCTCCTGGAGAACACCTGTTGCAGATGAGTAACTACTCTTTCTCCAGGACCAAGCAGGAAGTCAGTCCTCACATATGGGACTCCCCAGCTTAAGGCTACCGGAGACCCAAAGCTGAAAAATGAGCTCCCTCTAGAGCCTCAGCATGCAAGAAAAGAATCTTCTCTGATAACGCCCCCGAACGGTAGCCCAACACCAGGGCCGGAGGGTAGGAGTTGCCTAAACCCCAAAGAGATTATGGAGTACCGCCTGCCCGAAAGCACTGTCCCTGCGGGACTCCCTCTCAAGGCAGTAGTGGGCCGCAAAAGTCTGGCTTGAAGACCAAGTAACGGCCCGGCAGATGTCTGCCAATGGAACAGAGCGGAGATGAGCCACTGACGCAGCCTTCGCCCTGACACGGTGAGCCGTAACTCGACCCTGCAAGGAGAGGCCGGCTGCCCTGTAAACCCAGGCGATACAGTCTGCTACCCATAAGGACAAAGTACGCTTGGAGACAGCCAACCCCAACTTATTGGGGTCAAAAGAGACGAAGAGCTGAACAGCCCTCCGGTGCTCCCGCGTACGGTCAAAGTAGAAGGACAACGCCCTCCTACAGTTCAGGGCATGCAAGACCATCTCAGCCCGGCTGGCATGGGGCCTGGGAAAGAAAGCTGGAAGAACCACCTCCTGATTAAAGTGGAAGGAGGAGACAACCTTCGGAAGGAACTTAGGGTGAGTCCGTAAGACTACTCTGTTCCTATAGAACCTAGTATATGGTGCATCTGATACTAGGGCCTGAAGCTCACTCACACGCCTTGCAGAGGTAAGGGCTACCAAAAACAACGCTTTCCAGGAGAGAAAGCACAAAGGACAAGTAGCCATAGGCTCAAATGGTGGGCAAGTAAGCCGTTGCAAGACCACATTTAAATCCCATGCAGGGGCAGGTGGACGCACTGGAGGCTTAAGCAAAAGCAGGCCTCTGAGGAAGCGAGCCACCAAAGGATGGCTGGAGAGAGACTGACCCTCCACTGGTGAGTGGTGTGCTGAAAGAGCACTAAGATGAACTCTAACTGAACTGGACTTAAGGCCTAGGTTGGACAAGTGAAGCAAATATTGCAGCACCACTGGTACCAGGCATGAGAAAGGATTCTCGTTGTGTTGAGTACACCAGGTAGAGAATCTACGCCACTTAAGGGCATAAGACTTTCGGGTGGACTGCCTCCTAGAGGCTAAGACCATGTCCTCCACTTCCCTAGGCAGTAGTAAGGGTGCTAGGACTACCCTTTCAGCAGCCAGGCCATCAGATTGAGAGACTGGAGATTGGGGTGGAAAAGAGATCCCTGCTCCTGAGACAGGAGATCTGGTTGCATCCCCATAGGGAGAGGAGTGTCCACCGCTAGTTGCAAAAGAAGTGGGAACCACGGCTGTTGGGGCCATCTGGGGGCCACCAGAATTACCGAGGCCCTGTCCCGGAGCACCTTGAACAGTGTCTGGGGCGCTAGAGGTGTGGGAGGAAAGGCATATGAGAGGCCTGTAGACCATGGAATGAGAAACGCATCCACTGCTAATCTGAGAGGATGCGGTTGTCTGGAGCAGAACCTGGGTAGTTGACGGTTCAGAGGACTGGCAAAGAGATCTATGGTTGGAAGACCCCATCTCAGGAAGATCTGCTGAGCCACTAAAGGATTCAACTGCCATTCGTGCGGCTGCAGGATCCTGCTCAACCTGTTCGCCAGGTAATTCTCCTGACCTGGGAGATAGACCGCTTTCAGAAGAATGCCGTGATTGACTGCCCAGTTTCTGCGCTTCCTGACACAGAAGGCGGGACCCTGTGCCCCCTTGTTTGTTCACACAGAACATAGCAACTTGATTGTCCGTCTGAACCAAGACGGACTGGTGAGAGATGAGATGAAAGTTCTCAAGGCTAAGCGGATAGCTCTCAGTTCTAAGAGATTGATCTTCTGTGCGGCCTCCCAAGGAGACCACAGGCCTTGAGTACATGCTCCCTGGCAATGTGCACCCCAACCTTGAAGAGAAGCATCGGTTGTCAGCACCTGAGAGTGTGGAGGTGTCTGAAAAAACACCCCTTGCACCAGATTCGGAAGATGAAGCCACCACTGTAGAGAAGACTCTAATAGTGTG
This sequence comes from Ichthyophis bannanicus, assembly GCA_033557465.1. Lineage (NCBI taxonomy): Eukaryota > Metazoa > Chordata > Amphibia > Gymnophiona > Ichthyophiidae > Ichthyophis > Ichthyophis bannanicus. The sequence goes on along the minus strand of CM066033.1, from coordinate 44,328,311 downwards.
GACACTCTCACTCTGTCCGTGAGGTTTCCCGTGGCTTGGTGCCACCGGGTTCTGAGGCCCCATTGAGCCAGCCTCATGTGTAGACGGGCATTTGGAGTCACATGGACCGTGGAAGCCATGTGGCCTAAGAGCCTCAGGAACTGTCTGGCGGAGACCAGAGAATTACTGTGGAACTGACTGGCCAGATTCATCAACCTGTGTGCCCTGTCTATGGGCAGAAAAGCCTTTGCCTGAAGGGTGTCCAGCCTTGCTCCTATGAACTCCATGTTCTGTGAAGGGTGCAAAGTGGACTTTGCGAAATTTATAACAAAGCCCAGATGCTGCAGCAGAGCGACAGTGCGGAGGGTGGCTTGATTGGCCTCTTGTGGAGACTGACCCCTGATAAGCCAGTCGTCCAGGTATGGAAAGACGAAAAGGCCTTGAACCCTGAGGTAGGCCGCCACCACCGCCAGGCAATTGGTGAATACCCTGGGGGCGAAGGTTAGGCCAAAAGGCAGTACTCTGTACTGGTAATGGTTTCCTCCTACTACAAATCTGAGATATTGTCTGTGGTCTGGATGAATGAGGATGTGAGTATAAGCATCCTTTAAATCTACGGAGCATAGCCAATCTCCCTGCTGGAGGTAGGGCAGCAGGATTCCAAGGGTAAGCATCTTGAACTTTTCCCTCTCCAGGAACTTGTTTAGATTCTGCAAGTCTAGGATGGGTCTGAGGCCTCCTGTTCTTTTTGGTACCAGAAAGTACCTGTAATAGAAGCCTTGACCCCTCAGGTGGTGGGGCACCGGTTCCATTGCCTGTTCCTTGACAAGACTTGCTAACTCCTGCAGAGGTCCCTGTGCAGAGAAAGTCTTGGAGGCTCCCCTGGAAAATAGGAGGGGGTACCTGGTGGAAGTGGAGGAGATAGCCCTTCTGGACGATACGTAGTACCCAGGTATCCCTTGTTACGGCTGGCCACCTGTGGGCGTACAGGGCCAGCCGGCCTCCTGTGCTGATAGGGACCAGCTGAGGAGGAGAGGCTATGCCACTGGAGTCAAAACCCCGCTCCCTGTTGTGCAGGAGCCGGAGCTGGTGGCTAGGGGGTTTTCTGCCTACGGGGCCCATGTCCCTGCCCCTTGGCCTGCTGACCCTGTTGGGGAGCTACAGAGGCCTGAAAATGAGGGTACTGTTTATAGGCAGATGACTTCCGCGGATAAAAGGTCTTTTTTCTCCAAGCCCTTCTTCTTTAGAGAAGGGACAGAGGTTTTTCTGGACAGCTTTGTCCGGGTAAGAGTCTCGGTCTCGAGTTCTGCAGCCTTTTCAGCCATGGGCTTGCCAAATAGGTTTTCACCTCGGCAGGGGACAACTTGTCCTGCACCCATGGCTCGAGGTCTGATGACTGTATTTATTTATTTTATTTTAATTTTATTTATTTGTGCGTTTTTTTTATATCGCCCCTTCCAGAGATCAGGGGCGGTTTACAGAGAACGTGTCAAAACATTAACATTAAATTACATGGAACATTAAGTACATAGGTATCTAATATATAAGGAAAACATATTAACTATTTACATTGGTTGAGAGAAATTATTCATTATTTACAGATGATAGTATAGTATGGAATAATTATAATAGATAAGAAAACAATTTAAAATAATCATTATAGGAGATACTGAAGTATGGAATTCTAAAACAGTCAGCGAAATTATTTACAACAGTCATTATAGGACTGACTAACATTCAGTATGAGTGAAGTATGGGAAAGTGAGTTTTGGGTTAGGTTGGGTAGACTTGTGTTAGTTGAGTTGTGTAATCTTGTGCAATTTGCTTGAGTGTAGTTGTAAGTCGTGAAAGTGTTGGGTGAACAGGTATGTTTTAAGCTCCTTCCTGAAAGAACTAAGGTCTTTAATCTCTCTCAGACTGCATGGTAATTTGTTCCATTGACTGGGAGCATAATAAGAGAAGGCAGTATTGGTTGTCATCTGTTTCAGTTTTCTCACAGTCGGGAATTAGCAGCGTGTTGAGGTTTGCTCTTCTTATTCTGGTTTCTGGGGGGGGGGACTGGATTAATGTTAATAGATGTGAAGGGGCTAAATCATTAATGAGCTTAAAAATGGTGACTAGTGTTTTATATTGTATCCTACTGGGAATAGGTAGCCAGTGGAGAGCGTATAGAATTGGAGAGATGTGGTCAGACAGTTTGGCTTTAAAAATAATCCGAGCAGTAACATTCTGGGCCCTTTGTAGGATCTGTAGATTCTTCTTAGATGTACCTTGTAGTAATCCATTACAGAAATTTATGTGTGGCATTATAAGGGCCTGGACAACTGATCTGAAGTCACTAATGTCAATGAGGGGTCTGAGATGTTGGATGGTTCTGAGTTTAAAGAATATAGTTTTGGCGGTCTGTTTTATGTGATGTGTCCTGCTTAGGGTTTTGTCCAGGATAACTCCTAGATATTTTACTTCAGATTTGACTGTAGCCAGGCCTGACGGCGTGCACCGATGCCGGCTGCTGCTACTCGGGCCGAAGCCTCGAAGCCATCATAGGCTGCTCGAGAGATAAACTTCGAGCACTCACGAATACCCGATGACAGCATTGAACCACTGCAAAGGTTCCTCGGAGAGACCAGCAGAGAATCCGGCAATCTCCTTTGCCAGGTCTCAAAGGTACATGCCCATGTACAGCTGGTAGGTCTGGACATGGCAAGCAAGCATAGAGCCCTGGAAGCACTTCTTACCGAGGGCATCCAGGTTCCGGGCCTCCCGGCCAGGAGGCACCAAGGAGTGCATCTTCTGACTCTACAGACGATGCATGGCCGATTCCACAACCATGGAGTGGTGCGGTAATTGTGCCTTTTGGAACCCGGGGCTCTTGCGGACTCGATAGATGGAATCGACCCGCTTGCTCAAAACCGGCGTCGAGGCCGGCGCCTCCCACATGTGGAAGAGCAACCGTTCCAGCATCGGAGGAACCGGTACAGTAAAGGCCTCAATTGGGGGAGAATCATACTGTAGGGCCTCGAGCTCCTCGGCTTGAGGCTCCTCCTCAGGATCCGCGGGGAAGGCCAAGGCCTTGATATCCCGCACGGTCTGAGAACCAGGTATCCTCCAGTGGGGACCGTCTCCGAAGCTCGGAATCCGGCGAGTCTGATGGGACACACAGAGTCCGAAAGGTGTCGGGTAACTCCTCATCCTCCGTTTCCCAGCCGGACCCCTCGGAGGAAGAATCAAGCGGCTCCGGTCTGGCAGGCACCGATGCCATCCGCCCCAACACCGTGGGTACTGGCGTCGACAACCTCAGCCCCGAGCGGGAGGCCAAGGGAGACCTTGGCTGAGGATCGACTCGAGCTCGCATGGACTCTAGGATTGGCTCGGTCTCCGGGGTCGACTTGGACGTCGATGTCCCGGTGGTCGGGGCAGATGCACCGGTGAGACTGGCGATCAGTGCCCGCTGCTGTTCCATGAAGGCAGCCAAGCTGCACTCCAAGGCCGTCAACCTGAGTCTGAGCTCAGGAGACTCAGCATCCCCCGACTCGGGCCCCGACGGCATCGGGCCCGACGTCGGCTCCCCTGGAGGAGAGACCACGAGGACTACAGTACTCACGTGACCCGAGAACTCCATCTCCACACGAGGTTGTTTTGCAGGCCTCTCCGACTCCGAAGACCTGGGACGGCGCTCGGGGCTATGCGACTTGGCCCTCGAGGAGCCAAGTGCGTCCACTGACGCCGCCCTCGCGGGTTTTTTCTTCTTGCGATGCTCCCGCGAGGGAGACCCCCTCTCAGAGGAGCCTCGGCGCTACTCGGGGCCGGAGTCCCGAGACGTCGAGGCCTCTGACGAAGTCCGGGCTCGTCCGGATGCAGAGTCAAAGAAGATTCTTTCCTTTTGGTGCTGCCGATTCCTCAACGCCTTCGAGGACATTTTCCCACACGGACCACAGATCATCGGGTCACGATTGGGTCCGAGGCACCAGAGGCAGCAGTCATGTGTGTCGGCGAGAGACATAAGTTTCTTACACCAATCACACTTTTTAAACCCGCTGGCAGCCATCAGGGGAAAAAGGGCCCCTGCGAGGTCAAAAGACAGGGCTGCCAGTGAAAACAGAAAAATGGCACGTACGCTAGTCACTAAGGACAAAAACCTAAAAAAGAAGTCCAGGCTCAATACCGATGTATCGGGCTCAGGCGGGAAAGGGAAACCGGCGTCGAACCGAAGAAAAAACGGGTCCATGCAGAACAAAATTAACTTTTTCCTCGGGTGAAAACAAAACACGTCTGGACTCCGCAGAAAAAGAGACGACTGAGCAAGATGGCACCCTTGGGTGGGAAGGGGACCGCGCATGCGCGCTGCATTCCCAAAGGCTTTCTTTGAAAGCTGGGGAAATGCTCCACATGGGGGCTCCGTCGGCGCCGACGTCACCGCACGGGGGCTCCGTCGGCGCCGACGTCACCGCACGAGGGCTCCGTCAACAATATGTAAGGACTGACTTCCTGCCTGGTCCTAGAGAAAGACAGTTTTCAAAGACAAATCCTTCAAAGAGACCAACTTCAAAGGCTCAAAGGGAGGCCACACGAGTGCCCAAAGAACTAGTGGAAATTCCAAGGTGGAGCTAACGAGCAAACCAGAGGCTGCACCAAGTGCGCCATGCAAAAAATGTGCTACATCCTGATGAGAAGCAGGAAAATGGCCCACAACATGAAAGGGCTGCCACCTGTACCTTCAAGGAACTTAAGGCGAGACCCTTAGCCAACCCTTTTTGCAAAAATGGAAGTGCCAGTAGCATCTGCGCCTGTTAAAGTGAAACATTTCGGTGATGACACTAGTCCTCAAGAGATACCACACACAAATATATGCCAGGAAAGTAGAGATACACCTGGCTTTCAAGAGCATGTCAATGACAACTGGTGAATGGCCTTTATGCGCTAAATGGTGTCTCTCAAGGGCCAAGCCATAAGTGAGAATGGAGCCGGATCGTCCATAAGGACAGGGCCTTGCCAAAGCAAGCACTTGTGTGACTCCAGGCTCAAAGGATGTGACACCAGGAGACAAACCAGGACCGCATACCACGGGCGACGTGGCCAATCCAGAGCTATGAGAATCACTAGGCCCGGGTGAGCCTCAATGCGACAGAACTTCAGCAATCAGTGGCCATGGAGGAAAGACATACAGCATAGGAGATAGTGGCCACTGGAGAAGGAGAGCATCGTCCCTGGATATGCACTCCTTCCGATGACTGAAAAAAATGGGACACCTTGGCACTGGATGATATCACCATTAGATCTATGCTCACACTGTGGTAGGCCCATGGAGCCAACTCCCATTCGCTGGGATCAAGGACATCATGACTCAAGAAAATTGGCCTCCGCATTGTCCCATGTATCAGTCAATTCATAACAGAGCAGTTTCTCATGTCATCTTGTGTTAGGCTGATGTCTGTTTAATATTTATCTTTAATGCACGGTGTAGTCAGTGATGTCAATTTGTGGGTTTTGTTTTTTTCTGAGAAGGGAAGGTGGGAGGGGAGTGTGGCTGCATACCTCTGCTGCCTGTCTATAGAGAACCCCCGTTACAGGTAAGCAACTATGCCTTCTCTAGAGGCAAGCAGGATGATGAAAGCACACTCCATTAGTGAGACCAGAGCAGAGGGCCACCATGTATTGGTTGTGATGATGTGGTCCGCGCCTAAACAGGGGAGTCAGAAGGTTCCTCCGAGAGCAAAGTCCTGTGCTGAGGAAGACTGGGGTGAAACAGGTGACCATCGTCTTGCGTGAGTTGGAATGGATGAGTACCTAGAGGCAGGGGTCCCTTCCTCATCATGGACAAGATGTGGGTACCACGCTTGCTGGGGCCACTGTGGAGGTTTGAGAAGAACTCCACAACGGACCATTGTCCCTGGATTGCTCAACCCCGACAATGAGGCCCCCCAGCCAGCAAGACTGGCATCGTTCATTACTATCACCCAGGACAAAAGGCATGCCTTGAGGCATCTTGCTGGGGCAACCCCACCACCGGAGGCTGTTGTGCAGCTGAATGTCGTAATTCTGGGATGCAGGGGATCAATGGGAAAGCAAAGCTCGCCACAGTGGTCACAGGTAGACTCAGACCCAAGGAACCAACTCCAGTGAATCTGCCATTGCTCCCAGTAACTGCAGGTAATCCCAGGCCCTGGGAGCCAAGCTCTACTGAAACGCCCGAAACTGGCCGAACAACCTTCTGCCATCACTCCATCGTCAGGAAACCCCCCCCCCCCCCAAACCTCTGCCCACCCGAGTTTTGAAGCGGGCTACGAGAAACTAACATCTAGGTGGGTTGTAGAGCACTCTTTCTGTAATTCACCACCCAACCAAGGTCACTGAGGAGTTGCAGGACTCACAGCATGTGACGGGTCACTTTGGAGTGGGATTTTGCTGGAATGAGCCAGTCCTCCAGGTAAGGATGGACATAAATTCTTCATGACTGAGATCCGCCATGACCACAACCATCAAACTCGAATTTGTTATCAGAGGATTTATAAAAGCCATTAGTGTAGCTGGATTTAAGAGGTTTGGACAAATTCCTGGAGGAAAGGTCAATAAACTATTATTAAAAAGGACCCAGGAAATCCACTGCTTACCACAGGACGAGGATTGTAGAACCTGTGGCATTGGGAACCTGCCAGGTACTTGTGACCTGGATTGGCCACTGTTGGAACAGGAGACTGGGCTTGATTGTCCTTGGTCTGACCCTGTCAGGCATGTCTTATGTTCTTATAACCTTCAAAAGGTCCTGGGTGTGGTCGCTAATCAGAAAGCGAGCGTGCAAAACTGGTAATGCTCGCCCAGGATTTCAAAATGGAGGTACCGCCGCTGATCTCCCCTGATGGGAATGTGGAAGTAGGCCTCTGCCGTCTAATGATGCGAGAAACTCCTCTTGTCAAACCGAATGGATGACCAACCACAAGGTTTCCATCCAAAAGCATGGGACGTGCAAGCACTGGTTGACCCCCTTGAGGTCGAGATTGGGTTGAAAGGACCCAAACTTCTGTTCCACAAAATAGATGGAGTATCTGCCCGTCTACCTCTCTAGACGGGGGGCACAGGAAGAATGGCCTGAAGACGGTGGAGATGCTGAAGGGTGGGACGCACAGCTGTTTGTTTTTGGGAGGATCCACAGGGAGAGACCACAAAGGCATCATACATAGCATCAGCCAGAAAAGCCACAACAGACTAACCTAGCAAAGGACTCATCCTTTGACAGAAGCTGTACGCACATCAAGAGGGCATGTGCCGCATGTGCCACAGGGCCAGGGCCGGGGCCGGGGCCGGGGCCGGGGCCGGGGCCGGGGCCCCCCCCCCCCCCCATAGGCCGAGACCTGTAAAGTCACTGAAGAGGCTGAGAATGCAGCCTTCAGAAGACCTTCCATTTTCCGATCTTGCTGTTCCTGGAGAGCCGCACTGATCTCAGCAGAATTGTAGTGCACTTAGTCACCAGTGACCAAAAGCATCCACAGTGGGAAAACGCAGCCACCTAGCGAGGTTGCTTGGGGACCAGGCATCAACCTTACCAGATGCCTAGCACTCCTTAACGCTGTATCTTGGAGATCCTACTCTCCTGTAACAATCTGCAGAAGCTTTTGGGGAAAGGGGAAAAGGAAAAGTCCTAGAGGCTTCCTAATGCTTCTTAAAATAGGATATGACAGACTGCCAAGAACCCTCTTCTGGAGAGGCAGGAATACAGAGGGCCAAGGCAATCTGAGCAATCAAGGTTGGTATTTACTCCTTGGGGAAAAGACAGACTATCAAGGAATCTCCTTCCTCTTCATTGGGAGTGACCTCCCCTTCTTCAGGGCTAGATAGGCTGTGAAGAGGGTTCCTAGGTCAGTGTAAGAGCATCCTCCACTTCTGAGTAGGGACCTCTGGGCCCTTATGACCCCAGGTCACAACCTTAGCAGATCTGCTGCCCAAAGTGTTCCTGCATACATGTTTCCTAACCGTCCATCCATCAGAATTATTTGTTTAATATTTAAACGTTTATTGAAACAATAGCAAATCACACAACAAACTCCAAATGCTAACTGCCATCCTTCAAGGCCTAACATATCACAAAAAAACATTTTTCAGAAGATATACAAGGAAGAAGGCGCCTCCCCCTCACTCCCCCCATCCCCGTCATGGAATGGCAGTGATGAATCACTAAGTAATAAAACAAAATTCACAATTGGTTCCAGCAGACAAACACCACAGCATCACTCAATACCCATCAAGGGGACAACTTCCATCAACTACAACCATTGCCCTCCCCCAGATCAACCTCGCTGCCCCTTCCTCCTTGTACTAACCTCAAACTGAGGTAGCTGTCGCTGTCTCATGGCCATAAGCTTTGTTATCCACACAATTAGTGGCATGGGAGGGAAGGCATACAGAAGGCTCTCCAACCATGAGATGGAGGAAGGCATCTGCTGCTATCCGGGACGGGTGCGGTTGGGGACAGCAGGAGTGGAGCAGCTGAGCAATGGATGGGCTGACAAAGAGATCCAAATTTGGGGTTCCCCATAGTCTGAATAGCCACTGTGCCACCATGGGGTCTAGGTGCCATTTGTGCGGCTGAAGGACCCTGCTTAGCCTGTCCGCCAGGGCATTGTCCAGACCCAGAAGATATACTGCCCTGAGAAGCATTCCTTGACTAGTCACATACGAGCAGAGGGATACTGCCTCTTGGCAGAGGCGCTGGGACCCCATGCCTCCCTGCTTGTTCAGATAGAACATTGCAACCTGGTTTTCCGTTTGCACTAGCACTGACTGGTTCTGCAGGCAGTGGTGAAGGGCCTTGATCGCTAGAGAAATGGTTCAGAGCTCCAGCAGGTTGATCTGTTGCTGCGGGAGGCGTCCATAGTGAGGACCCTCTGAGGGTTTGGGTGTTGAAAGGGCATCCCTTCTGCAGATGCTGTATATCTTGCCACCAATCAAATGACTCTGCTAGTTGACAGGACACCAAGACCCCGTCCCGGGGCCTCCCCTTAGCTTGAGTCTACTGTGAACAGAGGCACCACTGAGCTGCATGCATGTGGAGGTGGTTGTTGGGGCCCACATGGACTGTGGAAGCCATGTGGTCTAGCAGGCCGAGCTTGGACTGCGCCGATACAGCATGAAGGTACTGTACCTCGGTCGCCAGGGTCCTGAGGTGATCCGTCTTGTCCAGGAGGAGGAAGGTCCTGGCTTGGAGGGTGCCCAGACGAGCCCCTATGAATTCCATGTCCTGTGTTGGAGTGAGGTGGGATTTGGAATGGTTTATCACAAATCCCAGATGTTGTAGGACCTTGATGGTGTGGGCTGTGGTCTGTTGCACCTCTGCCATACCCCTTTTACTAGCCAGTTGTCCAAGTATGGGAAGACAAAGGCCCCTTGGAGACAAAGGTAGGCGGCCACCACTGCCAGGCATTTGGTGAAGACTCTTGGTGCGGAGGCTAGGCCAAAGGGTAGCAACCCTGTACTGGTAGTGGTCGTCCCCAACCATGAACCTTAGGTACTGCCAGTGGCTGGGGTGGATAAGGATGTGGATATAAGCATCCTTTAGGTCCAAGGAGCATAGCCAATCTCCCTGCTGGAGGTAGGGCAGCAATATTCCAAGGGAGAGGATTTTGAACTTCTCCCGCACTTGGAATTTGTTCAGGTTTCTCAAGTTCAGGATGGGCCTCCTGTTCTTTATGGGATCAGAAAGAACCTGGAGTAGAACCCCCTTTCCTTTTAGATGGTGTGGTATGGACTCCACGGCCCTGTCCCTGAGAAAGCCTGCTAATTCTTGTAGTAACAGGGCCTGATTCAGGGGAGTCCGAGAAGGCTCTCCTGGAAAGAAAGGGGGAAGCATCTAGTACAGGTGGAGGTGGTAACATTCCCTGACCACCTGAAGTGCCCAGGCATCAGTGGTGATGGCAGTCCACCGGTGGGCAAAATGAGTTAGACGTCCCCCCCATTGGTAACTGGTCCCCCATGGGTAGAGAGGCTATGTTCTGAGAGTCAAAACAACCCCAACCCAGTTTGGGCTGGGGTTGGTGTCTAAGGCTTGGGCCCCTTAGGCTTGCATAGGCCCTGGCCCGCTCCCTTGCCTTGATGACCCTGCTGGGGGGGTTTGATATGGGGGATAGACTTGGTAAGGCTGACCTTTCTGGTGGAAGGGAGGCCTTTTCCCCAGTGGTTTCTTCTTGGGAAGAATGGAGGTCTTCCTAGAGAGTCGGATCCTGGCGACATACTCTGTCTCAATCTCTGCCGCCTTATCCTCCATTGGCTTGCTGAAGAGGTTTTCACAGAGGCAAGAGACGTCAAGGAGTTTCTCCTGGATCCATTGGAGTGGAGGAGTGGCCTAGTGGTTGGGGCAAGGTACTTCAGGCCGGAAGGTTGGGAGTTCAAATCCCACTAGAGGACAGCAACCTTGGGCCGGAGGGACAGGGGTTTCTAGTCCCACAGGTGCTCCTTGTGGTCTTGGGCAAGCCATTTAACCCTCCATAGCCCATGTTCCCTGTAAAATAGTTATCTCCAAGTTATAATGCCCTGTTCAATGTAATTTCAGTTTGTTCAATGTAAACCGCACTAATGCAGAATAGCGCGGTATATAAGAGAATGTAAATAAATAAATAAAATAAATTGCATGAGGTCCGATGCCTGGAGCCAGGCCTGGCTTTGGGCACCAATGCCTGCGGCAGCCACCCTTGCGTTAGACTCAAAGCCGCTGTAGGTTGCCCGAGACAAGTACTTTGAGCACTCCCCGACTGACTTTGTGAGGGTTTGGAATCGCTGGAGGTGATCTCCGCTGAGACCCGCTGAGAAAACTCCAAGTTTCTTAGTGAGGTCTCAGAGATACATGCCGATATACAGCTAATATGCTTGTATTCAGCAAGCCAGCATCGAGCCCTGGTAACATTTCCACCCAAGGGCATCGAAGGCACAGGACTCCATGCACAGGGGCACCGAAGAGTGAGCCTTCGAACTTTTCTGTCAACGCCATTTGACCACCATGGAGGTGTGAGAGAGCTGCACCTTCCTGAAGCCGGGGCCACGCTGGACCCGATACATAGTGTCCAGGCGCCGGCTAATAATCGGCACCGATGCTTGCGTTTCCCACATCCGGAGACGGCGGCACCCGAGGATGGTGGGGACAGGGACTGTAAGGGCCTCCTTAGGTAGGGCCTCATATTGGAGGATTTCAAGTTCCTCCATGTGAGGATCCTACTCAGACTCCGTGGTGAGGGACAATGCCTTTGCCATGTCCCGGACAAACTCGAGGAATGAGGTGCCCTCGGGCGGGGGGACCGGTGCCTCTATGCCGGAAGGGACGGATCAGAAGGGAAATCATGGTGTGCTCGTGTTTCCGGGGAAGTCTCGCCCTCAGACCTGTCAAGGATTAAAGGCCTGATAACTCTAGGGGCATCGTTGGGTCCGGCCTTTGATGAACCAGGGCTGTTGCTTGGCCATTAGCCAGAAGTGCTTGCCAGGTAGGATCTTGCTCCCGAGGACCGGGAGAGGGATAGAGACCCTCGCTGAGGATCAGCTTGAGGCATGGGGCTCTCTTCGGTGGCCCGGGGAGTCCTCGGCATAGAGGTCCCTGTGGTCTCAGGCATCAAACTTACTGTGAGGCAAGGAAGGCATCAAACTTGCTGTGAGGCAAGGAAGGCAGAAACACTGCATTCCAACGCTATCATCATCCTGGCTTCCCACTTAGGAGTTGCAGCCTTCGACACAGACGCCAGGGTGACCAGGTCGGGTGTCAGTGAGGAGAGGGAGTCTTCAAAGGGACAGGCCTCAGGGATCTGAGATCCGTCGCCTGAGGCCTCGGCATCTGTTCTAGGTACCTTCGCCAGCCGCTCTCGCTCAGACTCCTCGGATACTCTACAGGAGGCTGTGGGACCTCACACGGGACTTACCGTGCATGTCCACTTCCCAGGAAGAGGCCCTTGAAGATTTCTTCTTTTTCTTACGCTCTTGCTCCAGGGAACCCTTATTGGAGTATCCGCATGCCTGCTCAGGCACCACGGGGGCTTTATGCAATTGAAGATCAGTGCGGGGCCTTACAGTGTGCAGCTATTGGGGATACTGGGGCTGAATCTGACCTGTGGAAGATGTCATCTTGTTTCTGCTAGCAACTCTGGATGGCCTTAGTGGACATCTTTTTGCACAGGCAGCACAACTCTGGGTCATGGTCGACACCTAGACACTGGAGGCAATAGTCATGTGTGTCAGTAAGGGACATGTTCTTCGAGCACCGATCATACTTCTTAAACCCACTGGCCATTGGAGCAAAGAGGACCCCAGCAAAGTCGAATACCTTCAACGCGGCCAGCGGTTAGAAAAGGCGCGAAACCACACTGGATGAAAAAACCTAAACTAAACAGGTTTCGAGTCTCTAAGCTGAGGCGACAGGGCTTGGAGGCGAGAAAGGGACCAGTGCTATCCAGATGATACACTTAAGTGCACAAGAAAATCAACTTTTTTCTGGTGAAGGAACGTCTGTAGGGCTCCATGGAAAAAGGAAGACTGAGTAAGGTGGCACCCTTGGGAGGGAAGGGGACCACATGTGCGTGGTGGCATCTCCCAAAGGATTTCTTTGAAAGCTGGGGAGACGCTTCCACGGGAGCTCCATCGGTGTCGACGTCACCCATATGTGAGGACTGACTTTCTGCTTGTTCCTGGAGAAATATTGGGTTGGATATCATAATACCTCAACTAATATAATGAAAAATACAACCAGGTAGCTTAACCTCTCCCCCAATAATAATCACAACAATCCCCCCACCTTGCCCCCCAAAATCACTCAAAACTCCACTCTTCCATCCCTCCCCCAACCATCCACCTGCTTCCCCATCCTTATCCGCCCCTCCTCTCACCTCCTTTCTTCTGCCAAGGCATGGTGCAATACCTTCCACTCTTCTTCTAAATCGGTCCATTTTTCATCCATGAAGCGCCATTAATTTCTTCATTACCACTATATATCTTACTTTCTCCGCATATTTCTCGAGGCTAGGTACCTCTATGTGCTTCCAGGAAGCCGCAATCTCACATTGTGCTACACACAAGCATGCTACAGTAGCTTTACCTTGACCCCTCTTCTTCCCCATCCCCCACCACAATAGCAAGTATATGCCCGGGTCCAATTACAAAGAGATACTTAACAGCTCAGTAATCCACTCTGTACCCTCCTCCAGAATTCCTATATTTTAGAGCATGTCCCTCATACATGCCAAAAGGTCTCCCATTCTCCACAGTTCTGCCAACAGTTTGGGTTTGGCTGACTTATCCTGCTGACCACAGAGAACTCCTGTTACAGGTAAGTAACCTCACTTTCTAGAGACCTTTACAAAGAGGTCTTCCAGTTAGGAGGCAAAAGATCTGTAAAATTGGCTTAAACAGGTGTTAAAGGCAAGGGACGGATCAAAGGAACAATTTGAAAAGCCCCCTCTATCAAACCAAAGGCTGTGTGAATCACCCAGAAAATTGGCAAGACTTTTAGCTTAGAAGTGCAAGTATAAATAGGTCAAGCCAGAGCTCTGTGAATCACAGTCTTGAAGGACTACTAAAAGGGACCACTACAGCTGGAAATAGATCTGCACTTATAAGAATTTAATCTTCTGGAAAACTTTAAATCTTGGGGAAAAAGGGAATTCTTTGGGTTAAAGCTGATAAATCAGTGTATTTTAGAATTCAGTATTTTTGCTGAGTCAGTTAGGTCTTAGTACCACCAGAGAGCTTTTCATTTAAATCAAATCAGAGTATAGTTTAGCATAGAAAGTAAAATAGGCCCACCAGCCCACCAGCTCTCCCAGGAGGGAGAAGGCCCACCATCACCTCCAGGGCCGCCCCCGACGGCTCAGCCGGCTCCCACTGCCCAATTGAGGCAGCCCGGAGCTGTGAAAAGGGAGCGCCGGCCCCAACGAAGGCCTTTCCGGCCCACCAGCTCTCCCAGGAGGGAGAAGGCCCACCGTCACCTCCAGGGCCGCCCCCGATGCCTCAGCCGGCTCCCACTGCCCAATCGGGGCAGCCCAGAGCTGTGAAAAGGGAGCGCCGGCCCCAACGAAGGCCTTTCCGGCACACCAGCTCTCCCAGGAGGGAGAAGGCCCACCGTCACCTCCAGGGCCGCCCCTGACGCCTCAGCCGGCTCCCACTGCCCAAATCGGGGCAGCCTGGAGCTGTGAAAAGGGAGCGCCGGTAGGCAGGCCCGCGCCTGAGGGCCTCGCCAGGCGGCGGCCCTGAGAAGGCCCTAGTCCACCCTCACCCATGCCAACAACTTTACCGGACAGAGGACACCAGCAAGACTTGACCACAGTCATAGGATTCCACAACAATAGCCAGTACCCTCCTTCTCCGATGAAGCATGTATACCAAAGTCCATCAGCCTCAAACACGGTATGAAATAGCCTTATCATTGCTAAGTTCATCCTGAGTTCTCCAAACCAGCAAATCCGTAGTCTCACACAAAGTAAGTACTGCACAAAGCCATGCAGAACCCTGGACGTCCATGCTTCTTACCCTACTTAACGCTCCATGAGACCAGAACAAGCAAACCAACATAGCTCAGTGATCCATCTCTCCAACGCCATAGGACCAGGAGTCACTGTACTCCATCAGAAACAAATCCCACTATTGGACTGCCTTTAGATTCAGAATCTACCATAGGACTGTCCTAGAACCAGAAGCTACCATTGTATTGCTTCAGAATCAGAATCTACCATTGTATTGCTTTAGAGTCAGAATCCACTGCAGGTCTGCCTTAGAATCAGAATCTACATTGTACTGCCTAGATTCAGAATCCACCTTGTTCTACCTGCAAACTAGAACTTACCTCACTAACACCTCAGACTCAGAATCTGACATTGTACTACCAGCCCACCAGCTCTCCCAGGAAATTGGGCTACTACCACAGAACCTAAAACCACCATAATACCTTAACCTCAGACATACATTCATTATACATCAGTCACAAGCCATCACTCCAACCATTTAAGATGACGCCCTCCTTTATCACAGCAATCATCATATACATCCTATATAGCCTATTCTATAGTGCCGTTGCCTTCACAGCGGCTGGCAACCCCATACCAACCTTACGAAACACTGGGAGAAAATGGGCAGACACCCCTCGGCACCCGGAAGCTGAACCCAGACACAAACACAGCCCACACCTACTATATATCCCACTCCAGCACTCCAAAAAATCCCCGCCAAAAAAACATCAACCCCACCACCTGAACTGCGCCCTCATAAATGCTCGCTCCGTCCGGAAGAAGTGGCCAATCATATCTGACCTCATATCCCATTATAACTTAGACATCCTATTAATTACAGAAACATGGCTCACAGAAGCCGACACTGCCATCTTGAACCAACTTACCCCATCCAACTTCTCAGCCTAAGCCTGCCACAGGGATAACCGCAGGGGAGGAGGAACCCTAGCTCTCACAAAACCGAGCTACAATTCCAACTGACCACTGCCACTAGTACCACACATCTGGACTACATAACTATTTCAAATAGGCACAACACCATCAATTTAATATACTGATCTCCATCAGCCTCCCCAGACAACTTATCAACGATAATAGATCTTGCCTGCAGCACCAAGAACCCACGCATATCTAACTGGATCATGGGCGATTTCAACCTCCCGTCACTACCCGAAGAGCATGCCTCCTCCATCCAGGATGCCCTCAGTCAGCTGGGCTATGTACAAGTGATCGAAGAGCCCACACACACAAAGGGAGGCAAGTTGGACCTTATATTCGCTCCGCAACCTGCCGTAAGTCAAGACCATACACTCGCTACCTCACTCCTGGCAGTCCCATGGTCCGACCATAAGCTAATACTGTTCCAACTACCCAACCAACAGGAGCAAACAAAAATCCAACCTGCTACCAACATCTATCCAAAAACAAAATTCAGACACTTCAACAAGGAAGAGATACTTTCCAAAACCCTACCGAGGTTCGACCTCCCTGAAGCCAACCTTGAAGAAATGCTTTCTGTATGAAACAGTCTCAATACCATGGCGAACCAACCAATCAGAGAAGCAACACCAAGAAAAAGGAAGCCCACCCCATGGTACTCCCAGGAGTTACTGACTTCACTTTGCCATCTAAGAAAACTCGAAAGAAAATGGCGACGCTCACGATCCACTGAAAACCTGGACATCTTCAACACAAACCTGGAGAAACACCGTTACGAAGTAAACGCAACAAGGAGAAGCTACCATGCAACATTACTGCAACGCTCTCTAAACAAACCAAAGGACCTATTTAACATTGTAAGGACCCTCACAAAGGAAACCTCCCATGCCCAACAAAACATGCCAGAACCACAGGAATATGCGGACTACC